>JALJCO010003182.1:0-385726 GCA_023101725.1 Atherinomorus stipes
AATTACTATTGTGAATGTAGTTTTTTCTTTAAATGGAGGGTAAGAATAATTTTGAGGATGACTGTATGTAACTAGGACATGTTTGCTTGTGAGACTGGGATGTAATACGTCCTGCAGGTGAGGAATCCATAGCTTTAAGAGTTCAATGGGTGACATCTTAGAAAAACACAAGCAAATTAAGAAAACATCCATTTGGTAACACATTTTTTTGCAAATGCTCAGAACACATGCAAAGAAATTACTTCAGTGCAAAAAGCCCTAAAATATGCAATTACTGAAAAACACTGCAAATAGCACTGGCAAAAATCTAAACAGGGGTAAATTACTATTCAACTTGACATTAAGTTATTTTATGATTTCTTAATGCATCACCTTAGAAAGCAGAGAGCAGGGTGAGTATTTCCCTTCCACATACCATGACCGGAGCCTAGTAGGGAGCTTTAGTCCATTGTTGCTAATCCGGCTCCGTAGCAACACAGCAGGAGGAACAGCAGCATTTCTGTGAGGGATTTGTCTTTGGGCATGTTAGTGTTCAAACCTGGGCATGTTAGAGGAGCGTCCAACAAAGGGTTGCACGGGGTTAGTGATGCTTTGCACGCAGAACAATACATTTCCTCCCACACTCTGAAACGCCACAGAAAAGTGGGAGTCACTGGTATTGAGGTGGGATGTTGCACCACAGCTGCAGATGCTTCCATGTCAGGAAACAGCAGGGTGATCTGTCATCAGTGGTTCAACAGGATATGGCGTGTTAAGAGCGTAAAAACTTTGCTTGTTATTCGTTTTGTTTGGTAGCCCTCCAGCTATGTGCCCAACATGGCAGTCTAGAGAGAGAGAGGCTGTAATCGACACCTCTGTCTGGTGATTATAAAGTCCTGATGCTTGAATTGATCCCTGGTAACCCCAGAAGAGTGACATGTGTCCTGTTTCATCCAGTCCATCCTACCAAGCCCGCCTCTCTGCTCTGACTCCTGCTTTCTTCAGTAGCAGCCTGTCCTGAGATGAAATATTTAAACTCCCTGTAATCTGAGGATGTGTGTGTCCACCTGCTGCTGCCGCAGTCTAATGAAGTTGATCGTGAAGGAAACCTGAGAGTGATTGCCACGCTTTTGGTGTAACAGAGCTTGCAACAGTGTTTCAGTCCTTCAGTGGGCAACTAATGTGGTGACATTTGAATTTACAAGTGAAATAGTTTAACTATTGCCTTATGTTCTGCTTGGATTTGCTACTTTTTCATCCTTGATATGGTGACATCTGGTTAATTTTTGGCTATACTTTAAATCTTAAAATAATAACACAACAGATAACATAAATTCAGATGTTAATGGTTTTAATAACAACAGCTGGAAAGCAGATTAATAGAAGCTCCACACTTGATGCTGAAAAAAAATGTGTAGTCTTGAAAATTGTCTGATGCCTCTCTACTTCTTCAGCTTTAATTCCAAAGCCTGAGAATATTCTTCTAAAATGCACTCACACTGAAAGTGTCAGTGCAAAGCTTTACAGTGTGTGTCAGGCCTGAACAATGGTGCCGTCAGTTATCAGTGCAGAGAGGAAATAGTGCCAGAAGTTGGGTGATTATTTGGAAGCTGTATTGTACATTATACAGTCAACGCAGTCTTTATTTGAATCTGTAAGTGGTCTGTGTTTCACATTTAATTCCTCCCTGGAGACTGTGGAGTTAATCTAAAATGTTATTGAAGCTTTGTGTGTTGTTTTGTGAGCATCCCTAATTTAGAAAATTGGGGGTTTTCATTGTGTTTCAGCATCAGATTGTGTGGAGGTTCACTTTTAATTAAATGTTTTTGTGGACTGGATCATTCAGTTTTATGGAAATCTTGGAGGCAAAACATCCTCAAGAAGTAATGAGAGAAGTGTTCAGTACTGATGCAGCTCTATCCACAATTCAGATGACAGAAAGAACATTTTAATGTAGAGCAGATTACAGTAAATTGAAAAACGGAGAGGCCCTAAATCCACGAGAATGTATGAGTGAGGGGGCTGATAAGTACATGAATGAAAATCTGCATATTTTTCTCCTTCACATCTCCTGTTTCCCAGAAAGAGGCACTCCCTCATCAGGAATGACAGTGTGTGGAGGCTCACACTGTAAATCTCTGTGACGTCTTAATAACACCTTTATGCCTCTTATAGCTGGCGGAACGAAGCTCGAATATCTCCCCTGGCACACAAATCCCAAAGTTGAACTCTTTTCTTTTATTTGCCAGCCTGCAGAAACATTATTTTGCCAGAGTTCTGCCACTCCTCGTGCATGTTTACTTTTTAAAACAAACAAAAACAAATCAGAGCTAGCTTGTGTTTCTCTTTCCACTTAAACAATCGCTGATTTCAGGCTATTTATTTATCTGCGGACAGATACTGTGCCGCCCTGTTTGTCCCATAAGCCACCGAGAGCCCCCAGGGGCCTCTTTAACAAGCTGCACCCACACACTATCTCAGTCCTCCTGCACCACATGGTCACATCACACTCGAGCTGGGAAGCTAACAAGAAAGAGAGGGAGTACAATCACAATGAGAAGGGTCTATCTGCGACTGAAGACAGGGGCGTGTATAGAGTGGGCGTGTCGTAGTGTGACGTTACTCGACGACACGCCCTCCAGGCCAGTGAGAGCACGGTAAAATCTAGCCCTACCCCTGACCCTTCCCTAAACCTACCAGACCCACCCACAATGCGACACGCCCACTATAGGACACGCCTACTATGGGACACGCCCACTGGGTGCAAGCCGCAGATAGATACACTTGGATCACAATCACCTCCTCCTATCCTGACACACACACACTCACGCCTCCCCCTCCCTTCATGCTCAAATGGAAACTCCAGCAGACTGCTGAACTTTTCCTGAGTGACAGGATCCTCTCGGACTGACAGTTTTGACGGCAAGATGAACTCGTAGGACTGTTTCCGAGTGTGCTGCCATGGGAACCGCGTAGCAATGCTGGATCACATATGCTGTACATTTTTGTCAGTTTTTATCCCAACTTTTTTGAGCGATGGAGTTTGATGCAGGACGCGGCGGCGATGGGATCCTCTTTGCGCTTTGAAGACCGAGGTTTGCACCTTGAAAATATTCTGTAATGACCTCTTTTCTCCCACCTGTCATTTCTTTCGGCTTTGGTTGACAAATTTGCTGTTTTATTGGGGATGTCAGGTGATGCAACTGTGCGTGAAAATAGCACTTTGACAAACAGGAGCGAAACAGAATGTAGGCTACTGCGCAACTAATTAAAAATCACTCATAAAATCTGCATTTTCTACAATTGAATGTTTTTAAAATACTGGTTAAAAGGAATTTTGCCTAATTAAACATCTGTAAAGATGAGTTCCTGGGTGAACATACAATTTTGCTGCACCGTGTGCCCTGTGTTGCCGCGCGCCAGACCCAAATCGGCATTTCTCTGCCAGTAATTGCATTCTAACTCAGATTAAAGAATAAACTTATAAACGGATTATTGCCTCAGAAAAGAATGTTTCAATATTGGCCCCTAAACAGGGCCCTAGCTTGGATCTGGCAGTTGCCGCTCTAATCTTCAAAACCTAATGATTGACAGCACAATGAATGGCTTTACTCAAATTTTATTAACTCTCGAAAACCACGAGTCTTTTTTGCCTTTCTCGCCAGTAGCCGGTCAGAAATGATTGGAAATATAACTAATAGGCTATTGCATTTTAGGGAAACTTTGGCTGGAACAGAGCAAATGAGCAAGTGAAAGCTAAGCCACAAGGTTAGGCCCATCCCACATCCACAGGTAAGTCAGGTAATAGTTGTGGTTAGCTTTTAGGCCTTCAAAAGACACTCCTCATGACTATCCTGAACTGTCAAAACATGTCCATAAAATCCAAAGCAGCTTAAAGTTGCTTACTGATCTGCTACCACACTGACCCCCCCCCCCCCCCACTCACACACACAGCTGGATAACGGCAGACCTTTGATGACCCCTGCATGGTGGCCGACTCTCTTCCATAATAAAACCTATGGATGCAAAAGCTTGAAAAGCTGGAGGAAATGCCTTTCTCTGCCGGCTTTTCCTGCAGGAAGAAACTGAACTGTGATCTAAACTTGGAAAGTGACGACAGGACATGAACAGGAACTCCAGACATTTCCCAGATATGTTGCCTTCAGGGGTTCTTTGTTCTGCTGTCATTAATTTAGCCGAAGTAGGTCACTTGATGATTACATTTAGGATCCTACATATTTAAAAACGAAATCTTTAGTCCACATTGGGTAGATTCTTATATTCCCACACTTTATCTCTCGGTCCCCTAACTCAGCGAATTCATTCCTCTGCTTGTCTTAAATCATTCTACAGACAAAGACAAGACATATGATGTCTAATAAACACTCACCTGTCTGCTAATTTGTATCAATACATAAAATTGTCTCGGCAGCATGTAGCTGAGTCACTGGAGCAATTACACTGATCATACTCAGTCTGGTTCCAGCTCAGAGTATCAGGTGTGCCTCATAACTGAATCTCCAGCATGTCAGTGCAGCTTGGTGAAGCCTCATAAAAATGCCTGTGGCATAAGTGACAAAGTGTTGTTTGCTAGTAAAGTTTACATCTTCAGTCTTAGACTACCTAAAGAACCGAGCTGATTACAGATGACGTGGCTGTCAGTGAAACTGCAAATGAAAGCTGTATTACAACTACAATACTCTTTTTCTCTGTTGCGGTGTGTGTGTGTGGCAGCAGACTGTGATCCACCGTTTGCTAATTTTCTGTGATGACGCAGTGAAAAACATGCTGTGGCACACAGGTCCTAGCTTCTCTAAGGGGAGTTCTGTGATTAGAAACTTTGAATTTATTGATTTTATGCAGTCTGTTTACTAACCTTGGTGTCAGATATATTTTTTGTTCTTAGTAAAAGTTTTTCCCCTGACATTTTGGTGTCAGTGCAGTTTCACATCACCAGTCTCCATCACTCCTGTTGTCAGTTAGAGCACCACACTGTGGTGGACAGAGGCCTCACAAGTATTTGTTTTAATTTATCTATTTAATTAGCAACAATTGCTGGTTAATCTCAGTGCAAATGTCTTTTAAGATGATTCATTTTCATCCATTATTAGATCGTTTTCACACTGTGTCAATCCCCAGTTATTATCTCTTTGAAATCTTCTTTTAAATAATGGACTTGGGTAGTGATTTTCTGGAGTTTAGGATATTTAATGATATTTCTGGCCTCTAGCTGGTATTAGTTATTTATTTTTACCACTCCTAATGTTTTTTTTTTAAATCTTTCTTGTGGACTTGCAGTATTTTGTTTTCACTATGTCATTAAAGGTGATATGCTGCACTTAAAAACCACATTAGCTACATAAGCTCTACCATGGAAATGCCTCTGAATAGAGATAAATATATAATATATATATATGGAGCTTTTAAGAAAGGTCTAATGAATAGGCTTGATGGGTTCACATAAATTTGGTAAGATCATCATGTTTATTTTCCAAATGTGAGTCATGATGGCTTTTAACTGTCTGCAGGATGTGTATGTGATGGTGGAAAGACTGGGGCCAGTCATGGAGCCTGAGCTGAACTGTAGCTCCCGGTGTGATTCCCCACTTTGCTTCATCCAGTCCGGATTCAGCAGGCAGGATGGCCTTGACATTCTGCAGAGACTATGCACTCTCAACACGGTAATCTCTTTCTCTTGGATCCACGCAGTCATACACATACTCATTATGCTTCATTTATCAATAACAAGTCTGCAGTTATGATCCAGATGCCACATGTGCTCGTGCATTAGTTTATACAGTAATGATGTACACACACATTTTACACTTCCATGCTGTGCTGTGTGTATCTTGTCCAACATACGTGATCAATGGAGTGTTTTGGTCGCTTCAAATAGTAGTAAACCTTTCAGACTTATCAGCTGGAGATGAATGAAGAACCCCCTTGTTCTGTAAAAAAGAATAAGCAAAAAAAAAAAAAAAAAAAAAAAACAAAGCATCAGTTGGTGTACAGAGTCCTTAAGCTTTCTGACTGTCTTTTGGTTTCATGCATGTAGTAGAATGTATGTAAGTCCTCTAAGCTGTGTGGTTTTGTATCTGATCAGGATCAAAATTTGGGAAATTTGCAGCCTGGGTCAATGCTTCAAAGTCTGTCATGTCCCTCAAAGCATACCTGAATAAGTTTTAAAGGTTGGCAGGGAGTGTTTATGTTACCAGGAAAGCCCACTTCATTTGCAGCTCGATGGGTTCGTAAAGTAACTGGCATTATTAGTAACTGGTGTAAGTTTAAGTCTTCAGACTCCATTTCTTGTTGTTACACCCCAGAGATGTCCTCAGATTCTCTGAATCTTCAGATAATAATGTGTCCTGCAGATGAAGAAATACTCTATTTTTTTTTTACAAAATAATGTAATTTGTTACAGCATGTTTCTTCAGCTCTTCTCAGCTGAAAAGAGCTTTCCTTGCCTTCTAATTCAACATGTGCTGTTATTTTTCACAAAGGGTTCAGAATTCTATAAGTTTTATGTTCTACTGTCTTTTTCTTCTTACATTTTGCATAGTGGTGTCTTCCTGACTTTTTAAATAATTGGCCTTGTAAATAGGATTTTTCTTCTGTTGGTCCAGTTCTGTGACCCACATGCTCAGCTCAGGCACTTGTGGCAGTGGACAGAGGTCTGCTTGGACTTGCTAACTGGTCTGCAGCCATGCAGTGTCTAGAGAGCTTTTATACACGTACATAACACAGCAACTCAGGTTTATTATTGCTTGTGAGACTGGGACATACAGTTGTGCTTATATGTTTATATACATAGTCAGGGTTTTTTTTTTGTCCATTTTTTGGAGAATCTGAATGATAACACAAAAATGTCCCTTTACTCGTGGTTACAGGTTAGACGAAACCATTTATTAAAGCTAGAGTTGGCAATGCTGGAAAAGCGGTTTGAGCAAGCCACAGTTTATAAAAAAACAAACATCCCAAACCACGCCTTCAGAGCGCAGGGACGTGTGCGCCGATGTTTTACAAGCAGGTTAACGATAACAGCCAAGTGGATAGCTCGTTAGCTTGATAGTAAACAGCTGACAAACCACGTTTTTAAAATCTTTAATCTACTCACCTCCAGATCCTTCTGCGGTTTAAAAACTCCACACTGCAAACATCAGCGCCTCCAAGACTTAATCCTTTTCTGTTGTTTTTTGTTGTTGTTATTTATTTTGGCGCAGCAGTAGTTAGCAGTCCATTAGCTATGTCTGTTACAGTGAGCGGCGCACAGGGGGGTCACATGGGGGACGGAGAGAGGGGAGGGACAGAGACCAGACATTAAAGGCATCGATTTGTTCTATCTATAAGTTGCGAATAACCAATTCCTGCCTTTCGGTGCAAATGGCAGGAATTGGTCAGAGTTTTTACAGAACTGCAGCTCTCACAGAGGTCTGACTTTTTTCCTTCCTTTTTATGAATACATGATGTATTGATTACTGTCAGGATGGAAGGACCATTTTACCCAGTATAACAAAAGGTGTTTCTGAGCAGGATTACCAACTCTGGCTTTAAGAGTGTAATATAAGTAATATAAGTGTTATCATTCACATTCTCTGAAACATCACAAATTCTGCCAGGGTGTATATGTGCATCACTCAGGTTAGGGCATCTGTAAGGAAGGTTGCTTTACTGGTTGTCTGTCCTTGGACCACTTTTAGTTGACACTGTCAACTTTATCCTATGAACACTCCTCAAAACCTCTTTATAAAGATCATTGCTTCCTGTGAGTGTATAACTGATCCTAATTTTCCACAGTTTTTGTTCACACATTCTATTTATTTTTACTGCATGGTTGTTGGTCTTAACAATCTCATTTTCCCAAGAACTTTTTAAGTTGTTTGATTTCTTATTTATGCCATTGTTTTAAAACATTTTAATCGTACCAGTCTTTTCTGTTGCTCCCAACCGTTTGCGTTTTGTAAAGCTTGTTGTGCTTCCACCTAAAAACTGCATTCATACTTGCTAGAGATGTGGTACTATTCCACTCAAGGAGACAGCTGAACAGTAGAGATCGGGTAAGGTAATGGGGATGGACTCCTGAAGCTATGTTTAGCGTCGCCTCTGTTGCTGATGCCTTTAGGAGAAGAGAGAGCAGAGATCAACGCTGTAAGGCGGGCAGGAGGAAGTATAAAGTGACTTCCCAAATAAAAACTAAAGTCGTGGAGACGTTGGAGAGAGAAACATAGACTGTTCTTTCTTTCTTTGCTGCAACACACACAGAAAAAGCAAGGTGAGCTATCTCTTTGGTTTCTTTCATGCTTTATGATGATGATACGCATCGTTCAGTTTCAAAGCGTGCCAACATCTTCACTCAAAGAAAAGAAACTGAGTTCTGCTCTGCTATTGTGACAACAGTGTTATAATGCACCATTTACATTGACTCAGATTCCTTACAATCCTTCTTTATTAGCCTGTGTTGTGCTTCGCTGACATGAAACTGTGTAGCAAAAAGGAAATACCCCTTGATGAAATGTAACACCATGCAGTTGTTGCTATTTGTGGATGCAGACAGCTCACAGGCACAAGTGTTTCTAAGCCTTATAGTATAGTGGAAAGACAAAAATACAAGGAGCTGAGCCAACTTATTCCATAAAATCCCACCTGTTTTTCCTCTTTTTCCCCCCCTTTCTGGATGTGTTCCCAGATATGGCTTCTGCTGCCAGCGTTCTGTCCAAGGAGCAGCTTCTTTGCCCCATCTGTCTGGATGTGTTCAACCAGCCTGTCTCTACTCCTTGTGGACACAACTTCTGCAGGGACTGCATACAGAGTTACTGGCAGACCACTAATCTGCCGCAGTGTCCTATGTGCAAGCACAAGTTTTACAAGAAGCCTGATCTCAAAGTTAACACCTTCATATCAGAGGTGGCCTCTCAGTTCAAGGAGTTTGGGGGAAAGAAATATGGCGGTGAAAGCGGTGCTGCAGACCAGTCAGCAGGCGTTTCTTGTGATGTTTGCGTTGGAAAGACAGTGAAGGCTTTTAAATCCTGCCTGGACTGTTTGGCCTCATTCTGTGAGACTCATCTGGAGCCCCATAATGTTGTCGGTGCCCTCAAGAAGCACAGCCTAATAAACCCCATGATGAACATGCAAGACAGAGTCTGTAAGAAGCACGAGAGCCTCCTGGACCGGCTCTGTAATACCGATCGGATGTACGTGTGCCGCGTCTGCATGACCACGGACCACAAGGCTCATCACACTGTTCGCATAGAGGATGAAAGCAGAGACAGGAGAGCTCAGATCGGAAGCATGAATGCAGATTTGCAAGAAATGATCCATGACCGGCTGCAGAAAATCTGTGAGATAAATCAAGCCGTTCAACTCAGCAAAACAAATACGGAGAGAGAAGTTGAGGAAAGTTTGCAAGTCTTCAGCAAACTGCTTCAAGTTGTTCAGAGAGGCCAAGCTGAAGTGGCTGAGGTGATGAAAGCGAAGCAGAGGCAAGTGGAAAGAGGGGCCAGTGAGGTTATAAGGGAGCTGGAGCAGGAGGTTGATCAGCTGAGGCGCAGGAGAGCGGAGCTGGAGCAGCTGTCACACACTGAGGATGATCTCTACCTTTTGCAGAGTTTTCCCGCTTTCTCTGCCGTGCCTGCCGTGAAAGACTGGTCTGATACCTGCGTAGAAAGCGCTGAATACGTCGGCACAGTGAGGCGGGCGGTCCGGAGAGCCACGCATCAGCTGGAGGAGATTGTAAAGGCTGAGGTGAAGAGCCTTTGTGAGGCTGAGTTTAAGCGGGCTCAGATGTGGGCTGTGGATGTGAACTTGGATCCTGACACAGCTCATCCCAAACTGGTGCTGTCTGAAAACAAGAAGCAGGTTTATCATGGTGATCAGGCTGGGGCTCTCCCTGACAACCCAGGGAGATTCTACCCTTGTGTTAGTGTCCTGGGGAAGGAGGGTTTCTCCTCTGGCAGGTTCTACTACGAGGTCCAGGTGAAAGGGAAGACAGAGTGGGATATCGGAGTTGGGCTTCAATCAGTCAACAGAAAAGGAGGGAATTCGCTAAACCCAGAAAGAGGCTTCTGGACCCTGGGGATGAGGGAGGGTGGGAAATACTGGGCTCTCAGCAGCCCTCCTGTATGTGTGCCACTGGTGGAGAAGCCCCAGACGGTCGGGGTGTATGTGGATTTGGAGTGTGGGCAGGTTTCCTTCTACAACGCAGACTCTCACTCTCATATTTACACCTTTACTGGATACACCTTCACTGAACGGCTTTTCCCCTACTTCAACCCCCGGCGAAATCATGGCGGGGTCAACTTGGCCCCTCTCATCATCCTGCCTGCAAAAACCTGAACTTTAGAAGATTTGTGTTTTTTCTGTCACTTAAATGCCTTCAGATGTTTTTTATTGCTCCGTTTTATCTGAAAACGTGCAAACCTGTTGTGTGTTTCTCTGCTCAAATAAACTCTTGCCAGCTGAGATGAGTCCTTGCTTCTTTGTGTTGCTTTTGCATCTGTTATCAGTGAGACTTGATAAGAAATATAACACTATCCATGTAATGCACATATATGAGCTGCATCTATGAGGTTTCAAGGGTGCTGAATATTCATATGCGTGTGTCCAGCTGGCGGTGGAGCTTCCAAGGCATTCCCTGTCCCCGGTGCTTAGTGCCGTCGTGTGGACGCTGCTCTCCTGCGGCATCCTGCTGGCATTCTGCTTCCTCTTTTTCACGCTGCGCTTCAAAAACAACAGGTAGAGCATAAATCAGAAACTTTACATCAACCAAAAAAGGTCAAAGAAGACTATTTAATATGGTTGTGTCATATTATCAGGATAGTGAAGATGTCCAGTCCCAACCTGAATGTCCTGACTCTCTTCGGAAGCGTCCTCACTTACACCAGCGGCTTCCTGTTTGCCATCGATGATCGAGCATACTCATTTGGTGGAAGATCTACAGCTGTGCTGCAAGTAAGCATCCATGTTACCTTTGAAGATCTGTCTGAGTGATTATATTGTAAAGTCATTTCATGGCGTGGTTTCCTCTAGGCTCGGATGTGGACGCTTTGTGTTGGCAGCACCTTGGTGTTTGGCCCAATTCTGGGAAAGACTTGGAGACTGTACAGAGTGTTCACTCAGCGAGTTCCTGACAAAAGAGTGGTAGGCATGCTCCGCTTGGGTACCTGTTTGTCCTGTTGTCAGCATGCAGAGACTGAAGCCTTGCATCATATTTCTGTCTCTGTAATCCAGTCACTGTAGCGTTCAGTCTGTACATTATATGGTCAGCCCATTCTTAGAAGAAAACGTAATAAAAACTATTCTCCACATGTTTGAAACACAGTAATGTAACAACAATGGAGTAGAAGTGATAAGATAGTAATGGTTTTTTCATTGCTTGCTTTTTTGCATTAATATTTTCTTTATGTCAACCCCTAACCAAACATGACAATCAAGTCCAAAAGTTAAAAAAAAAGATTGTGTCAGGGTTTTTTTTTAAAGCTTTTAATGGCAAACAGCTTCATTTTGAGCAATCAAAAATAGATGTTATATAAATATAAATATATTTTTTTAAATTACATCTTATATTAACTGCATCAGTTTTAAAAATGGTTTATCTTTACCGTACTTAGAAACAGACTATATGGATCGACCCCCAGTTGCAACTTCAATGCAAAAAGAGAAAGTACTCCTCAAATTCCCCTGAAACAAAGATAACACAAATGATTCTTTTCAACTCTTCTTTGATGGAGGGCTTTTTGTTGCACAATTAATTAACAGTATTCTAAAGGTGCTCATTTCAGCAGATGAGCCATTGTTATGTCTTGTTTCTTCTTTTTAAAATGTAAGAAAATTGTAAGATTGCTCTTATGCCATTTACACATTTACAGATGTCATATCTTTTGCACCATCTGTACTCCAGGACTCATCCAGGCCCATATTGGCCCAGTCCTACCTCATGTTTAACCATCATAAGACCATAAATAGATGAAAATGGAGACAGTCATTCTTTTAGTGTCGACCTCAAGTGGCCACTCTTGGAAATACAGTTTTTAGAACATCTGCATTGGCTTCATCTCTCAGTTCTTGAGGTTGCTGGAAGTCTTGGCCTGATCCAATCAATTACTGTTTAGCTTATTTCCCTTTAACTCTGAAATAACAAACAAACAAACAAACAGCCTAACTTTAGTTAGCTAGTTCAGTGCTAGCACTGGTTTTATTCTTGCACACTATCTATAGATGTTAAAAACACAAAGCATATAGCTTTGTGTGTTTTTTAAGACAAGGTCATGGTGTTTGTTTTTAGGACAGCGACTGAATCTTCTGGTGGTGTCAATATGGCTCTCCCTAAACATTAATATCTCATCAATGAGGGGTGCACCTTTATTCTTGCTGTCCTAATGCCCTTCTGATGTTTTTTTTTGTGTTGCTTTGTTCTGTACTTTATTTGTTTTTGCCTCAAAATCTGATTCCCAACTTATTGAGGCAATTTCCTATCATGCAGAGCCATCTTCTATCAGACAAGAAACAGGAAACAGAGAAGGCTGTACATCTCTTTCTGATTTTGTCTTTATTAGGAATTACTGTGTAATCGTATTTGCTAGGGAATTTGAAAAAAAAAAAACTTTGTTAAGTTGAGATTGTAATTCAGATACCGAATGGTCACTGTGCTTAGTCTCAGCAATACAGAAATATAATTAATGCAAGATAATACAATCTGAATCATTTAAGAACTCATTTATATCACACATGGCCCAAGTTTTTATTTTATGCAGTGAGTAGGTATTTCACTGCTAAATTCACTGACTTTTGAAACATGCATTTACACTGACTGCTAATTTTCTCATTTTTCCAGTAGCAAGATCAAGTCTGTGCTCCTGGATGAAAAGGCTGCATGGATGAAAGTGGTTCATTTTTACATTGTGACCTCTTGTCGTGTCAGATCATTCGAGACATTCAGCTGATTGGTATGGTGGCTGGGCTGATCCTGGTGGACATACTTGTTCTCACCGCCTGGAACTTCACAGATCCCATCCGGTGTTCCCGATCTGTTGGTGCTGTTGTCAAGGTGAAATAAATATGAAGCTGAGCTGAAATTTTTTGGCTGCAACAGTGTGAAGGCATCTGGATACCTTTCAGTGTCAAATGATTTGATTTGTATGAGACTGCAGGGCAACTTGATTTTGCTTTTCCCCTTTTTAAATGTTTTTACACTGTATATGGTATTAATAACATATTATAACAAATGAAGTTTAGGCTCTGATTATTCATGGCTTCTACTGTTGTAGGTTGTAGAGAGAGACGTTTCCTACTCTTTGTCTCAACTGGACTCTTGTTCTTCTATTTACTCAAACATGTGGATCATCATTATTGCTGTCCAGAAGGTATGTTTTCTCTTTTCAGTCTCTTTAATTAAACCATACAGTACTTTAAAACACTGCTGAGAGATCTTTTCTTATCATAATGCCTTATTTAGTCCCTGGAAACGACATTACTGCAAACCCAGGATCCAAGAGTCTGATATCAAATGGCCGTAATGCTATACAATCAATGAAATATATTTTTTCAACCAAAGTTTTACTATTTATTTCTTCAAAAATTAACCCTCTAAACTTATTTATTAGTTTTCTGAAATGATTCTTGAAGGAAACATTATCTATCAAAATATCCAATGATTTGCATTAATTTCCAGAACATAAATTTGAATACTACAGTAGATACAGTAAAGTTTCCTAAATTTATGGGCAGATTTAAGATTTTATCTAAGTTTCTTAAAATCTTCTCCACTCTATAAACCAGAAAAAATCTGGTCAGACAAAAGTTCATGTTTCTAGAAATAAAATTGTCTATAATTTGGTGTATGAATAAAATATAAACAAATTCCTTTATTAGTCTGTCGATAGAATATTGACAGAAAATTGGAAAGTTTTTTGTTGTTTTACTATTGCTTGTGGGTCAAGGAGTAACAAATGTATTTGTAAATGCATGTTTCAGTCATTTTAATAAAACTATTTCATTATTGAACTTTCCCCGTATCATAGCTTATATAGATATTGTCCTGCATGTTTTGTAAACTACAATTTGTGAAAATTATATATATTCTCATAAAATGAATAATTAATAAAGAAGAAATCCAAGTTTCCTTTGTATTTTTCCTGTACTTGTTTGTTTAGGGCTGCCTTCTCCTCTACGGCACTTACCTGGCTGGACTTACCAGCAACGTCAGCCATCCTCCAGTCAACCAGTCTCCCACCATCATAACTGCCATCACTCTGGTCACCTTCTCCTCCGCGGTGGCCGTCCCCGTCTCCATCTTCCTGCAGCCTTGGCCCAACCTGGTCTACAGCATCGTGGCTGGGGCCATCTTCATCTGCACGCTGGCCACTAACTGCGTGCTATTTGTGCCTCAGGTTTGAAACAAACGCCAACATACATAAAATTACCAACAAAATAAAAAGTCTCATAGTTTGTTTACTTTATTTAGTAGAAAAATACTGGCTGCTAACTTTGAAGTGTATTAGGATTTTTTTTTTCTTGGAAAAACGCCTCTGGCATTTCCTTGTTTCTGGTGATGACATCTCTGTTGTAAAAAGCACACAAGTGAGAGGAAGCTTTTTGTGAGAGCCATCATCAAATAATTAGACAGGCAGGAGCAGCAGGTGGACATACATGACAGACAGATGGATGACAACCACATGCATGACTTTCTTGTTTTGATTAAAACTAATAAATACACACCTGAAGTTTCTGCATGTGTGTCAGTTTTCCATGTCTGTCAGCAGAGCATGAGTCATGCAGAAGGTGCCCGTTTATGACTCTCTAAGAGTCTGGCAGAAGGTTTACGTTACAATAAAGGAATGCACCTTCAGTGAGGAGGAAGGAAATATTTAAACAATGAGCAGCACTCCAACACACCTGAATGTCTTGGTAATATTTGCAGCTGGTGACAGAAATGTATCTGTTGCTAGGGATCAGTATAATATACTGTTTTTTTTTTTTTTTTCTTTTTGATAAAAATCTGAATCATCTAACTTGTCTCCTTACAGCTGACCCAGTGGCGGCAGTTTGAAGAGGACCAGAACAACCCGAGTCAGATGGCCAAGTATTTCAGCAGCCCCAGTAAAAGCCAGCCATCTGTGTACAGCCAGGATGAGATCTACTACCTGCTGGGAGAAAACAGCTCCATGAAAAAACTCCTCAGTGAGGTGAAGCACTGTTTCTGCTGTTTTCTTTTTTTATTTTAATAGTTGTTATTTATCTAGTTCATTCTTATTCTACCACAGAAGTAGATTTGGATTTCAGTTGTAATTTTTTTTTTATCCTTAGGATTTATAGAGGGATTTATATATTTTGATACTGTGGGTCTGAAAAAGGAATATGACATTTTGGCTCCAATTAAGAGCCACACACACTAATAGGGTATTGTTTGCTGTCATCATAGCCACTTTGATGTCACTTATTAGTCTGTTGATGCTGTTACCATCTTGTTCTGTGGAGTCAGAGATATGACCATAATTGGTCAAGAGGATAGAGCTGGAGAGTCTGAACCCAACTTGATTACGTAATCGTAATGAACATAGCTGAAGCCATTATGATGACTTGTGGATTAAAATGTGCTCATTTAAGTCTGTTGAAGCCAGTTTGTTTGTTTTTTAGTCTCAGGACTAAGTTCACCTCTGTGGTACTGCACCCCTGCATTACTGTGGGGGGGGGCGTTTCCATTAGAGTGGGCCTTCTTTTGGCCCATCCAGGAAAATCCCACAATATACAAACCGTAGGGCTCTTCCAGACCAAGCTGAGGTGAGGAAGCACCAGTGGTGAGAGGCCCCCTGCTGGATCTCCTGATGCTGCCAGCATCTGTACAAACAAAATGGCTCTTGAACACACCGCAAAGACAACTCCCAGCTGTCAACCATGATGTAAAATCTGTGACTGTGCAAAAGACAGCTCACCAGTGCAACAGAACACATATTAGACTGTAAAGGAAAGCAGAACACAGCATGATAAACAGTAACTTCGCCTCATTTTAGTAATGTACAGAGCCGCTTTCTTTTCAGTCATGATTATCAGTCGGTTTGCAGTTTCTTTACGTCATTGTCAAAAGTATTGCTTGTTTTACAGAAAAGATTACAAATGAGAATGATTGATAAGGATGTGTTAAAGTAGCTTTCTGTCTCGTGCGCTTGTTTGCTACACTGAACATGTTGCTGTACCCTTACCAAAAAGTAGCATGCAAGTAAGTTTGAAGTATTCTAATGTTAAACTTTAAATAAGACAGTATACATTAAGTTTACTGTTTATGTACTTATCAGAAATGTTTTTAAAGTTTACTTTCCATTTACTAATAAATATACTAGAAGTTTAACTATATTTAGCCCATACTTATATTTAAATTTTTGAGCAATATGCTTAATAGTAGTACATTCATAGTACATTTTCACACATACTGGTTTCTTTGTGGCATACTGCAAGATGAATGTACATTCTATCATGTTTCTAAATCCTACTGTATCTTGTAAGATTTAGGCACTAGCTCGCTCAAACTTTGAAAATCCATGATTCATATCATATATATTACTTTTAGTCTACTTAAAAGTGAACTTTCTAAAAGTTAAAGTAAGCTTGAAGTTTTAGTATGACAAAACTAACAGTATAACAAGAAGATTACTTTCAGTATACTTGAAAGTGTGCTTTTAAATACTTAAAGTGTGCCAATTTAGTCCCAAGAAGTATACTTGTTTGTATACTGCTAGTACATTGATATCAGTGTATTTGGTAAATAAAAGTACACTTGGGGGATATAATTTACTATATTTGAGTATATTTAATGACATGTACTTTAGGAATACTTCTTTTTGGTAAGGGCAGATTCTCAGTCATCCAGCCCATGATAATCCTAAGAGCTTGAATTGAAAAAAAAAAAAAAATCCAGTTGCCTTTTATTCAAATTTTTAGTAGATGGTGATAAGGCACACACATAATCCAAGAGAGATAGACATTTGCTGGTGGTCCAGGCATGCCCGATGACTGCTTGTTGTATGAGGCTTCTTAGAAAAAACAAGAAAGGCTTGGTTTCTTTTGTAAATGTATTTTTCAAATGAACCAGTCAAGATTAAGTTAAAGTCTCAACAGATATTGCTTTACATGTTGGCAAATGTTTTAACATGGTTCTTCCATTTTAGCAAGCTCCACATCTGCAGATGAACTAACATTATCTAATTAATTATAGTATATTTACAGGATATGGGTGCAAATCCAATCCCTGCAGTCAAAGCTTGCGAAAAATTTGAAGCCCACAGCCATCAGCAATACTATATTTACACGACTGAGATTCTTTGCTGTTTTTACAGCAGTTTGTTTAAATGTGTTTATGCCTTAAACTGTTTCTTAATTCTGTAAAATATGATGGATGCTCAGTTAGAGTGCAGGTGACCCTGACATTTGAAAATGTCTTTTTGTCACTGTCTTTGCCAGTAAAAGATCTTTATTCCCTCTTACCTTGGTTGCCATTTTAGGCGCCACGGTAAAAATGGCTGTTGAATTAACCCCTTAAAGGTACAGTATGTAAGAGTTACTGACATCTAGTGGTAAAGATGCATTTTTGAAAGAAAAGGTGTTTTCTTTCAAATGACTTCATATTTCAAGCACTGTTGTGAATGTTTGGTGGCTGTAAATGGCCCAAATTCTCCCAGACATAAAGATGTTTTCATCTGTGAGTGGATCCAGTGGTCTCAGGTGTAGCTATGAGTAACTATATTTTATGCCTTTTAAGGCATTACTCATCCCAAACAGTGCTCTAACTCCCAATAAATAATAAATAATAATATAATATAATAATAATAAATAAATAAATAAATAAATAAATGAGTAATAAAGCTATGAGGTCTCAGGTGTACTATGAGTAACTATATTTTTTGTCTTTTAAGGCATTACTCATCCCAAACAGTGCTCTAACTCCCAATAAATAAGGCTGGTATGCAGTTTTAAACTTCAGATGGTTCTTACTTCACACACATTGTTTTGTCCATTGAGGAACACCGTTGTAAAAATGGAACAAATATGGCAGCCTCCATTTGTGCACCGCCCAGCAAGTAGATATAAATGACTCATTCTAAGCAAATAAATGGAAACAGCTATTTTAGTGCAGCGATTACACATCAATAGAAACACAGTTTTGAATTACATATCACATTTTTCTGCCATTGACCTTTGATTTTTTTTACAAACTGTACCTTTAAAGTTGAAATCTTCACTTTAATACCATCTTGAATTCAAATCCATTGTTGTGGTTTACGAAAACAAAATGATAAAAAATACTGTCACTGCCTAAATTGCTTGATTGCTTGGCTTTTTTCATCTAAAAAGGCAGAGAACTGATGCTTTAGTTGGATGTTTTTAATGTTAATGCTTCTCTTTTTTTCCCCACTTTCAGAAGAATGCTGCGATCGACATTCTGCAGGAGCAGGTAAACAACGCCAAGGATAAACTCCTGCGGCTCATGACGGCAAGTCAACCTCTTGAGGACCAGGGCATGGACTCCTCGGCCACCAACCTCAATTCCTCCTCCACTCAGACCACCGAGCTTACGTCTGAAGGCCCCTCGTCTTCCTCGAGATATCAGAGAGACTCTAAATCCAGACTCTCTGCATCGCTTCTCTCTCCAAATCTCATTCCTTCTCCTGCTTCATCAAACACTGTCTTGGTGCCCCCTGAGCCTTCCTCTGTTCCAAACTCCTCCACCCTTGTTTCTGTTTCTGTTCCTCCCCCCATCCCTGAGGATATTCTGGTGAGTGAAACCCAGAGAAAAGTCTCCACCTCGAGCCATGCAGACCCAGACAGAGCTGAGCACAGAGCAGCGGAGGATCTTCAGCAGTCCGTGACCTTCAAATTTCCTGGCAGGACAGCAGAGGAGACGGTTCACTTTGTCACCTCTCTTCAAACCCGCAGAGGTCTAAAAGCCTCTCAGAGAGAATCCTTTGCCAGTCACAGTGGTCTGACATTTCAGACAGGCCAAAATGGCAGACCAACTGGTTTTGTTAGCAGCGAGCAGTTGCAGGAGATCCTCCAGGAGCTGAGCGTGGATGCGGTCATGGAGACCACCCTTCGCTCTCCAGGCCAAACATCCAGGGCATCTTCCCAGCTAAAACTGAACACACTGTCCCCTCTGTCCCTGAGGACGCCCTGCTCTCCTCACCCACCTGTTCTCTTCCGCTACCCAAGCATCTCCCCCTACGCGATGAGAAAACGACGACCACCTTTTCACTCCAGCAGGAGAAGCTTGGCTCCTCCTTGCTTCTACACGGGCCCGGAGGTTCCCGGCTGCAGAAAGAAAAGAAACACCTGTGAGCAACAAAATCCAGAGGTTGTCACTTCTGATGAAACACCTCTCCATGTTCACAGCAGTGAGGTAGAGAAAGAGGATGAGAAGGATGCAGAAGGGCAGGAAGTAAGGAGAAAATGTCAAAGAGCTGTTTCTAAGTCTCACAGATGTCCGGCCTGGCGCTGTGCAGCTCCACGTGTTGCGGACGAAGGTGGTGACAACGAGCAACACCATCAACACATCAGAGACTCCAGCGGATACTGGGACTCGGACTCTAGCAGCTCAACAGATTATTGCTACTACCACCGGCCGTACTGCGACTCCTGTCTGCAGCGAGGCTCGCTCCTGTGCTCAGACAGCTCCTCAGACTCCTCCGACAGCGAGTATGAGGACTATACGAGCCTCTACCGCCCCCCACGCCCTGTGGTGTTCAAAGATGACCTCAAACCCACTTTTGTATGAATAAATGTTTACGTATGTGTTCATATTGTATTTATCAATTTTTACCACTTGAATCTGCAGGTTCTCAAAGCAGCAGCCTCAGAGATCATCATAAAAAAGTGAATAATCCTTAATGATGGTCGCTGATTTGACTGTATGCTTTCACAGGAGAGGGTTTTCTGCTTCCCTGTGAAGACATGACCGTCTTGAAAGGCTGCAGTTCAAAAGCACAAAAATGTTGGATATATCTTTTTATTACTTTTACTTGTGGCATTATTTGTGAATTACTTTTTTTAGATAAGAAAAATCCTGTAACCACCTAACTTGAATTCATTTTTCAAAATGAGAAATGAGTAGAGATAAAATGAATGAAATATTTGAGAGCACATTAGAAAAGATGATATTTAGCTATTGTGAAAATTTGTATTTATTTTCATATTTATTTGTTTTGTTGTGATTGTTTTCTAGTTATTTTTTATTGTTTTGCATTCCCTAACATACCAATGTCTTACAAGTTTGTTGTGTCATTTTTTTTTTTTCTACAGATTATAATTTACCAATCTCATAGGTCACAGTCGCGTCCTACGTCAGTGCCAGCCCTGCCGCATTGATTGATATTTATATGTAAATGACACAGTTATTTATGAGTCTATGTTTGTGTGATAGAGAAAAAAAAAACACTGGACAATTCAAATTTAAACAAAGTTTTATCATTTTATCATCTTTCTGTCACATCTCAACCACCTCAGCTTGGACTTTCCACACTATTTTGGTGTCAGGAGTCTCCTGCTAGATAAAACACAGCTCCCTCCAATTTTTTTTTTATTATTCATGTGTTTCTTTATTTTCAATTAACAAGTTGCCCACTGTTGGCCATACGAAGGCACGCAGGTGAATAGAATCACCACACTGGCTTCACCTTTCTAAACCAAATGCTCCATCCATCCAAATATAAATAACAAAAATAAACTGATAAAAATTACATTTATTTACTTTTTCATGTTAAAATTGATATTTTTCCAGAGCCAGAATATTTACCAGGCTACATGACAACTGGCTGCAATCATGACCAAAATAAATCATAAAAAAATGGATCCAATTTTTTTTAAATAATATTCCTGCAACACAGATATGCATATCTTTCTTTTTTTGTCTGGACTTGTCCTTGTCTTCTCTCTCACCATCTCCTATCTGTCTCTCTGCATTCTATCTTTTTACTAATGGGAAAATATGTGATTGCCGGAGGAGGTGTTGCTATAAAGAAAAAAAAAGTGTCTTGCATTATTTCTGCTCAGCTGCCTGTTTTTGATATGCTGCAGCTCTCTATTCTGCATGAGAACCATTGAAGGGCAGCCTCAGAGAAATTCTCTTTGATAAAAAACACAACAAAGTATAAATAGATCACACAAAGGACAGACTGCCAGCCCCTCTGTTCACTTTGAAGAAGGAAAGACTTTCCTGCTAAGTCACCTGCATTTCATTTAACATTAGTAATACTGACATATTGGGAAATAAAAATTGTTCCCAACCACACACACAAACAAAACAACTACAAGTCTAAATAAGATCATGCAAATTATGACATAACATATTGGTTATGTTAACATTGGTGTGTGTGTGTAAATACAGATATTGGACACTGATCTGAAAAACATGACAGTATTGATAACGTGCCTTTTGCAACCACTGGTTTATTATTTAATGTGCTAAAGATCAGTTACAGATCACAGATAATTGTATGGTTGCCAGATGTTGGAAAAATCGTTTTGACTGATACATAGCAGCATCCATTATAAAGCGTTTGTGAATGGCATTAAATTCACACAGTAACAGCAAATGTTAAAAACCCAAAACAGACCCTTTTTCACAATTTTGTTGTATTTAAATGATGATGCCCAGGTGAAATACAGATTTGTGAAAAGTTCCTGTTTACAATGAATTAGAATAAATAATGAACACATAATTGGAATTACTGGACAATACGACGCTAATCAACTACATGTGCCAGAAGGCTGCCTGAATAAAACAAACCAACCAAAAAAAAAGAGCTTTTGTGACTAACATAGCAACAGTGCTGCATGACCACCGGTGCTCTGTGACAGCTGGGGTATTTTAAACTGACAGTCTGATTTTGGAGCTCTATTGGTTGACAAAATCATCAATCCCGAGAGTAGCTCCGCCCGTTGTCCTCTTCGCGGCACGGGAAAAAGCCTTTGAAGTAGCGAGGGCGGTGTCTAGAAAATTATGCCATGTGGTGCTCAGTAGGTACGTTCTCATTGGGCTAAAGACACACGGTTAACGCCCATTTATAAAGGATACGCTCTCTGATTGGATAAATCGGCCACCCCAGATTCAGCGTATGCTAGTTCAGTGTTTTCCTATTCTCCGTTATGGCTTACGTCAGTAGCGTGAACTCGTTCCAGTATTCATGGATCCATTTACGGAAGAGACGTACAAAACATGCGCAGCGACAAAGACTGCGAGCCCGAAACCTTTGGGGAAGGGAAAAAAAGACGTTCAGTATCGTCGCACTCTGTACCTTAAGAACATTATTTTTTGAGGAGCTCGTTACCTCAGGGCCTCGGCACAGACGCCGAAATTAAACAACGGCGAGGTCGGATTTAGTGTCAGGGTTAAGCTAACGAATTCGTTAAAGAAGACTGGCAAGTAGCAGATTTTCCGTTGGACGGTCTGTAGGCTAGGGTATAGCGAGGGAGCCGCCATGGCAGTCGGATCATTGAGCCTCCACATCGGGATATGAAGAGGAACTGCATGTGTCCAGAATCGGCAAGAAAAGGCCACATTTACCTTTGATCCGTGCTGGATCAACATTTGAACTAACCCGTCTTCATCTTTGTGGAATTGGTCCAAAAAGAAATCGCAATTGGTTTTAAAAGAGGGGCCACAGGGAGAGGCCAGATTCATGACTATTTTAGTCGGAGACGTGTCTTCTCAGGCCCGCTGAAAGAAAACCTGGAATATAAGAAGGAAATGATGCTCTAACTGACCGTCGGTGGCAAAGAAAGGGTAGTTTATTAGGTGACACAAAGTAGTGTGAAAGATAGCGAGAGGAAAGGGGTCTTTTCTGCCCGCTTTTCTGTGAATCATAGTGATATTAATTTACTGCCATCCTTTTTGGATGAGAAGGTTCGGCAAATCGATCAGCCCTGCCGTTTAGCAAGTCGCAGTCTCCGTGTCGAGAGAATCTAAGGGATTGGATCATGTCGGGTCGGCCCAGGACCACATCCTTCGCAGAGAGCTGCAAACCAGTGCCGCAGCCCTCTGCTTTCGGCAGCATGAAAGTCAGCAGTAAGTACACCTCTGTAATTCTATAGTAGCTTTTTTTTCCCTCCCCCTGCATGCACAGTAAGCGCTACCTTTGCTCGCTAAATGTGTCCCCATTAACCAAGTCGAGAATGTGTCAAGCTAGCATAAGGTTAGCTCCGAATAGCCTAGCCCTGTCAAATTTCTGTGTCACGGGCAGAGATTGGATGGTGCTAAGTGGCGCTCACTGCCACTTTCCCCGGTGTGAATCCACACCGCTGCACTCCGACGCGCCGCCCCGGGGCCGGTCTGCCTAGCAGGCCGCGCCGGTGCAGGGCCGGGCCGGAGGCGGGTAGTGTTGGCACCGGCCCAGGACAAAATCCGAGCCCACTTCTGTTACTGCATATCCGGCCTAATTATTATGCATTTGAATACAGATTAGATCTCATAGCAGTATTATCACAGCACAAATGATATGCATAATGGAGTTACAGCCATAGCCCCAGTCTATTACGCAAGAGTCAAAGCGGAAGGTGCGCCCATAGTTGATTCGGGCTAAACCAGTCAACGCGGCCCTGGAAAGGTCTGGATTGCTGGCCACATTTTTATGGGCCGTGTCGAAATTAGACGTCGCGGCGACTGAAGGAGTGTGGCAGAGACTATCCTTCTCTTAAAGCCAGCAGAGGTGCAGCCACGCGACTGACTTGGCTTATCAGCTGAGCAGAGTAGTCTGGCTAGTGTTGCTTCATACATAGATTTAATTAGTGCTTTATGACATCTGCTGCAATTCCAAAGTATGGCAAACTCGCCCAACCATGGCCTACTTTATGTCCAATAAATAAAATATCCTAACATTTGATCACTGGGTATATGTACAACAGATTACCGTTCATCTTTACAGGAACTCTGGCTCTGATGTAAAATGCCATGGCTTAAAATTAGCATTACAGGTGGATGACACATCTTTTAGTTGGTCTGACTGAAACTCATTTATTAAAAGATATCCACATTATCAGAATGGATACTGGGTGGGGACACACCCGTTTTACCTGTCACTCACTTGCTTGTGTGTGTGTATGTGCGCCTGTGACAGAAAATGAGTGTGTTAAGGAATGTGGACAGTGCTTCAGGGCAGTGACGTGATCAGGATATGTGTTAGCAGGGTGAGGCCTGAGGCTGAGGCTCTCCTCTGGGCTTTTGCACTGGAAACCACTTAGTGGACTATGACACACATACAGCCTGGGAGATGCACACCAGTCCCACACCTGACGTCTTGCTTCAGATTCATAGTTGTAAGGGTTTTCCTGTCATTGTGGTAAAAAAGGAGGCTGATGGAAAATGCCTCTCAGGCCATATAGTCCATATCTACTTTTTAAAAATACATCAGCTGAATGTGTGCAGATTTTTTCTTTTGGTTTAATTGTTTATCAGACATGAACTTTGGAATATGCAGGGAAAATGAGGCAATGCAATTATTATAAATGTATTTACACTTTTTTATAGCTATTTTCCCCCAAGAGACTCATCTGGTCAGTATGTCAATGTAGACCAATAAAAGCTCAACCAGGCACGTCCCACTTGACTGGATATTGAGTGTCTTTTCCATCTGCTTATTGCATGGACATGCCACACAGAATTTGACAAAATTTCATACAAGCCATATTTTATATAGGAACTCCTCAGATAAAGAAATGAAAACAATAGGCTTTAAAGAGACAAGAGAAATAAGCTTGTAAAAATAATATTTATGGGATATGTGTGTGACTTTTTAGGTTATGGCTGTGTTTGGTTACATGGTTAACGGTTAATATTGTATTGCCGTGCTCCTTCTCAACTCTTCGATTACAGTTTGAATCATGGTAAATATACATATTTCAAAATGTAATTGTCATCCAGAGTGTATTGGAAGGGCTGCAATTAGCTTTTTTCAATCGTATCCCCAGTACTGACAATTCTTTAGGTTGCAGAATATATGATCTACTCTGAGCTATGTCTAGATACTACTTTATAGCCTGGTCTAGTACTTTTTTTTTTTTTTTTAAGTTGTCTGCCTTTAAGGATGTTTCCCGGCTGATGCTGTCTGACATTTTCATTTTATGCTTATAATCAATGATAATTTCATTTACTTAAATATTTACTTTTAAAAAAGTAGTCAGTATATTCTCAGTCATCCAGCTGGCTTCAAGTCCATATAAATCAGTTGCCTTTCCTGCTGTGAAACACTTCAATCTAAAAGTAAGGAGAATCTAAATTGCTATTTTAAGAGATCAATTAAAATATCAAAATTTCTCGCTAAGGTTTAGACTAATCTTATTTAGTATCCTGAGCAGACTGCACCATCTTCACTGTGTTCTGTCTTGTTTGCTGTATACATCTGTTATTTTTCTTTTCTGGGTTTTGCACTGTACTGACTGTCCACTCTCGATTCCTTCCCTGATCACTGCTGCAAAATATCAACCACACTTGATGTTCAGTTGGAGCTTGGGACAATCTTTGCAGACATCTCCACTCACACATCTGAAACATTATCACAGCAATTGGTGACCGCTAATAAAGGCTGAACGATTTCAGGAAAAAAATCTAATTGCGATTTTTCTGGGAGACATTGCGATTTGGATTCGATTCATGACTTTCTTCAAATCAAGCTTCAGTACAATATTAACAATGTACAATAACATTTATGAACATGACAGAAAACTCCATGATATTATTATAACATTAAAAGCTACTACTCTTAATCAAGGATGACAAAGGTGAGATTTAGCTCACTTTCTTATGCATTTATTAAAAAAAATTCATGTACATTCACTGGAACTCGCGGGATTTTCAGATTCCCCTGCAGTCCTCCTCCCACTACCACAGTTAATCACCCCACTTACTGCTTTTTTCAAATCAGGTAATCTGCATGTTGCTTTACACACTTGAATTTCTAGTGTAAAAAAGACGTTACTGTGCTATTTTTTATATTTTTAACTATTTCTCATCACAATGCACTGAAAAATATCCAAATAAGAATTCAATATACAGTTCTTGTATGTAGGTTACGTTAAGTGAAACATACAAACCAGGGAATTTATTATGGATTCATATGTGCATTGAAATGTAATTAAGTTGTAAAATAAATCTAAACAAACATCAGGTTTTACATCTAACTTCATTTTTATGACATTCTGTCACCTGAACTTGAGGTGAAGAAGACTACATCATAAAAGATTCAGATGGTTTTACCCTGATTGTTTTTATCAGGTCGCATTTCTGACATTTGGATGCACATTTTTGGCCACAACGGCGTTACGTATTCATCCTCTCATGTCCACTTGACGAGCAACAGCAACAACTTTCTTCCCATTTCTGGACTTCCTTAACTGGCTTAACTAATGTCCCAAATAACAAGGACAGAAATTGTGCTTTTCTGTTGACATGTTTGCTGCTCTCCACTCGCTCAACAGTCTGGATAAATCCAAATACCTCTGATATTTACATCTGCACAGAAAGCGCCATCATTCTGGATTGATAAGATCCTCATCTATCATTCTTGATGTGCTGTAAAGACAAGAAGATGCTACTTTGCAATATTCTCGATTCCTGCAAAGCACAGGTGCAAACAGCAACTGTGGAAAAACTCTAGACTCGATTCCCTTCCTATGTGAGTCAGTCCTCAAAAATTAAATTATTATTTTGATTTAATTAGATGATAGCTCAACTGTTTTTGTGAAAACGGTGGATTTCCTAGTAACTAGTGATTCAAGAGATGTTGTGTTTCTTTGTTTAACTCAGATTTGCCATTCAGAGATAGATTTTATGCACATATCAGCTGTGTCATGGCTGCACTTTGGACTGAACTCGCAGAACACCATGTCACCTTGCTGGAACCTACCTCAACTTTTTTTTTCTTCTCGTTTTTTTTCCCCCCTCTCACTGTCATCTGCTGTTAGCCTGACCTCTGCCATCCTATGACACGTGCACACACGCACTCATAGACGTGCATGCTTAAGCTTGTGTGTGAATAACTTTGCTGATGATCCTAAGCAGCTGTACCTTGTGTATATGATCCTGAATAGGGATGTAGCGATATTTTAAATTAAACATCACGGTTATTGTGACCAAAATTATCACAGTTATCTTTAAAATTGCGGTATTATTGAAATGCCCCACTATCATCTTTAAAGGAGTGATGACATAACAGTTAAAAACTAGTTTATGTTGTTGGCATTACTGTATATGTAAATACTCAAAGAAAAAAACGGCATTTTTTACAGCGGAGTATTGTTTTGAAACGCCAGACCTGACTTCCTCAGTAATACAGTTGGGTCCGGTGATGATATGGAGCTTTACCCGGAGACCACGTTGACTTCATTTTGATTGGCTACACCTTATTTCGCTATGACCTTATTTGGAGAATGTAGGTCAAGCTGCGATCGGAGTTTGCTAAAGGCTAACTGCTAGCAACATGGGCAGTTCAGACAGTGAGAGCTACGTTTATCAGACAAGACAGCATTTAGAAAATGAATAAATTTACAGGTAATTACAACGTTGTGGTCGCCTCCCTCAGTGTTGCTGCAGAAGTTTGCTTTTAAATCCATTTGTTTGAAAACCCAGACCTGACTGCACAGAAGTTACTACTAGCTCCACATGCAGCTGAATCAGACAGGGAGGGGAGGGGGGGAGCGGACGGTGCATCAACCGTTAGGAGAGGGGGGGGCGCTGTTTACTTGATAGTGTGCTCTTATTGGAGCAATTAAATTACGTAGAATGATAGAACTACGTAGAATGATAGCCTGCTGTCTGATTCAACTGTTTCTGAGCAGAGAGACAAAGCTGACAGACCATAAACAGGAACTTTGATTCTCACTCTGGACATTCACATGGCCTCATCAGTGCACAATAGATCATATTATACACCCAAAACCCCAGAAAAGTGAAATTTGATGTCATGGCACCTTTAAAAATATCCTAAATGGGGAAAAATCTTCAGAGTACTGTCCACATGGGTGCCTTTGTTGCCTTCCACCATGTTTTCATAAATTAGATAATGCAAACTGGGACAACTGCTGCTTTTCTGGGCAATAAGCAGCATCACAGTAAGTTTTTCAAAGTGCAGTTTTATATGCAAAGTGCAGTCATGTTTTTAACAAGATTTAAAATTTGAAACGGTATTCCTAATCGTTGGGAATTTTATCACGGTTAATCATTTTATTGGTAATCGTTACATCCCTAATCCTGAAGAGAGTGCTTTTAGCCCCTCAAACACAGGCAGATGGAAAATGTGTACATACATTTACACACCCACATGAGCGCTCTTAGGTTTTGGTTTTTGGGGTTAAGGCAGCTGGCCAAGAACAATGAGCACCTTGTTTTGCATTTCAAAGCTGCAGCCCTCTCACTCCTTCCTCTTCTTCCTTTCTGTCCCTCCCTCACATTTTACTAGTGATAATGGAAACAAAATAAACTAATTATACTCTTTGATACCAAATGAAACAGCAGGACTCACTGGCAAGACAAGAATCATCAGAACCACTCAGGATATTAAAGATAAATGTGAGGAGGATCAGTTTCTGCTCAGTCTGTTGGGTGTAGAGAAATGGCACATGATGTCATCGTTTCTTTGTCTGTCAGTTTGGGGGAACCCAGCTACTTTTTTATCTACACTTTCATGTACTTCTCCCAAGTCAACTTTATAAAAAAAAAAAACCCTGTTTTAGACACGTTGAAAAGAAACATCCTTACAGTGATAAGCTCACAAAAGAAATGCAGAGTTGTTACTCTAGTAAACATCCATCCGTTTTCTTGCTGCTTATCCGAGGTTGGGTCACTGGGGCAGCTGCCTAAGCAGGGAAGCCCAGACTTCCCTCTCCCCGGCCACATCCACCAGCTCATCCGGGGGGATCCCAAGGCATTCCCAGGCCAGCCGAGAGGTGTAGTCCCTCCAGTGTGTCTTGGGTCTCGTCTCAGTGTGACTTGCCTGTTCCGGGTTCCCCCTCACCAGAGAGGCGTCCAGGAGGCATCCTGACCAGATGACTGTGCCACCTCATCTGGCTTCTCTGGATGCAGAGGAGTAGCGGCTCTACTTTGAGCCTCTCCCTGATGACCTCGTAGCTTCTCACCCTATTTCTAAGGGAGAGCCCAGCCACCCTGTGGAGGAAACTAATTTCGGCTGCATGTACCTATGATCTCGTTCTTTCGGTCACTACCCAGAGCTTGTGACTATAGGTGAGGGTAGGAATGTAGATCGACCATTAAATCAAGAGCTTCAAATTCCAGCTCAGCTCCTTCACCTCAACAGACTGATGCAGAGTCTGCATCTCTGCGGACACGCCACCGGTCCATATGTCAATCTCCCGCTCCATTTTTCCCTAACTCGTGAACAAGACCCCGAGATACTTGAACTCCTCCACCATGGGGCGGGACCGCACTCCTGATCCAAGGAGGACACTCCACCCTTTTATGCCTGAAGAGCATGGTCTCAAATTTGAAGGTGCTGATTCTCATGCCAGCCGGGTCACACTTGGCTGCGACTCGCTCCAGTGAAAATTGGAGATCACGGCCCAATGAAGCCAACAGAGCCGCATCATCCGCAAAAAGTAGAGACCCAAGCCTGAGGCCACCAAACCGGATCCCCTCAACACCTCGGCTGCGCCTAGAAATCCTGTCCATGAAGGTTATGAACCTATGATTGTGACAAAGGGCAACCTTTGCAGAGTCCATTCCTCATCGGAAAAAAATCCAACTTACTATGGAATATGTGGACCGAGCTTTGGCACCAGTCGTACAGGGACCGGACAGCTCGAGCAAGGGGGTTCTGTACTCCATACTCTCAGAGCACTCCTCATAGGAGCCCTTGGGGGACATGGTCAAACGCCTTCTCCAAGTCCACAAAGCACATGTAGACTGGTTGGGTGAACTCCCATGCCCCCTTTAGGACCCTGAAGAGGGTGCAGAACTGGTCCACTGTTCCACGGACAGGAGGAAAACCACACTGCTTCTCCTCAATCTGAGATCCTCCTCTACAGGACCCCTGAATAGACTTTAATAGGAAGGCTGAGGAGTGTGATCCCCCTGTAGTTACAACAACCCTCTGATCCCCCCTGACATGAATAAAGACTGCCAATCTCTAAGCACTGTGGCAATTTTACAAACTGATGGATGGAAACCTGCAAATCTCCAAACTGTCGACTGCAACTTCGCCATCATACTAAACATGTATGTTAATTAAACATTTATTGTTCTAATGTTTTCATTCTAAAATCAAATATTTTATCTCTTTGGATCATTTCTGATAAATGAATTGGGCGTTACAAAGAGAAAAGATAGATGTCTCAATATGCAGGATTAACTAATTGATCTAATGCATCTTGGTTAAAGGAAAAGAAGTAGAAAATATGAAAGCAAGCAAAAGTATGAGAAAGACTACTCATTTTCTACAAGAGAAATAAAATATACCAACAAGCTTTACTGGACCTGATGGCCAGTCTACAATGAAATGTCTGAAAAGAGTAAACAGTCCTGAGTGTCTCACAGAAAATCACAGGGACTTGTTTTAATCAGAGAACAACCGACTGTCGCTATCTAGTCAAGGGAAGTGATGTTCACATCCTCACGTGGGAGTTTCATCCAAATCGCCACAGAAAAAGTGGTAAGATTAAATGCTCTTCAGAAATTCGGAGTAAGATTGAGATTTAAAAGACGAGAGCCACAATTGAACCGATGTAAATAGAATTCCGGTTCCCTTAAAATGGCAAATCAATCCCATTGTCCTGTGCGTGGTGACGTTGATGCACGTTTTCTATTGTCAGTTTGGTGGCTGGATGGAGCAGCGGTAGCTCTGCAGGTTGAACACCTCTTATGTGTCTAAAATCTTTGCACCCACATCATATTTTTCCAACAAACTGTCTCCATCTCAGTTGTTTTGCCAAGTTTACTTTGTGTCAGTGCCGACATTCCTGTTACTGGATGTTCCAGTAATGCAGCGAATTATCTCATCAGCTCTACAACAGCAGTGGAAACACTTTGCTTGATTGCCTGTACCTGCACACATCAAATCAGGGTGTCCATGCTGCTCACACTGCAGGCCTGGCATGCTGCAAATCTGAGGCTGGCTACCTACAGGTTTAAGGAGTGAGATAAGCCAAACTAGAGGGGAATATGTGGGTGTGTAAAGTTAAAAAAACAGCACCTCCTTGCTCATCAACAACACTGCGGTACCCTTGAGCAAGGCCCTGAAACACAAATCCCTCAGTGGTTAGATGACTGTTTGTGCTGAGTAGCTTCAAGGTGCAGATGTTGTTGGAAAATAATGTAGAATAGTGAAGCAATTCAATTTTGTACATTTGGTATTTTGAAGCCTTTGGCACTTTTAGCATTTTAAAACCTGCTCTTTTCATACAGACCACACTGAAGTACAAAAAAAAATTTCTTTTCCTTTTTTTTTTTAAAAAGGTCTTTAAAATATTTGATTGTTTAAATTATTTCTTATACAGAGTGATTAAAGAATTTTGCTTGTATTGTATTGAACCATCTTCTGCAAAAAAAAAAAAAAATCTTTTTAAAATAATTTTTTTGAAATGATCCGTAATAACCTGCTGCTCCACTTGTGTGCTGTAACTGTGCAACTGTAGTGGCTGTTTGTCCCCAATGGATGCACGTCCGCCAGTTCCAGTTGTGGCCTGAGCGACACTGGTGACCTGAATTGACTATTGATGCCTCTGGCTAAAAGTTGCAACAGCTGTCTCTCTTGTGCCACTTTGCAGCTGAGTTTGCAGCCTCTGTACATGAACTTCTCCTCTGATTGTTACCCTATTTTTGTTTGTGTGTCAAGCTGTATGACAATGTAACTGTGGTGATACTGAAGGCACACACTACAAGGTGTTTTTATAGATTTTTTTCTTTTTAAACATTGTAAATTTACTCCATACTACAGGCAAAATTTTAGCATATAGATTTATAATTGTTCACATTAAAAATTCATTTTTAAAAAAAAGGTGATTGCAGCTGGGAAGGAAAAGAAGTTTTATTTGGCGTGAAGTGTTGATAATCCTTGATTTGTTGGTTGTGATTACAAAAATTGCCATGTAGCTGTCTGTGTGATGATTCAGAAATATTGAGGACTTGAGGCCATCAGAAATGCAGTAGCATTTCTTGGTCATCCTTTATTAGCAGCAGTGTGGGATCTCATTGTGAGCTCTATACGCTTGTGTGTGAGAGTGCACAGACTTTTCTCACGGTTTGAGGAAGTGCAGAGGCGTCATAAAATTTGCCCTGCTGGAATATGTAGGCAGATTTCTCTTGCTCTTACACATACAGTCTCTTTCTGTTTTTCCAAACTCGTTCTTCAGTTTACTCTTAGTACACTCTGTCTGTCTTGGGGAGAGAAGGTCTGCGGGTTTCTCAGACCCCTCACATATTTTTTTCAGTCCTCTCCACATTCCTGGATTCTCAGCACATCCTCGGTAGTTTACATCCTGACTGCTCACACAGCAACAAACTGAAGTGGGCGTAAACACATTAACAAGAAAACAAACTTATCGAAGTGATGGTTTTGTCTTTCTAGGGAGAACCCTGGATTCTTCTTGGTGGATCATTTATTTGCTTGTTTATTTATCCATCTATGCAGCCCTCTATCTAACTCAGCTTTGAATGTGTCCATGCAGGCACTACATCTGTCAAAATCAATAGCCCTGCTGGAAAATAACCCGAGCCAGCCAGTGGGAATCAAAATTGATAAGACCAGACCTCCACACTAGGTCAGCGAAAATCTTGATTTTTCTCATTTAAAAATTCAAGACATTCTTGGATAATTAAGGTAAGCTGTAAAACCTGACTGTTGTATTGGCTGGCCAGCATCATCAGCCAATATTGACCCATCACAGATAGGGCTGCAACGGTATACAAAAATCACGGTTTGGTATGTACCTCGGTACACAAGTCCTGGTTTGGTTTTTCTTCGGTACGGTAATGGAAAAAAATACAAATATGTTTTATTAACAAGTTCGCTGAAATTTAACATCAAAGCTGTTTGTTTTGTTTTGGGATATCGTTTGAGTGAGAAAAAATAATCATAAATAAAGGAAATATTTTAAATAAAGTCCTGCTGTTTGTTTTGTACACATTTAAATGAAAAAGTGAAAAAAAACATACTTTCACATCCAAAGTGACACCATCTGAGTTTCAAGAGCAGCATTTAACAGAAACGGCTCCACTTTAATTTCACTCATCCTCATCACAAAAGTAAACATCACAGCAGTTTGTTGGTCAGATTGCCTGCATAAAAAATTAATGAGTAAATAAGTAACATACTTCTGTTTTTACACTTGTTTGCGCTAAATTCGTCTGTTTTCTTGCCGTACCAGTAACATTCACACTTGTGTGGTGTCGCTTTAGATGCGTTAACATGTTGGAAGGAGTACATATCCGACCGAGTCGGCTCCCTCCCTCTTCGTCAACACCGAGGTGCCTCCAGGCGGGAGACGTGAGGCTTGACGGCGCTTCCTGTAGCTCAACTAGCTTGTATGCCTTGTTGTTAGGAGTTGTTAGAAACAGGATGGTAAGCGCGCTGCCCCAACTGGAGGTGAAATTTAACTGGTCCGTCACTCAATTATGTCCGATGGCAGGAAAAACTTAATGAAACAAAAAAAGAGCTAAATAAGCAAATCCTGTGCTCAACAGTTCGGTACAGGGTCGTGCCGAACTGAGAGTCATGTACTGATCGGTTCGACACAAATGCTCATACCGTTACAGCCCTAATCACAGATTATTAAGCAGCCGGGATCCTCTCTTTAACCAGATCTGGCTACACTGAGCTGTTGATAAATCTGTTTGCTGCTGTTTGTCTCTGAAACTGTCCTAAATACTAAGAAAGTAAGCTAGGATATGTTAGTTTTTTTTTTTCATTTTTATTTTTTAATTATTGCATAGTGAGCTTCCTTCTGATAAATTTAAGCAAGGATTTTGAAGAGGTCGCTAATTTTGTGGAATACTGTCCATTGTGTGGGGATTAGGTAATGATCACAGACTTTAGCCCTTGACTCTGCTGCAGAGATGGAGGGAAATAGTCAGTGGCAATGAAAAATAACCCTCTGAACTCCTGTTTTAACGCTGACTATATGCTTGAACATCATGTTGATGTAGCGCACAGTGCAGCCATGTACCCTTCTGCTTAGTATTTGCTGTAGCTTCTCTGAAGCTTCACCTCCCAGAATTGAATGACACTTTTCAGTAAATCAAACTGTCACATGATGCACGTTCATGTAGCACATTTCTGTGTTCAAATACAGCAACCCTGAGGATCAATAACATGAAACATAAGAGGTTATAGCTCTATCTGGGTTGCTTATAGCACTAAAGCAATATCTAATATCTTCCCTTCAGTTCCCTTCCAAGTCTGTGTGAAGACTTCGTCCACACCATTGTCTTAAACACCTTTCCTCTTTCCTTAACTACTGTAATGTGGATAAAATGAACAATTTCAACATTGATTAACTTCATTTAGGAGGGGTGACTTTTTCTTCTTTGCCATCTAGGGTTCTGAATGAAGACCAGTGCAGGAACTGGGCTCACACTGGTGCCCAGGTCATTGTGGACTAGGTTTATTTAGCTAGTTTACACCTGATTTATGGAGTTGTCAGGTAATTTAAGTGGTCGTGCAGATGGCATAATTTTATCCTTTATCAGATAATGGCACACAGATGTATCCCCAATACTCAGATGTTTTTGTACATGATTTTAGTTTTAATGCACAGGTGTAAAAAAAATTGCGTCACTTACATATTTTCATTGTCTTCCGTTAAAGACGGGAGTTGTGCCATCACAACATGGGTGGAACAGAAAAGAAAACGCATTATATGCAGCAGTGGGACGTCAGAGTATAAAGCTAAGTTAAAACTTTCATGTGTCGTTTTTATTAGTTTCCACCTCAGCAGCTAACACAAAGACTGGGGATGCAGGCATGTTCAGCTGTGTACCTACGTTCTCTGAGAAAAATCCTTCGATAGACTTAAAAACTTCAAGGATTTTTTGGATATCACATTTCTGAGCGCATGTAGATGCATCAGATCAGATTACCGGTGTTACCATTATCTATTTTTCCCAATTATTAGATGTAAATAGGCTTTATGCACAGCTTCAGTAAAACTTCCTGAACTTAGTACTGCACTCTTTGTTTCCTGTCTTTCAGTGATTGGATGAACTGATTAATTCAGCTGTGTCTGATCTCAGCAAATGGTCAGCAATTTACGTTTTGAGTTGTGGCACAATTTAGGTATTTTTCAGGAGTATTAAAAACATGATTAATTCAACAGGTTGCCTGAAAAAATTAGGAATATGTTGTTGTCTACCTGCTCGTTTGCAATCTAGATAGTAGCTTATTGATGGTGTACAGGAAGGCAGTGTTGTGTTTACAGCATTTTGAGCCCTAATTTCTCTGTTGGCACATGAGTTGGATATTAGCTGCACTTTGTACTGGAAGCGCTGGCAGGGTAAAGTTCATGTGATGTCCGGCATTTGTGTTCTGACGTCCAGCTCTGCCCTCTATTATCTAGAAAATATAATTTGTAACAGCTGCTTTTCATACACAAACCACTTCATAAAAAGGGATGAATATTTCAACATTTGAGAAGCACTGATTTTTAGGATTTTTTTGGGGGGGGGGGGGGGGGGGGGGCTGATTTAGTTTAAAAATATATATTGGTGCAGTGGATAATGGGTTCTTTTTTTTTTTTTTACTTACCTTTTTTGCTTTTAGATGATTATAAAAGAGTAACAGAAAAATATTTTATTTGTCCCGGTTAACAAAAACAAATTAATGAAACAAGGCACCTTTAGGTTGTTAGCAAGTGAAGGTCCACTGCAATAAACTGTTTTTGAAAGTTTCCCTCAGAAAGAAAAAAAAAAAAGCCTGCCTTGTCACCAAACCAGTCTTTGCTTCTCACTTAGCTCATTTTTCATCTTAACTAAATGCCTTGTTTGTCCCAAGAGTTATTACAATTTACTGGCTGCTGCAACTGGTATGGTGTGTTTACTTGCTTGCTTTGTAAAGGTTCTAAAAAAAAAAACCTTTTGGATAAACAGCTGATTAATCTGTGCATCGTTGTTTAACATTTTGTTGTGTAAATTTAGGAGAAAAAATAGGTGTTTACAGCACTTGTTTACTCTTATCTTCTCTGTGTGTCTCTGTAGGAGATAAAGATGGCAGTAAGGTAACAACAGTTGTGGCCACCCCAGGCCAAGGTCCTGACCGGCCTCAGGAGGTCAGCTACACGGACACTAAGGTCATCGGCAATGGCTCTTTTGGCGTCGTCTACCAAGCTAAACTCTGCGACTCTGGAGAACTAGTAGCCATCAAGAAGGTCCTGCAAGACAAGAGATTTAAGGTAAAAATGTGTGCACACACACACACACACACATTTACACACATTATCTTTCAGCTCTCTCATCTGTCACTGAACTAAAAAGCAAGACACAAAAAGAGACAGGCAGACAGGATGTGTAAATGATGACTAATGCATGCAAACATGCACTCAAACTCTTTCATCTTAGTCATCTTTTTTTTTTTTTTTTTTAACTATGTGACCAAAGAAGAGATTTGCCACACTAAGGAGTGTAACTGTGAATGAGATGTGAATACAGTGATCTTTCACACGAACAGGAAGACCAGAGAAGCTGCAAAACGAGACGAAACAAAGGAAAACCTTTTGGCGCTTTTAACACACTCTTACTTTAATGTGTGTATTTCCCCACACAGGAAGTGTGGATGTTCGTGGTGTGAGAGGTTTTCTCCTCCCTCAAACAAACTTGAACCAATTAATACTCAGGTTTAGTTTAGTTGCAACTGAGGAGATGTGTTTCTTTCCAAGTTACACTGCTTGAACCTTCCTCTTGTGCTTATAATGGATTTGACTGAGGCCTTCTTTTCTGATTGAGTGTGTTTTACTGTAAAGCAAGTGTTCCAGTCAGAGGACAAGAACTGGTTTTGGTCATACTGGGGATATGATGAGACTAAAAAACCCTCAACTAGAGACTTTAATAAATCAGTTTTGATGTTTATTTCACCTGGAATAATAAGTAGGTTTAATAGTTTTGATTATTTGAAAAAGAAAAACACTCAGGAAGCTGAAAAAAATGCATTAATTCAACAAAAATATGGTTTCTTTTGAGCATTTTGTTGAGATGTTTATATTTTTTGGAAGGTCTTGTCTGGTTTTCGGGATTTGGATATGATGATTATAACAAGCCTGATTGCTAAACCTACATTATTTTTATTGGATACATTGACAGTAACTTTAATTGACCTTTAATACAACAGCTATGTCATAAAAGCAGTCTTTATGGTTGCAGGTATATTTTATAAGGGTGCTTTGGTTTATGTGTCTTAACAGCTGAGGGGATATTTATTTTATTTTCTGAATAACAGTCTCCGCCAGGCAATTTCAGCTGGATCTAGCTGATACAACTTCTGAGGCAGTCCCAAAAGGTCAATTTTGTAGATCATTGAAAAAAAGGCTGCTGTTATTACATTAAAAGGCAAAGCAAACGTTTTTGACAAGGTTATACCCATAGTTGAACCGGTCTCATATCTACGCACAGCACTTTATTGTGTTTATCTGTCACGTGCACTGGATTTTACAGCCACTGAGGCTGTGTGGTATTGCAGTACAGCATTATCCACATGAGAAACATGACACATCATAACTTTATTCTATACACAAGTTTCAGTTAAATAAGGAGGACAGGCTCATTTGGGGAAGAATCCACCTAAAACCTATTAACACCCCTTCTCAACTGAAGCCGTTCCAGTTTTGGTTCAGAGCTGGTGCTTTATCCAAGCAATTCTTATTCTGTTTTGACAGCCTTAGAATGGGCTTCTGGCCAGGAAAATTGACTCCAACGCAACTCCAGCTCTTTGCTGATTTAGACGCAAGAACCATGTGTGTTAAGGTTTGGGGAGTACGTTATGGTCACCAACCAGACCAAAAAAAAAAAAAAAAAGAGCCATGATAACACAGGGGCTTCAATGTAAGCATTATTGACTAGAAGTTCAGGGTCATCTGTTCCTAAAACTCAAATACCTTCCATCAAGATTTTCAGCATCCATTAAAACCTTTAGTTATTTCTCACCCTATGAAGCAGTTTGAAACATGAAATACAAAAAAGGAGGTGAATCAAAGATCTTGGATGTGGTTTTAATGGGTAAAATGAGGAACAGGGCCTCAGGTGGATTTTGGATAGAGATGAGACACTTGGAGTATGCACTATGGACAGGGATCATAAATTAGCAGAGCCACTAACTAGAGCAATTAAATGCACTTTAGTTAATATGTGCTCTTTTGATTTGAGATGTTAAAAATACGCTCTAAGGCCTGTTAATGTCACTGCTGCAGGCTGAGTTAGTCCCAGTGTATGTAGCATGTTATGTACTTCTAATGTATAAAATAAACAGAATTAATGAAGTGTGTTAACATGTAAAATAAAAGCTATTCCCTTCTTACTTGTGCATATCTACTTTGTTTGTCTCTGGACATTCGCTGTTGTTTTCCATCTCCACAACTTGCAGCTCCAATTCCCACCAGAGTTGCTGAAATTGAGTTGGAGCAGGCAGCACTTTAACCCCCTCTGGTTCAGCTAAATACTCCAGCAGCTCACTGCCCTAGTTCTAACCTTTGGGAGGTTCACCACAGTTTTTCAGCATGCACTAGTGCTTCGCGCTCTGAAACAAGACAAATGATGTCACTTAATGGTGTGGGGGTCGACCATCTGCCACTAAATGCACAGTGCTTCTTAGGGACACACGCACTCTTTGTGACTCAGTGCTGGCTCTAATGAAGTCACATCCTGCTCTTCTTCTTAGCCTGTGGTTAGCATGAGGCACCAGCAGGTTGCATCTTCAAACGGCTCAGCAATCAGCTGAAGATCACATGTTGTGATATTGTACAGTTTCTTCTTTGAAGCAGACCCTCTACTTCAGATGTCTACCCCTCTTTCTGTCCCCTTTTCTCTACTCTTATTGGCTCAGCCTGTCCTCCTTGTGAACTGCTTGTGAGGAAAAATGAGCACTAAGACTATTCACATGACTATCGAGCATGTGCTATCAAGTGTGCGTACCCTGTTACACACAAACACCTGCTTTCTATTTTTCTCGTCTCTCGTCTCGTCTTTTCACCCCCTTTTTTTGCGAAGTGGTCCTTAAGTCGACCAGACCATGCAAGTCCAACACGTGCAAGTGCTTTATTTTCTCTGCTGACACACACGAGTCAAACGGGGTAATCACGTGAATAGGCTCTACATAAGGGTGTAGCTGATAAACGTGCGAGACCATCTCAGTGGGCTTTCAGTCTGCTTGTGATGCATTATGGGATAGGTCCGTCTCCATTCCCATCTGAGGGATCACATATCAGCCTATTGGAAAATGGATGCTTGCATTAGAATGCTCTCTCAGAATGAGAGCATGTCTGGTGGCAGCTCCTCTGAAGCAACATTGATAAATAATAAGGCTGGCAATATGCTGCAGCTCGTTTGCTGCTTTTGTGGGTTTTATAAATTGATCAGTTTATTAATCATCTTAAATCTGATCAACCTCTCACCAAATCCTGGGTGGAAATATAAAAAAAAAAGGATAAAAATATGAATAATTGATCATCACTGGGTGGCATTTTCTTCATTACAGTAAAGTAGAGATGCACTGATTCTGTTTTTCTCCGGTCCCATCCAATACCTGGGCTGAGCGTTTCGGCCAATACCCAATACTGATTCGAACCATACACCTTGCCATGTGAGTAAAGGCTTGACAAAAACATTTAGCTTTGTTTAAAAAAGGTAATGAATTTACTCAGACATAAATGTACTCAATATTGTTTATTAACAAATAACAAAGTGCATATTAGCAGCAAAAAGAAATGACTTCTCTGCATGATGTGATGTAACTGGCGTTGCAAACATAGAAATAAATTGACTAGATTGCTGTAACTGTATTGCTGTACCATGATAATAAAGAATTGACTGGATTCGCCTCATTCATCCAATATCTGATCCAGCTAATTAGTTAATAACGCACTCGGTATCCGATCGGGGTATCAGATCAGTGCATCTCTACAGTAAAGAGAGATATTGAGGGTTATTTTGAGAAAGCCCCACATACTAGGGATGCACGATATTGGAATTTTGGCTGATATCTGATATGCCAATATTTTAAAACTCATGTAGCCGATAACTGATATCGATGCCGATATTAAAGCTGAAAAATGAATTCTGTAATATTCATTCCTTGTGCAAAATTAGAAAAATGCCTCAACTTGTGTTATGTATAACAAGTCAAACTTAGTGACAGTTGTTCAAACAAAACTAATAGGATATGTGTATTATTTCCTAAAACGACCTGGATTTTCTCCTCCCTGAGAAGAGAAAAAGGAAAAAGAAACAAAACCCAAAAACGGAGGATATTTGGTTACTTACACAAATGACCATGTATAAACTTACACAGAACATTCTAAAAGAAACTGTTTTTAGAAGTTTTAAAGTCTATAAAAAAGCTTTTGAAGAAGAATAAGAATAAGTTTTTGCTTTTTTAGACTTTAGAAACAGCGGGCTGATCGGTTAGATATCAGTGGGGTGGCTGATGTCCGATGTGTTCGGGTTGATATAGGCCAATACCGATAAGGGACTGATTATATCGTGCATCTCTCCCACATACACTGCCCTATTACTGTAAGTAGTCAGTGAGACCCAAATGTCCATTAATACATAGCTCAAATAAATCTGTTAATAAATCTGTAAAAGCATTATTAACCTTTGCTTTATTAGATTAATTTATGATCTACAGTGCTTGTAGATGTTTGCAGTGTTTAAGAAATAGTCTCATCTTTCAACAAATGAATATGTTTGTACAGTAAGCTGCTTTTATGTCATTTAGATCTTTGGCTGGCTTGAGGCTGATTGCCACAGACACATAGATGTTGGAAAAAAACGTTTTATCCTTTTTGAAATGATGTGAGCAAAAAAAAAAAAAAAAAAAAAGTCAAGATGGCGCTTGGAAAAATTAGGATTTTCATTTGTGCAACACAAAATGCATGATTCTTTTAGTTGAATGTTATTTGGTTATCTTGTATGGTCATTCTATGTTAACACGAGGGAAATTTATGCTTTGAGTTAACCATCCCATGCCTTTCATTCCTTCGTTTGAGCGACTGCTGTTGTGATTCGTTAGATTTGTCACCGTATAGAAAGATTAACCTCAGGTTCAACTTTTAGATGTATGACTCTATATGACCTCACCTCAGCGTTTCTTTATTACAGTGCATAATTTGCATTTGAGGAAAAGCCTACAAGCTGCTCAGGCCTTGAAATGAGGAAGCATAACAGTCCCAACACCGGGCTTCATACTGTAGTGTGCGCAGCTTTAAAGAGCATCTTTCAGGTTGAATTTTCCACAATAAGCTGTTTTTAAAAAGTCTAAGAGACGTTGTCACATGAAGAAAAGGTTTTGCAAATGCTTTTATAAATAGTTAAAGTTAATTTAGCTCGCTAGCGATGCATTGCTTCAAAAGACGTGACTCTTTGAACCACGTGACGCATGACGCCATTTCGGGTAGTGGTCCAGCACTCCTTTTTCCTTCTGGCACCATGAAAGACACAAGGTATGATGGGAAATATTCAAATGAATCCGCCCCTATACCTACAATAACGGCTATTTATGTGTTTCGGAGAATTTTACCATTGAATTACTTTATTGTGAGACAAATCTACATTGAAATGATGCTTTTCAATTTCTGATTATCAATATTTTGTGGGATATTAAACTGATCATTGGCTGTGGAAGGTGGAGCAGCTTGCAGACGAGTCACAGCTGCGTTTCACCTGCCTTTTACTGCAGTTGCTGAGATGCGCATCACATCCGATATGTCTGGGCCACTCCTCGTGCTTATATGGGTCAATTCTGCCTAATTCAGTCTCGATAACGTTTCCTTGTCTGATTGTTCAGTTTTTCTCAGAATGAAACAGCTCTTGCGTGCTTCCTCCATCTATTTATTTATTTATTTCAATCTGAAGTGGTGAAATTGAAGCGCTTTCACTGCCGTGTCTGCAAGTACGGCTGCAATCGTGTAATGTTGTTTCCAGAGCTTTATAAATTAATACCCCACTATATGAGCAGGCACAGAAACGATACTTCACCATCTCATTTAAAGGTTGTTCTGTATTAAAAAAGAAACAAACAAAAAAACAGCTGAACTGGAAGAATCCATTTACTGCCTTGTTAACACGTTTGCTGTTTTTGGCAGCTTTGAGTACAAAATGCTCATCTGTCGGCAGTCTCACAGAAAGGGCCCACAGGGCAAGTGGGAGCGCACAGGTCTCTCGCTCAGTCCTTGTACAGCAGCGTGTCTGCTTCCAGCTTCAGCCAGAATAGGAAACGTGCATCTCTGCTCTATGATCCAGACTAAAAATTAAATGCACAAATATGCCACTGGTTGATCCTGGACTGGTTTAATGGCGGATTTTAATGCCTATTAAATGAAGTGTGTGGACAAAAAAAATGTATAAGTACTAACACATGTTTTAGTAATTAACAATAAAGCACAAAGAAAATATTTACCACTAACACAGTGGCCAGCAGACATGCTGGAAGTGTAACATCACACACACAGACACACATAATTATGGCTGTATTTTATACATATAAACTCCATGCATTTCTTTAAAAACCATACAGAATACACATTGCAGTATGACAAAAATTGCACACTTGTTGCATACTCACACAGTTAACATATGAACAGATCCACTAATACAAATTAATAATAGGTTATTCTGTTTGTATTTTCACTGACAAACACCTTTCAATATATTTCTTATGGTGTTCTCATTGTACGCAATACTGTTGTTTGTACTGATATATGCTACTTTGGGTTCTAGAGATTTTAGAGACTTTTTGTGCTGGTGCTACAACTTTTTTGTGCTATATAACCTGCAACCTTTGTAGCATCAGTGCTAGAAGCTAAAAAATGTACTGTACAGCCTTGCCACCATGCAGTCCAAAACCCCCCACAAAAAGACCCTATAAAAACAAACAAACCGACTTGCTGCATACTGCACGCTTTTAATTTTGAATCATGCTTCTAATTGTTTTTTTCTCTCCCTTTTGCTTATAATGTTTTATGTAAAGCACTTTGAATTGTTCTGTACATGAAATGTGCTATACAAATAAACTTGCCTTGCCTTGATAAAATTGACCAGTGGAGATTTTGGATTTGTGAGTGAATGGAAGTTATTATGACTGAGAAAATGAATGGGTTTACTTGTATCCTCATGTATACCCTGCACTTTAGATTAAAAATAAAGAATTTTGGCTTTAGTGGATTTGTGAGGAAATCTAACACAGAAATATCCATGAATGCATTCGGTATAAATTATGTGAAGTTGCTGAACTGTGTTAATAAACATACTGACATTTGCAGCTCTTAATAGCACCACGAGTGTCGTAATGCACAGTCTTGAGAGCTAAATGCCAGAGGGGAGTAAACAGCCAACACAGAAAATGGGAAGATGTTGAGAGATTTACTGTAACCAGCTACTTGGATGTTCCTTTCAGCTTACCAGCCACCTCTCTGAGCATTCACTACATTACCAAGCCTCATGGATTGCATGTTTTTCTGATGCAACCTCAGCTTTACACATCGTAGTTTGGGGTTTTTGTTGGCTTTACAGACAGGAAAAAAGAGATATAATAATGCCCCCCAGTTATTTACTGCCTACATTAAGTATAATCCTCAAGCTTCGTCTTAAGCACAACAGCACAACAGGGTGTGTTTTTGTGAAGGTGGTATGCTTTTGGTCTATGTTCCTAATCTTTTTGAAACTGTATGTGGCTTTGTCTGGCTGTATCGGCTTCATGAAGTGCTCAGGTATAAGACCTCTAGCAGCCTGTAATTAAGCCATTTTCCCTTTGATTTTCCCTCCGTCTGTCTGCTTTTGTGCCTCTTCGTCTCTGCTGGCTGTGCTGCTGAGACACGAGTGGATGACAGGTCAGCAGGAAGGACTGCAGCATAACGGGAGCTGGGCAGAGCTTTACTCAACAGCCTGTGTGCTCCTCCTCCATATGCTTCCATCTCTCTCACACATAGCACACACACAGACACACCCTCAAACACTCCAGTGCGAGAAGATGAGGGCGTTGCCTGCAGTGCACGATGGTTCGATGGCTGGTCTGTGACCTACGTGCAGTAATGTCACTTTATGGTGTGGGGGATGCGCGTCTGTCTGCATCTTGGTCGTTGCTGTGTAAAGAGTGGAAAAGCAGGGGGAGGACTGTTAGTACAATTTGCATCAGCCCGTAGGTGAATTTGGGAGAAGACATCATCTATACCAGGCTGCTGAGATACAAGATGCTCTGTGATGCTGCTGCTGAGATGCAGGAGGTCCTGCATTATGGATAAACAAGAGGCTGAGCGATATTCACCAAATATCATTTCACGATATATTTATTTTAGCTGACGATATATGATATATACCTGTATTTTTACCCTAATTTGTTCTGCGTAAAAGTATCGCTCCACTGCAGTGATGGAACTGACAAAACACTGGTTAGAAATGTTTGTTAAATCGAAGTAATTCAAGATAGTGGCTGGTTTTTATGATTTCTTTGTAAAAGTCTTGGGGAGGATTGTCTTCCAGACAGTTCAGGGATGGGAAAAAATATTAATACATCGAAATATCGCAATATTTTCATATGCCGATACCATATCTATATTTAAAAACGCAGTATCGATCTATTTTACTAATGAAATCTCACAAAATATCAGTTTTGTTACGAAATTTCATGAGATTTCACGAAATACCGCAAGATTTCATCGTTCTGTTACAAAATCTCACATTATTTTGTGAAACCTTATGAGATTTCCTAACAAAGCGAAGATATCTCCAAGATTTCATTAGTAAAATGGATTGATACTGCGTTTTTAACTATAGATATGGTATCGCATATGAAAATATTGCGATATATCAGTGTATCGCACAGCCCTACTCTCTGTGTTTAGAAAAATAAATAAATAGAATGATGACACTAGTTTTAATCTTTTATTAAATGGAGGACACTGATTCACTGAAGATTCATTGATCATATGGATATTTGCTCGCCTTCTTTTTGTTTTAAGTGAGAAACTTTGCCATTAAGACTGTTGGTCAGACAGAAGCAGGTTGAAAATCCCACTTTGAATTGTGATTTATGGTTTGATTATTGTAATTGCATGATATTACAGCTGCATAGTGTATCAAAATGTCATTTTTGTTACAGTTCAACATGCTCAGTATCCGTTTGTCAGAACAGTGCTGGACTGTAACACAAGAGGCCTTTTTGCTGCAGAGATTTTGATTGAAGTATTTGGATGAGTGTTGGTATTGTTATATAGGGCTGCATTCAGTTAAAGTGGGAGTCCAAAGTCAGATTTTCAACCTGCTTCTGTGTCTTAATGACCCTTTATGACGTATTATGTAAATGGTAATAATACTGTATAATGTAGTGTTTCATGCAAGACCTAAATCTTCAGATTTAGTTGATTTACGCAAACATATTTCTTTTTCACATTAATTGTTTCAAGTCATGCTGTTGAAAAGTAGCCATTGCAAATACTTATTACCACCAGAGAATGCTCAAACATCTCACTTTTACCGCAGGTTATCTTTACTTTAGTGGCTAATATGCATCAAATACTCTTCATATGTCATCAGTCAGTGCAACAGGTCTGTGTTCAGCCAGTAAACCGCATATCCTGAAAGTGTTGCAATAACTTTTCCTTTCAGAACCCCCCTGAGTTTAGTCCAGGTTGGCTGGTTATTTCGCAATTGGCTCATTATTTAGACTGAGGAAAGTGGTAATTCTTTAATCTACTGCTTTTTCAGTGAAAGTACAAACCAGAATTTCCTTAAAAATGATAAGCTATGATCTGATTATATTCAGACTGGATTTATTTTTTATTCTGACTGTAGAATTTGATGTCCACTCATTTCAAACAGCAAAAAACATGTGAGCAGAGAAATTATGCCACAAGGTTGCTGGTGATTGTTGAATATGAATGCTTTTTTGCAAAGCAGAGTATGGCTAACATGTTTTAAATAAAATTAATTCCCCTGCACATATGAGATTCATTCACATGTGTAAATGTGTGTGTGCCTTTTACATCAAAGGGGAGCTTTATTTCTAATCAGCTTGATTTTTAACTTTGTCTCTGTGCTGATCTTTCTTGTCTGCTCTCTGTGTTACATGCTCCATGTTCTGACCACCCTGCATTTGTTTTTCCACACTGGGGTCTGCACTTTGCAAAGGTTACACAAGCACTTTAGATCAAGTCAACCACAAAGCCCTGTGATTAAGAGAAAGAAGGAGGAAAGGAAAATGGAGACTGAGAGAAAATATGCACTATAATGGAGTTCCTTAAAACTTTGTTGAAAGCTTGAATTCTTGAGAAACATTACATGCATTGCCACTTGCTGCATGAACACACTGTTTTTGATTATGGGAAAGCTCTTCCTCAGTTCGCAGATTCTGCCCTTGCAGCTCATCAATTACCTTTGCCTGAACCTCTTTATTTCCACATTCTTCCTCAGAACTTTTTGTGCTGTCTTGCTACATGTTGTCCTGCTTCCCAGAGGCTACCTTCTGTACATAGGTACTGGTGCTTTTCATGGCAATAGGAAATATGCCACAAAGATTTACCCTTCCATGAAGGAATGAATAGCCCATTATCTGTTTATTACCATTCTTTTGCTGCTACCTCATCCATTTTTCTCAAACTGGCACATTGGCTTGTGACAGCGATGTGGTAGTCAATGACATTATTGTTGGACTAGATGAGTAATGGCAAGTGTGTTTTCTGTCATAAGACACAGAGATGTACAGCTTTCTGTGAGCACTCTTTTGTGGAGATTCAGTGCAGCTATAACTGCTCAAGCCCTGCTATGCCCACATGAAACATTTACAACTTTTTATCGGGTAAATAACCTCAGAAGGAGCTGTCCTTCAAGTTGATGTAAAGAATCTCAAAACTGTCCATAGAAGCGCTCAGCACAACATATCTGCATAATTTGTGGTCATGTTATTTAATGTTTCATGTTTTGTTTTGTTTGTTCAGAACCGTGAGCTGCAGATCATGAGGAAATTGGACCACTGCAACATAGTCCGCCTACGCTACTTCTTCTACTCCAGTGGAGACAAGGTCAGTTAAACAAGCTTGTTTGTTTTTCTTCATCTGTTTGTTTGAGGAAACTTGTCTAATGGTAGAAAATTAATGATTGAGGTGTTTTTTTTTCAGATTTATTGCTATTTTTCCTGAATTTATAAAGTCATGACTTTAAAAGAAAAAACAAAGTGGAAATGTAGCGTTCACTTGTTAAGGAATAACATTCCCTCTGTTTGTAAGCTTGGAAAGTGGAGAGGCCGTGTGTGCATGTTAGTTAGAGGCCAGTTTGTGGCTCCTTTGTTTGCTCATGACCTACCAATTCCATTTTTACAGCAACTTTTGTGGCCTTCTCTGTTGACCAGTGGGATGTCTGCTGTGACTTCCTATTGATAAAGCAGGAGCAACCCAGTTTTCAAAGTCTGGGTTGCAGCCTGCAGCTTAATAAACTCTTCATACCTCATTTTACGGTGCGACTGCAAAATTGAATGGGAACCATCTCCAAATAACTGCGACACCAGCTCCTCTTCAACACCTTACATGTACCTCCCATCTGTGTCAAATTACCTGTGAGGTTGTACATTTGTACAAACGTAAATGATCAGTAAGCAACAACGCTTCAAGGCTTACTGGACTTATTAACTTATTAAACAATGGAATGGAATGGTTTGGTTTTTAGTTTGTAAAATTTTAGTTTTAGTTAGTAAAATTAAAGCCAAAGTGAAATTTTGCCAAAATGGATTTTTAGTTCTCTTTGGGCTCTAGTCTTTTCTGGTCTTTATGTTTTCTGCTTTGCTCTTTGAAGAGTTCGTGCCCATCAGCTGTTTCATCTCTTGTGATTTGCCCGTTTGATGAATACAATAGTACATACTGTACGCTATGACAGGAAAGTCACCCCCTTTGGCTTGCTATCTGTCACTGTCAACCATTGGAGGTCCCCTGGAGACTACAAGGCTGGACTATGTCATTCAGCTAGCTGACAAACAGGCCTACAGAGGTCTGCGTGTCAAATATAGACACACATGGACTTGGCACACATGTTGCCGGGACTATACCCATGACACTGCAGTTAGGAATGCTCCTCTGTTGCACAGCTACTGAAGCCAAGGAAAGCTCTTGAGGATTATGGGGGTGGGGTGGTGGTTGAGGTGGGGATGGGTGGAAGGAGAGTGGACCATCAATTTGCAAGGCTAGAGGGTGATGGTTAATTATAGATTTACTCGAGCCCTCCCCTCCATGCTGAACGCTCCACCTTGTTTCCTCCCCCTCACCTCGCGCCATGTGCCCACTGACCTCTGAGAATCGCTGCTAATTCTTGGTATACTGACACATGGGCAGAGGGTGATATGCTTCAGAACACCTTCCCAAAATTACTTTTTTGAATAACAATCAAGGCTTTTCACTTTTTTTAAAATTTTTTTTAGATAAAACAGAAGTTTTCTTTCCCTTTTCACCTATTTAAATCCCTTCTACTGTGAGGCCTTTCGTGTACTCCTTTCCACCATCACCCCCCCCCTCTCTCTCACTCCACCACCCCCCTCATCGTATCATTGAGCTAATTATGGAGACTGGCACTGTGTTGTTGGTATGGGGATTTACCAGCCATTGAACCTAGAGTGAGGAAAATGAGTGAGGGAGGGGTGGTGAAGTAGGTAAAAGGTAATGTCAGAGGTCACTGGATAGATGGAGAGTTTCAGAGAACTTGGTAGATGGAAGATATAATCTTTTAAAAGAAGAGATTGACATGAAATATGATGTGGTCAGGTCGAGCGTGTTGGCGCCTTGCTTGTCCTGAAGCGAGAGTTCACGCTGGATACAGCTGTGAGACAGACGAGGACCACTGTAGCTGTCATCATCTGCACAGGTAGTCTTATGCAACAAGCTTGTGGCGTGCCTGAGGCACACGGTGTGCTTTTGCTTTTACCCTTTAGCCTCTTGTATAATATGATGTTTAAAAAGAAGGCCAACGTTCCAAACAGCGTGGGCAGGTAAGCAAATAGGCGATTGACTCTTTCCTCTTTGAAATGTGAAGTTGCAGTGAGAGTCGTCAGCTGACAGAGTTGCCCTCTGCTGTACAGTGGAGCTGCCTCTCAGGAATTTCTCAGATAAACTATCGCTTTGTCATATAAAGTTATTCCTGGATAGATTTAGAAGAATAGGATGGTATTCTTTGTTGAAAGTTAAAGGTACGTTACAGCATTTAACCCAAAACTGAGTTTGATAAATGAACATCAGTCACAAATCTGAGTTCGTCTGAAATATGAGAATTTGATGAGGAAAGATTAGGGATTCTCCTGCAGCAGACAGCGGTCAGATCACTCTCAGTTTGGAGAGTATTTGACAGATAAGCAAAACCATCCATTGTTCAAAGAAGTGACAACAGAAAAACAGTTTTTGCTTGAAAGAAACGAAAACCTTTAATAGTTTTTGCAACTTTAGACATAAGTATCTAATTCCAAAATGAATAATTAATCATATACGAATAAGAAATGTTTTTCTCTTGTTGATGCTTTAAAGCTGACTCTTTTTTTTGTCAGCCTTTTTTCCAGAGTTGACAGATTTTAGATTAAATTGTCAATGATGCAATTATAACAATATATTTCTGCCTCATTTGCATGATGCTGATTTCTGAATCTATGTACAAAGCAAACGGAGTCATAGTAAGCCTGAGTCATGATAGTAAAATTGTTTGCCACACTTCTTAAGTGGCTCCTCTAAATTGTGAAAAAAAAAAAAGAAATAAAGAGAAGTAATAATAGACTAAAATCAGATTTACTGGGCAGCATCAAAAAGTGCTTTAATGAATACTCACCATGACTTTCCCTTTCGTGTTCATTAACCTAAATTAACCAGTAAATAATGAAAAAAGAAAAGGAAATAATTGCAGAAGCATTCAGAAATAAGTCAATCATGGATGAAGAAAGGAGCACATACCAACATTAGAACATGGTGAAGGTTCGATCATGCTGTGGGTCTGCCTTGCTGCCTCAAGTACTGGAGTCATTAAATGTGTTAGAGCACTGATTAAATTAAGACTACCTTTGCATTTTTTATTTTTTATTTAAGAAAACTGTTAAAACAAAGGCTTAGGTTTTTTTTTCCTTCTTCCATCAGACAGCATCCCAGTGATCAATTTATAAAACTTTGAACCATTTCTTCATTGTGTCTTAACCTAAATCTAAGTGGAAATCTTTGAAGGAAGCTGCAACCTGCCATCGCATAATAGAGCCCAGGGTTTCCAAGCAAAGCAATGAAAGTGTACAAACCAAGTGTCCATGTTAAATTTAGTGGTTTTTGTATTTTGCCATTATTTATGCCACCTTTTTTCCTTTTGTCCGTTACCTGTTTCATAATTACACAATATCTCATTACATTTATTTATGAATGAACAGTTATATAAAAATCAAGGAGCACCTTCAAATGTATGAGGAAGTGTTTTCCAGATTTAACCTAACCCGGTATTATTTTCTGAATCAAAGGTTAAAGCAATTTGAGCCAGACTATGACGAATACTTGAGGATGACTGGATACATTCACAATGCTCTAAGGGTAGAAAGGAAAGAGGCCGGAGGCACCCACGGCTTATTTTTGCCCCGTGGGCCTCCTAGGTGAAGGACAGGACCGCTCGGCAGCTTTAATGTTGAGTCTTGCATACAGGAAATGTATTCCAAACACTCATTTGGACGTTAGTGGACAGAGTGCAGTTCAGCATTACCCTGAGGTAATGATTCAGGTCTTGTGGGCTGATACAGCTGCGAAAGGATTTACCAAGAGACATTGAGAGCGAGAAGCTGCAATGCCTGATATGCTGTGTATCTGCCTTTCTCTCCTGTACATGACTACAGGTTATTCTTACATGCATAGTGCCATGTTGTTAACATCTTCATTAGTCTGTGTCAAAATATTGATTCACTCACCATACGCCTCTCTTTGGCCTTGATTTCATTCATTAACACTTAACCAGTGTGTAAATTTCTCTAATCATGTGGATTTATGTGCTTTCTAAGTCTTCTCTTATAGAAAGTGTGAAGTATGAGTGCACTTGGAGCAACGGGAAGCACCATCTCGTTCTCTAATACTGTACAAACTCAACTGCACTTAATGTGCAACTTGTTTGTCATACTGTGCAGATTCCATCATGCTTTTTGCACAGTATGGCATGAAGCTTTTTGTAGATGGGAAGCTTAGTCTGTTGTTTAGGTGAAGTAATTTTTTTCCCCACCAAATTGGAGGCTTTATTCTTTAGCTGGGAGTGAACAAGGAGCCAATCACATCCCTGCCTGACCAGCCCTCTGGGAACAAGCCAAGGAAGTGGCTTTGTAGTGAGGCAGGAAGTGAGTCATCGCTGTTGCTAGGCTAAATATAGCTTTGATGGCGCTAGCAGGAGGCAGAACAAGCCCTCTTGCCGTCACAAATGTTATCAATGGGAGATTTGCCAGTGAAGGAGGATTCTCTGCACACATGCATGACTAGAAGAAAGAAATGCTCAGAAACGGAGCCAAGAAGAGAAAAGAAAAAAGATGAGAGTTGCCCTGAAAATGATACTTGTCATCAGCCCTCAGTGCATGCATCTGTCTCCAGGTTCTATTAGCCCCTTCATTTCACTCACCACGTATACGTCTGAAAGAGTGAGCAGGGGATGGCAGGACAATGAGATGTTAGAAGTGTGCCACTCAGTCTGGCTCGGTCTGACTTTTTATGGACTCGTCTCACTCACTCTATGATTTGCAGACCTGCGGGGAGCCAGTGCCCAGGCTGGACACCATTTACAGATGGGATGGGGGGGGGGGGCAAAACTATACACTCTGCAGGGAGAAAAGCAAGGAAGACTTTTAATTTTTAGTTCTGACACATTTTTTTTTCTATTACTGATTGGTTTCATTTGTACAAATGTGTGCTGGTGGTAGGACAGAGGACAACGCTGACTCAGAGACATGACTTCTAATGGTGGTGGACATCATCAGAATGATGCGCTCCTGGTTAGAGGTAGGGTTTTAAAAAACAAATGGCCAACTTGGGGGTTGTTGCTGCCTCATATGCTGAAAATATCACATATTTGTCATATATTGTGCATATATTGTGGTTTTTCCAGTCCTGTCCGTTCCACAGGTGATTTTTTTTACATTTCTGCATCAGAACATTTAATTAACTGGCTGCAATCATGGTGTGAAGAAAACTTTAAGCAATATAGTAAAAAATGCTCCTGGAAAACATCATCCACCCTGCCTTTAACTTTTAAAAGATAGAAATGAAAAAGTTTTTTTTTTTTTTTTTTTTTAAACTTGGATTAAAATACCAAATTTGTATATGGGGCTCAGCTGCTGTATAGATACTTTTGATAACATACAAGGTGACATGTTGCCTCATTACAGCACACATGGCCACTGTAGTTAACTTTGGGTTAATCCCAAATCACTGTCTGAGTGCTGTAAATACTGACCAGAGGACCAAATGTGTATCGATCCCCTGATTAAAAATAGTCTCCCCTAAATTCCCCGACTATTTTAGTTTGGGTAAGTAAATTAACACTTATAGTAGAAAGCAGTAGTTCTCGGAGCATTTACAGAAAAAGGCAACTGGACTTTTTATTTGCTCTTGAAAATGTTTCACTTCTCATCTGAAAAACTTCCTCGGTTTGAACTGTGGAAAACTGAGGTGAAACATCTTTCAGAGCAAACTGAAGCACAGCTATGTTTTGGTTTTTTCTTCATCAAATACTTAAGATGACGAGCTCTTTGATGACTGGGAATCTACACAGACATCCTTCTGTGTGCTCACAGAGGAGACTAAGGGGATTACAGATGCCTTCAGTGACTCCTATCTGGTTGTATTTGTTCTCTGATGCCATAAAATGACAGGAAGTGATTGACAGATGAGTCAAAATTGTGTAACAATTATTTTTTCTGCTTTTTGGATGATTTAACCTAAAGCTTCTCTGATGGTCCACTCTGTTTAAGAACCACTGTTTATATGGGTGATGTTTTACAGATGTTCGCAGGGTTTTTTCTATCTTTCTTTTTAGCTTTATAATCACTGGTCTCGAAGATTGTAGCTATAAACAGACCTTATTTATGAGTGTCGCTCCTGTGGTGCAGACACAGAAAGGGGGAGGCACTTCCTTCAATACGTATAAGAACTATGAAAATGTTGAATAAGCATCAGCATTCTAAGTAAGATATAAAATAATGCCAGATGTTTGTTTTTGTTTTACAAGACTTGGATATACAGACCACTTTTCCAGCCATTTCAATCAGCCCAAACCTCTACAGATTAAAGGTTCAGCCTTTCAGCAACAGCATTTCTTTTTCTGATCCCACTGCCCAGACTTTAACCAGACTAGAGTTGGTTTTTTGTCTTTTTTAGAGTGCTTGACTGTCCTTACCACCGTCATGGATTAATAAGTGCAAATACATAAATTTGTTTAATTCCAGTTTGAAGTATTTGTGGATTAATGGATGGGTTCTGGTCAGATTCAAAGGAAGAAGGAAGTCCTAGAATAATTGGGTGGAGCACGCGCACACACACACACAAACACACACACACATGCACAGCATCCTTTCCGACTAAGTGTGCTCCAGAGTAGAACTCCGCCCTCCATCTCTGCTCTTGTTCAACCGGGAAACGAGGAAATGATATCATTGTCTGCAGCCACTGTTGAAGCACAGGCCGTTATGACGCACGGTTGTGTGCTTCCTGCCCTCGGGGGAGATACAATAGATTCCCAGTTAGAATGTGAAAAAACATCAGTTACATCAGCTTGAAAATGGCCTCTTTCACGAGGAGAGGCATCTCAGTGAAAGACAAGCAGCTGAAATGTGCATGAGTGTGATTTTTTTATTGATTTTTTTTATCAACATTTTCCATAGAATTGCAAAATCATTTACTCATTACACAGTTTTCCTGATTTAGATGCATACCCTCATGCTAATCAGGCTTTTTTTCCCTCTGTGTTTGCTCCTCTCTTGTAGAAAGATGAAGTGTATTTGAATCTGGTTCTGGACTATGTTCCCGAGACTGTCTACAGAGTGGCCAGACACTACAGCCGAGCCAAACAGACGCTGCCCATGGTTTATGTCAAGGTAAATTACAAATTTTATGTGTGTGTGCATCTGTAACCATTATAGCAAGAACGGATAAACTTCCCTTCATTAACTGGGGACGTGGAGAAGACAATATTAGCCCAATTATAACTTGAATACTGTCAAAACCTTCCTGGTAAAGTTCCATGTTATTATCAGAGTTTCATTATAGAGTGTGAAGTAATGCATATTTATGTTGCATTCATTTTCTTTAAGTATTGTAGTAATTCATTTTTAACCATCTCAAAGTGGATGTAAGCGAAGTCTGTGAATTTCAAGGCACCGAATAGCTTAAATTTCATTAAGATGATACTTAGAAATGGATAAAATTAAAAAGATTTAAAGCAAAGTTTAGGCAAAGAAAATGATTGCGTGATCACACTTGTCCTTTTTTCTCTGAAATTTCACGATAGATGCTTAATTAAACTTCCCGGCTCTACGGATATATATTTGTGGTTGATGCATAGAGAATTTAATCATTTTTGAAGACCTGGACCTAAAATAACTGAACTGAACTAAATTCACATGGTTTGTTCCAAACTCACAATGAGTACAACAAAATATGCAAATAGCTGGACTCCTCTGCCGTACCGTTAATCTTGCTAATGGCGCAATTATTGTGTCTTTTTTGGTCATTTCTCTCGCATGATGAATTTGTGAAACATCACACAATATTGCAGCTCTCTAAAGATTAACACAAAACTTTTCTGCTCTCATGTAAGAACAAAGTGACCTTGATTTAGAATGGCGAGTTTAAAGGAATCAGTTTATTCAGATTTTTTTTTCTTCTGTACTGCTTAATAAATATAAAATGTAGCAACATGTTTGGATACATTACATCCTCAGTACATCCCAATCCAAAATCCACTGAAACCACATGTTTCTGATTGAACCTGAGTGTGAAAGTGAAGCTGTGCACCTGCACAAATAGAAAATTTCATATATGTATTTTTGTAATCTCTGAAGATCTGGTTAATACAGTTAGTGTTAAAACCAGTGCGATGCTGTAGTCTAAGCAAACTGAGAAAGCATCATGCGCATTAAAAGGCTGAAATTGGGTCCTTGTTTTTCTGGACTTAAACCTTGTGATGGGGTTGAGTTTGGTTGTTCTGGAGTTGAAAGCTCTCTTTGTTGTATTTTTCATGGTTCCGCAGCTGTACATGTACCAGTTGTTCAGGAGCCTGGCCTACATCCACTCGTTTGGAATCTGCCATCGGGACATCAAGCCCCAGAATCTGCTGCTGGATCCAGAGACGGCTGTACTCAAGCTCTGCGACTTTGGCAGGTGAGACGCAGAGCAGGCATTTTGTCTGCTTGTTCAGACTGAAACAGATTGTCTAAAACGGTATATTAAAGAAGAAGATAGCTTTAGTTGCCTAGTTTAGCACAAAGACTAGAATGATAATGGGATGCTTAGCCAGTTCCACTGTAAATCTGAGCATTAGAACCTCGAAGGCGAAGCGATTAAACCTGCATCTCAATTCATCCCTGGAATCTCTTCTGGTTACCAAGTAACCACACGGAGTCCTCAAGGCTCTGTGTTACTCCGGCAAGAACTAAGACATTGTAACGCTGCTGTATCCCGTTTTACAGTGGTTATTGTTGGAGTTAAATGTATGGAGACTTTATGCTCCAGCTTCATGTGACTGTACAGGAACATGAGAACGACAACAGCTTATTTAATGTCAGCCCATCTTCAAAAGTAAATCTCCCAGAGTTTAGTCCATAGGCTGAGACTCCATATCGTGTTAATGTTTCTGCAAAACTATAAAACATAAATGTGATGTGCTTTCAGTGTGATGTCATAATCTTGGGAGCTTTAAATGTGGCAGAAAAAGAGATCTTGCAAAATTTAGCAGCAGTTTTGACACAGTTCCAAACCTTGATTGGCAAGTTTGCAGTAGTTTAATATTTCATCAGTTCTCACTTTTGTAAGCCCTAATCACACTGCTTTTCATTTGGAGAGTGAAGATGGTGATGATAATGATTACATTCTTTGATTTTGTGTGCAGTGCGAAGCAGCTGGTCCGTGGAGAGCCTAATGTGTCCTACATCTGTTCTCGCTACTATCGGGCCCCTGAGCTCATCTTTGGTGCTACTGACTACACCTCCAGCATAGGTAGGCTGACTCTGGCTGACAATCTCATGCTATTTAATGAGTTTAACCATGGCACACAAATGATTTCACTGCACTGACAGATCCTCGGGCAGGGCCAGAGGGGCACTGGCCTTTGCTGAGATCTGATTGGTCCCTGTGGTGTCTCTATATGAGCACTGATATATTGACTCTTGATGAGGAAATTACAAACTAGAGCACTTCTCTTCTTGGAACTATAGTAATGCTGTGAATAGAAAGTTGGACATAAGACCATCTTTGGGAAAACATACAAGTCTAACTCTGATTTTCATAATAGGGTCAGAAGCTGAAACTTCTGATTAAACAGATACTTATTCGATTCTCAATAGACTTAAAGGCAGCGGGATGTTTGTCCTTTTAGACCAAAGTTCCCAGAGAAATCACTTATCAATGTTTTTGCAGTATATGAATGAAGGTCAGCCCACAAATTATGCTTAAAGGTAGATCTCAATAGCAGTCAATATAAAACTGATTAAATGTGCTATATATGCACAGGATCGGGGGGGAATCATCTATGTTAGACGTATACTTGTTGCCTCTTTCTTTAAATGTGATCCCTGTATTGCCCTTAATTTTTTTTTAAAAATGTTGATATTCCACTGTATGTAGCTCATGTGAAAACACATCGATGAAACAGGCAGAATATTATCAGACAGAATCACATGCTATTGATCCTGCCTCTGACTTGCTTTTCTCTTTGGTGACCTTCTTTTTCCTGCAGATGTGTGGTCAGCTGGCTGTGTACTGGCAGAGCTGTTGCTAGGACAACCAATCTTCCCAGGTGACAGTGGAGTGGATCAGTTGGTGGAAATCATCAAGGTATTGGCCCACTTAGCTTAAAGCATATGTCTGCTATATTTTTTGCAACTGAAGTTCACCACAGTGTTAAAGAGGTTAACGGACCCACCATCTTTGCCTCAGGTTCTCGGCACCCCGACCAGGGAGCAAATCCGTGAGATGAACCCCAACTACACTGAGTTCAAATTCCCCCAGATTAAGGCACATCCATGGACTAAGGTGAGTCAACAGGTACAGGAGCACTTTTACTTCTTTAAGTCCCGATGCTGCCGCATCTCACTGCTTTTCATTTGCTAGCATACCATTGCCCTGCTTCATCTCCATCCAGCAGATCTGCATGCTGGTTTGATTGTCTTACTCTGGCTCTGAGCCTTTTAAGTAAAAAAAATAGTTTTCAAGCTTTACTCTGCTGTCATCCAATCAACAGCTGGAGGCTCTCTCATTCTCTGAGGCTCCATTCCTCTATGCAAATGCATTCACTTCACCGCTGCTCATTCATAATCTTTCACATCATCATCATTTAAGTGCATCAGCTTCCTGCAAATGTGACTAAAGTTTAAACATAAATCTGCAGCACGTGTTTGTTTTGTCTGCTTGTGTTTGTGTAAATGTTTATTATTTTCATACTGGACTGTTGATGAGGTTTTGTCTGATCACTGTTGACTTCTTCTAATTGACGTTCAGGTCTTCCGGCCTCGTACGCCTCCTGAGGCTATTGCCTTGTGCTCCCGCCTGCTGGAGTACACGCCCACGGCCCGCCTCACCCCTCTCGAGGCCTGCGCACACTCCTTCTTTGATGAGCTGCGCGACCCCAACGTCAAACTGCCCAACGGGAGAGAAAAGCCCTCTCTCTTTAACTTCACCACCCAGGGTACAAACAGAAGCTCATTTACACATACTTGCAGAGGGAAATACTTATTTTTTTTCCTCAATTTTAGCACTGCACTAAATTGGAGAATCGTTCTTGTTTTAATTTTCTGGCAGGCATTATTATATCGGTTGAGCAGTATACAGTACCAACTGGAGCGTTTTTCACTCTTAGCACAACTGGCAGCAACTTCAGCATGTCTCAGTCCCCCAAAGGTTGCCTGCGACAACTTCATGAAGTGTAGCTACACAGTTTGTTCCCACAGCTGTGCAAACACAAACCAATTTTCCCTCTTTATAACAGTTAGCACGCTAACATGACCTCACTTTTCCCAGATAGTTCAATGACTCACCCACGTTTCCCCTGCTGTCTACCTGCAATAGCTCATCTTAGTAAAAAGAAGTCATGATGAAACTTTTTATAATTTGCTGAGACACTTAAAAGTTGGTCTGCAGAGCTGTTGTGCTTAAATCGTCACCTCTGTGCAACAAAATAGCCATGAGCAGAACCCTGTAGGTGCAAGCCGTCTTTGTCTTGCCTTTTTTAGTCAGGGCTATCTATGTTTTTGGCCCAGCACCTGCTGCTTTGTGGTTGTAAATATTTTTTCCTAGCAAACAAAAAAAAACCTGTCAGTCATTTGGTCCTTTAATGGAAACTTTCCCCTTTGCATTTCCCCCTTTTTGCAGTTGCCAGTTAAAGGCTTTCTTGCTCAATACTGCAGCAGTTATAATTACTTTGGTTCCTTATATCAGTGTAGACCCATGGAGACAGGCAAAAAAAGAGGCCCGGCTTTGGAAAAAAGGTGTTTTTTTTCCCCCTTTGCAACATCATAACCTGGTAACATATTATATTCATTCCCTTTCAGAGCTATCTAGTAATCCCTCTTTGGCCTCCATACTCATCCCTGCCCACGCCCGCAGTCAGGCTGCCGCCTCTACCCCAACCAACGCGTCTGCCACCACAGGTCAGAGCCACACTTCCCTCAGCAGACTCTTTGTTTTAAGTGTTTAAAGTCCTTTCTGTTTACTACTCTGAAGCTCTAGCCGTGGCTTTGTTCCTGCTAATGTTAAACACTAATTTTTCCTCTACATTTTGAGCTCAGCTGACAGACACTAACTGAACGGTGCTTTGCGAGTTCTTCTTGGACCAGAAAGTCGATTTAAAACAATTTCATGGGTCTGTGTTCATTTGTGTGACATATTTCATCATCCTCACTGGTCCCCTTGGTTCCTCTGCAACTTTTTAAGTGCTGCCCAAAGATTTGTAATCACAGGGCCTGAGCCTAATGCCCCCCCCCCCCCTGAATATCCATTTTTAAAACGATAACAGACAGTAAAGAGGATGAGCAGGAGAAAAAAATGAGGATTAGCACTTGTCTTGAACCTAAACTTTTATCATCACCAGACCTTTACATTGTACTGTGAACTAAATACATGACCACACATGGGAAGTTGTGGCTCAGTTAACCCAAAGAGTATGTACCAGTCTTGATTCATGTATTTGGACAGATTTGCATTACATAATGTTCTGCATCACACATGGATGCTGCATTTGATGGCAGCTGGAAATTTGGTTTATTTTCAGCAAAACTATGTTTTTTTTAAGAACCATTTTTCCCACTTTGTGCATCTTGACTGAGTTTTCCGATTTTTCCAAGGAACATTGAATGCAGCATTGTAAACGAGACCTGCACTATATGTACTTGTCACCTCCATTTGGTTGCTCTGGCTTTTTTCACAAGCCAGTTGTAATGAAAAGCATTAGTTGCTCAGGTTTTGTCCTGCGTATTTGTGGTCCTGAAAGTCTCTATTGCTCTGTCCTTCCTCCAAGCTAACTTCAACCCCCTCCTCCTGCCCACAGACGGCAGCAGCACAGAGCGAGGTCCCAGCACCACCACCGCCTCTGCCTCGGCCTCCAACTCCACCTCCTGAGCCCACAGGCCACCTGCCCTGCCCCGGTCTCCGCCCCAGCCCACAGCCTCTCCATTGCACCGGCCAGGGGGTGAGCTCCGCTCAGCTCTGCTCCTGCCTTGCTCTCCTCCCTGACGGCGGCGCAGCGACGCTGAGGCAGCCCGGGTTCAACAGCTAAACAACAGCCCCATGCCATGACCGTTAAGCATCCCTAACCTCTGTCTTCTCTCCCCACCTGGCCCTTCTCGTAGAGCTGTTTGAACTCTTCTCCATCCTCCGTCAGTGACATCTCTCTGTGCCCTTTTTAAACAGGGAAGCAAAGCGCGGGGCCGGAGGTGTTGCCGACTGTTCTGTTGATAAAAGTACACTGTACATGTATACACAAAGCTAGCCTGCTAATGTTTGTAAGAGGACAATCTGTAGAAAAGTCCTTTGCTGTTCCCTTTGGCCCCTCCCACTCGCCCTCCCTTATATTGTTCCATTTCTCTGCATCCCCACCTCCTCCTCCTCCTTTGGTTCCTTCTGTAGTGCATGACCCGATTACAGTAGGATCAACCGGAGGCAGGGGGGGGTGATCACGACCTCTCAACCCCCCAACGCCACCTCCGCAGACAAGGCATGAGGCTCACGCACACCTCTACACGCACTCAGACACACGCACATCCTCACACACTTGGATGCATGATGATCCTGATGTATGCGGAAAGATGCAGTCCATTTTGGGGGTTGTAATGTTTGGACAGTTTATTTTCTTTGCCTGGGGGTGTTTTTAAATGGTTAGCAAGCTGTTTTACTCGAATTGCTTTTATTTTATTTGATTTTGTACTCCTGGGCAGATGTTTTTGGACGTGCGATGGATGTGACATGTATCTGGTCCTGTGTGCTTGTATAATATATACATACAGTACAAACCAACATGCATACATACACAGTTTATATATTACTTTTCCTTATGTATAAAAAGTATATATAGATATATGTATATTAACTACAATGGTTCAGAAATCATTTATGGTGAGCTCATATCTGGCAGAGCAGCGGCAATATTTGCTGCTGTCTAAAGACAATAGAGTAAGATAAGGTGGTGTTTTATTTTTGTCGTATTTTTTTTTCCTTGCTGGAGTATGGTTAGATTCCAGCAGCCTCTTCCCTCTTCTCTTGTTTTGCGTGTTATTAAGGCTGTAGATGGATTTAGGGCACCGCTCTATTCCTCCGTCATCAACTGTGTCTGCGACAGCGCATCTGTGACAGTGCAGCGTCCGGACGAACACGTCCTCCTGTCCGCATCCTCCTCCTTTCTGTTCCAGATGATCACGCTTTTCTCTTCTCCACTCTGTCAGGACTCCTGGTGGTGGTCTTTGGCGCACCACTCGCCCCGTCATGTGTTGTGACCACTGACTGAAGTGTTAGCCTAGCGTTCTATCCCACCCTCCCCTTCACACGCAGCAGAGCACACAGCTCGGTACAGTCTGTCAAGATCGTCTTTATTTACAGAGAATACTCACTACATAAAAAAAAAAAAAAAAAAGAAAGAAAAAAAACAATTTGTATATACAGTATAAATGCTCCTCACCAAATTCTGACTTGTATGACTTGTATGTTGTTTTTTATGTTGTTATGTTCATTATTTTTCCATGTTGTGTTCAAGGTATGTATATACGCAGACCCATGTACTGTTTATGAGCAAAAACAAAGACGACAAAGGGGTGGGGGGGTATAAAAGATGAGAAAAAAAAAAAACAGAATCAGGGCAGAACTGATGTTGTTTATGGATATTGTAGATGATGATGATGATGATGAGCTTTATCCAGCCATATGTTCAATCTTACCTGTACAGTACAGTAGATGACAGCTGTATTATTGTAACAAGAACTAGTCATGTATAGTGTAACTATAGTTTGGAGTGCCTTTGCTTTCATACACCTTCGCCTTGTCTCCACCCTCACCCAGCCCCTCCCCCCGCCATCACCTCACCTGATATTGTGACTCTCCCTTTGGTGCTGTTGAATGTCCTGCTACCCTGCTCACACACACACACAAACGCGCGTCTTTCATCTTTACCCCTTTTCATTGCACAATTCATGTAAAATCATTTTTAAAAAAACTTAATTGTAAGGATTATTTTCCTTAGCTGAGGATACACAAGACAGGTGTTTATTTTAGTAGATGTTTTATCTTGGACACACATGTGTTGTGGGTGGCAGCAGGGGTTAAAAAAAGGCCTCATGTACTGTATATGTACAATACAGTAGAGTCTCTGTATCACTCACAGTGTTGGTTCTGTTACCAAAGCCAAACTATGATGTAGTTGTGATGAGCCATCCTCAGAGGCAATAACTCTCCTGGTCTCTTTTCTGACTGGACATTTCGTTTCTCTGTCCTTTTTTTTTTTTTTTTTGTCCTCCTGGGCTGCATGTTCGGGTGGATGAATTCAGTAGCACCTAAGGGGTCGAGTCATGTAGCCTTTCTCCCGTCTCCTGCTTGCTGTAATTTTGCATTCATGAACTCGTTGCTATCCTCCACCAGAAGGTTTGACCACTTCACCCTACCCTTAACTCCCAGTTCAATAAAAACATGACTGGTTACCAAAAAAGAAGCAGTATAAATACTAGTATCACATAGCATACTAGCATGGATACTAGTAGAACATGTCAACTGGGTTTAGCTGGGGTTAAGGAAAAGAAAAATTTAAGAAAATACTACAAAAACATCCTGTATAACAGTACTACTACTTGAATGCCTCCGTTTGTGACTGAAATTTTTATTTCATTCGTTTTATTTTTGTTCTTTTTGTTTCTTTTATTCTGTGAAGGTATGCTAAATGTGCGCCTCTGTAAATATTCCCTCTGCGTGCTCCGAGGAATAGTTCCCTGGTACTGTAATTTGCATTAAATAAAGAGTAGGATAGCCTGGAAATGATCAAGAAAATTGTCTATCTGGTCTTTTTTTCCTCTTCTTTCTTTTTTTGCAACTAAACTGTTGATTTTTTTTTTTTTTCTGTGAAGCCAATGAAAACGGTCAGCTAGAGCAAAATCATGGCATTTTTCAAAATGCATCCAGATATTTTAGGCTTTTTATAAAGTAGATTCCCACTGACATGCAAGACCATCAGGAAATGCAAAACTGAATTTCTGCAACAGTCATGGCAACTTCAATTTCTATGTTGGACTTTGGTCCTTTGACACTTCCAGTAGCCACCTTCAGCTTTCATGGCAGCTCTGCATTTATTTTAGCTTGGCAGCGCTTTTTTTTTAAGGTAGCTTGCTGAGATCTGTCCCTATGTGGTTTCAGAACACACTCAGAGCAGCTATTTGTTGGCTGCATTGTCCAAAGCCTCCAGTCAAACATCCTAGAAATGAACTACATACTGTTACTACATACTGCTATGTAGCTACTCGGGATGGCATCACCTCGGTCTCCAGTAATACTGTTTAACTTTTATATCAAACAAGTTCTAGGATTGTCTTTGTTCATCTGAGTAATATAAGAATTGGAAAGAACTTGTCAAAGTGATGCAGATAAGCATGTTAATATTGTCACTTTAGCCTTCCTGTTGAAATTCGACATTATGAAGATGTCTGGCTTTCTGAAACATCTCATGTTGATCCAGATTCCGGCAGTGAGAGCTCAGATGAGCACTGAGAGAAGGGTTCACATTTCTCCAGCTATAATTCCTGTACATTGGCAGCCTGGGAAATATGCCATTTACATAAAGCCCCTTAATGATCAAACTCCATCACAGCTTAGAACAGAGGTGTCAAACTCATTTTAGTTCAGGGGCCACAAACGGTACGATTTGATCTCAAGTGGGCCGGACCGGGAAAATGATCACACTATAACCTAGAAATAACAATAACTTCAAATGTTTCCCTTTATTTTAGCACATTGTCAAGATGTTTATATGTAATGGACTTTCCTTTTAGAAAAAAATTAACATGAATTTTATTGAGAAACATAATTGGTTCCAACATTATTTTGCCTCATTTGATTATATTTAATTTAATTTATTCATTTGATTAATTTCAGTCAACATTTCATTATATATTTTTATATAGCAAAATATTTATATACATTTTATTATAAAATCAGATCAATCTGAATTTATAACATTAATTTTCTGACAAAACTTCCCAAATATTAAATATTTTTAATATATGTGTATTTATATTTTTACTTTTATTATTATCATTATGATCAACTCATTCAAATACGACACTACATGTTTGTTGTAACTTACAGATCACACTGGATGTACAAAATCACTTACTGTAATATTGAATGGCAGGTATGTGGAACAATATTTCACATCATGATTTGGGACTTTTTAAGAGAAATAAGATTTCCATGTGTGTGAAGTAATACCGACCTCATAATATAAGCTATGAGGTTAGATCTGTAAAGTAATGTTGAAATACTTCATATTTAAACATTTAAAAAGATTCCAAGCTCTGGCGGACCAACTAAAAACTAGAGTTTGTTTTATTGTTTTAAATGTGATATTTAATGATTCACCTCGCGGGCCAGACTGGACCCTCTGGCGGGCCGGTTTTGGCCCCCGGGCCTTATGTTTGACACCCCTGGCTTAGAACCTTAAAGACCTCATTGTTTCATACTTTAACAGAGCATTTTGCATTCAGACTGCAGGCTTGCTTGTGGTTTCTATAAGTAGACTGAGGCAGTTTTCAGCTGTCATTTCCTTAGGAGACAGTCTCCATCTTTGTTTTATGTACATACAATCTGTTCTGAAAACGAAATCAAAGAAAAACCCAACAACTAAGTATATTTAGGGTGGCTCTGGTTATGCAACTGTAGACTGAGGTTGCTGGGGAACCTCCCATGATGCACTGAGCTGTTCCCCTCCTCTTTATCACCTGTATAGTTGTGTGCCACACAGCTTCATTAATACATATCACTAACCTCATCTCAATCCCCAACCCCCCCCCCCCCCCCCCCCCCCCCTTGGCCCTTTATCTTCATTCTGCAGGGGTAAGATTGAGCTGAAATGAGTTGAAACATGTTCTGTTAGTTTTAGGTTTGAAAACAACCGAAAGCTTGGGGGTTTGCTTCAGGTTTTTTTTCCCCTCCACATGGCAAAAACTTATCAAATCTGTGTCTGAAAGTACAGGACAACGCCAAAACACATCAACTTTGCTTGCAGCAAAAAGCTCCAAACCCTTTTCTGACCCTCCCATCTGCTTCAAGGTGGGGGTTACACAGAGGAACTGGGCAGAATTAAAGACTGTGATCCAAAATGAGTTAAACCTAGCCCTTGTCCCCTTAAAGCAGGTGCTGGTGTAGCCTGAGATAAAACACAGGGACAAACCACCTCTGAATGTGATCAATAATGGAAAGAAGGAAGAGTCTTGAGCCATTTATCACTCATCCAACCTGTAGCCATGTCTTCCCAGACACCCCTAAAGATTCTGCTAAATGAGGTCAACAGCCTGTGATCAGCGCTGTTAATAATTTCAGAGTAGAGACTGTTGGTTATCTGTAAAAATCCTCCCAAAATCAATTAAAATAGAAGATTTCTTAGTAACTTAATAGTTGAAGGAACATGCATAATCAGGACATGGCAATCACAGCCATGTAATATTTTCCCACGTGTCACAAAGGGGGCTGTATCGATTAGAAAATCAAACTAGTTATTTTTTTGTAATAAACCATTTCTTCATTTTTGACTAACATGTTGGTTTCCAGGCTTTTGTAGTGGCAACAGATCAGCTAAGTGAGCAACTATGACCACTGTGTGGCAGTGTTGGTGACCATGAAGCGTGATCATACATTAGAGTTAATGAAAACCTTTATTTAGTTTTTGTACAAATAGTGTATGATTTTCTGTTTTACATGAAAAAAAACACAACTTGAGGTAACAAACAATAGGTTAGCAACCATGTCTTCCACCGTTTTCAAAGAAAATGCTTCACAGTCTCACAATTCTGTGTAACATTTACTAGTAAACATCAAACTGCACAATATTTACTTAATATAAGCAGAGAAACATGCCAATAACTTTACACCACAATTCACCACTGCTTTAACACCTACCACGATAAACATGGATGCTTTGTCATGTGCAGGGAAAAGGTGATTTTAGCAGGACTGAGCTCACTTCTGTTCCTAAAGGTACAGTATGTAAAAAATCAAAGTTCAATGGCAGAAAAATGTGATATATAATTCAAAACTGTGTTTCTATTGATGTGTAATGGCTGCATCAGAATAGCTGTTATATGTTTATTTTCTTAGAATGAGTCATTTATATTTACTTGCTGGGCGGTGCACATATGGAGGCTGCCATATTTGTTCCACCATTTTTACTACCGTGTCTCTGAATGGACAAAAGAATGGGTGTGAAGTAAGAACCCACTGAACTTTAAAACTGCTGTACCAGCTTTGTTTAATGGGAGTTAGCTCTGTTTGGGATAAGTAATGCCTTAAAAGACATGAAAGTAGTTACTCATAGTACAGTCATAGCTACTCCTGAAACCACTGGATACACTCGCATATAAAAAAAAAATGATGTCTGGAAGAATTTTGACCACTAACAGCCACCATACATTCACTACAGTGCTTAGAATATGAAGTCATTTGAAAAAAAAAAATAAATTTCTTGCAATATCCATCTTTACCACTGGATGTCAGTAATTCTTACATACTGTACCTTTAAGAGCATTTTATTACAATATTTTGGGTAGCAGCTAGATGCTTTAATTTACATCAGTGGGGACATACAGCTTAAAGTTTCCTTTATTAAATAACATCAGAGATTCTTGAGCTGTCCATGAGTAGGGGAAGTCCTCTTCAGAAGTCACTAGAGGTGTTTTTACTGACCACCTCCATAATCAGAGGAGAAATGGTGTCGGGCTGGATGTCCTGGATCTCCAGGATCTGTTTGCTGTACTCCTCAGCCATTGTTCTCAACTCTGTAAAGCAGGCTATGACTTTGGGGAACAGCAGGCTGGAAGAACAGGAGACAAAGGTTGATAAACATTTGGAAGGTTTCACATTGAATGGCCTGAGAGCGACCCTTTACTTACTGCTTATTTGGGCCTGTTCTCTTGCAGTCAATCCAGGTTTTCAGCGTGAGCGCCATGTTTTCATGGATTCTGTCGATCACGCTGTGCTGCTGCACTCCGGGACGATCTGGTGGATCAAGTCAAAAACAAATCTCTTTGAATCCGAAGCACCTTCAACCTGATGTCTGTTAATGCGTTTTTATGTCTGCTGGATAAAAAATGCACATGTTTGTGGGTTTAAATATTTACAGATTTCATTAATGATTTATTAGCACAGACTGGGATGAACTGAAGACCTTTACCTGCAGAAAATAGGGACATGGCCTGTATGATCGCATACTCCTCCTCCTGCAGGTCCAGCTTGCGCAGCGTGTGGTGAAATTTGTAGATGGGCTCGATGAGGGACAGCTGGAAACCCGCTGCAAAACATCACAGAGCAGCTCAGTGACAGGACTGCGATGGAGGAACTGGGTCAGCACCAGCTGAACAGCCTCTAATGCTAGCATTTTTTTCTTTTTCTATTTATGACAAGAGCAGCATTGCAGAACAGCAACATCATTACCAGATGCCATGAAGACTTCAGAAATCCATGCCCTGCATGCCACATTATCTGTCACAGACTGCAGCTTTACATAAAATGGCAAGAATGATGTCAGACGGGTGAAAAAAAGCAGCTAAAAGAAGGCAAATGAGATACCAAGCAGCAACTGAAACCACAAGTTGCATTTTTGTTCAAACAAAAAGGTTATCCAATTAGTAAATATCCAATAATTTTTAAATTTCGGCATCTCACGAATATTTGATGATGTTGAAGAATTGTCTGTCATTTTCTGTTACTTTCCAAATTGCTCAACATGCATGTCAAGTTAATGAGATCGGCATTTCAGAGATACCCTGCATGATTCTCTAGATGGTTCTCTAACATGTTTCTCTAAAAATCTGTTTTTTTTCTAACAAGCAAGGCTGGGAAATGTAATGAGTGATGCAAACAAATCAGTAAAGGAGTTGAAGATAATTACTTTATAGTTCAGTTCTTTTTATCATCCATCTTCTGTTTCATTTAAGTCAGGGGTGTCCAAACATGGTCCTTGAGGGCTGCTGTCCTGCAGGTTTTTTTTTTCCCTTCCTGCTCAAACACACCTGACTCCAATTAGATGAATCTATGAAGTTCTGCACAACTGATTCTAAATTTGAGTCAGGTGTGTTGGAGCAGAGAGGCATAGAAAACCTGCAGAACACCCCTGGTTTAAGGTGATCCTTGAGCCCGTTTAGATCTAAGATTTGTCTTAAAAAAAAGCCTTTAAAATTTGAAAGATTTCCAAAAGACGATATAATAACTATATTATATCATACTATAATATATTATAGACTTTACTATATAAGCTATACAATAAAAGCTTGTATTACTAAAACTAAAGAAACTAGAAACATGAAAAGAAAATGCTGATGTTAAAACATTTACCTTGCTATATATTAATATTAAAATAAAATAGGTTGTTATTTCTTAAAAATGTAGAAATGATATGTTGCTTCAGGATTACAAAATAAAAACATAGCTCATAATGGGTTAGGTTGTAGCTTTCTCTCATTGGTGATGTGTGTTTGGTTAATTTGGCTTAATATCTCATGCTTTCCAAGTTTCTTTTATAAAATATTCGTTATAGATAAAAGCTTTTGCTTATCTTGAGAAAACACCAAAAATCTGAATGTACAGGAAGAAAGTCACAGTCCAAATCCACATAAATCAGCATGAGATTTTTTTTCTCGAGTTTTTAAATGATCCATTTATTCATTCTTTTTCTTTTTGTTTTTTGCACAACAGTATCATTTCTCTAACTTACAATTACTTGGAGTCCCTTTGTTTAGTCAGTCTCTAGTCTCCCTTCATCCTAGTCATGTCCCTCCAGCTGTCAAAGGGTGAAAGGTGGGATACAACCTGGACAGTTTGCCAGTCCATCACAGAAGCAACATAAAGATAGAAACGGCAAGTAACCATGAAAATTCACACTCAGTCAATTTCGAATAGTCATTTATCCTCAGATAAATATTCTGAGACTCTTTATGCTGTGAGTGTTAAAGTTATACCGTGTGACTTTTGACTCTGACATTAAACCTAAAATGAGCAGTATCAGATGATTTTTCGGGCCAATATACAGTGACTGACACGTGTCGGCACTCTGAGCGGGCTGCCCTCTGCAGAAACCAGACATTGTAACTTTGGAGAGGCGAGCCGTCGATGAAAGTGCCGTAAAGCAAGTTGCATCTTGAATCTTGATGGACTCGTTTATTTCAATACCCAAACACGGGAGAGGAGATTTAAATTTGCGTCATTGCCGTGAGGCCTGTGAGACATTGGCGCCGTTGCAGGTTGAGCTCCTAGTGGCCAAAAGTTACACGGTATAACTTTAACCTCAGTGCTAACCACCACACCGCCGTGCTGCCCATAGTTTTAACTTCTTACACACTGGTTTACATAAGCAACCCAAGGCTGATTATTAACATTTCTACTTCTTTAAAAAATCCTTCAGTTCATCTGCCATGCTGCAGCATCGCTGGTCAGACTCGTTTGACCGACAAATTACAACTGAGCCACATCAGTGTGACCTGGAGCCAATCACAGACCTGCACTGTATGAAACCTTTACATACACCTGCTGGACCATCACAAACATCCCAACAATCATATAAATTATAAGATAGATGAGATTTTTAGGAAATCTTGGTCAAACAGCAGCATTCTTGACTCTTAACTTACAAGCAGAAACAGGTGCACAATGAATGAATGTGAACTGATCTTTGCAGACAGGACCAGTCTGACCACATTCTGACGAGTGCTCCCCTGCAGGAATCGTGCAACTGAGAACACGTGAAAAGAGCCTAGACAGAACGCAAACAAGTTACATCTGACTGCTCGACCATACCTTGTTCTGAAAGGGACATGTCTCTGCATATAAGATGAAATGTATCTTAAACTTCAAGCAAGAGAAGAAAGTCACACCTCCAAGTTGACTCTTTTTTAAATAACATTCTACAACTACATCTGAAGTTGTCTTGAACTTTTTTTGCTTTAAGATCACTGATGTGAACTCTGACCTGGATTCCTGCATGTGCATTGCAGCGTCATTCATCAGAATCAAGCTCTGTGAGGACTTTGCAATCAATAACTTTACTAATTTGTTGAAATTCTTCTCTGTTCTTGAGCATATTTGCAGCAGCAGGTACAGTAGATGTTGTAAAGCTACTGCATACACATTTGTCCAGCACAAAACAGCAGACAGACTCGGAAGGGGGGGGGGGTGGGGGGGGGGGGGGGGTCATATGGAAATGCAAGAGATAAGCACATCTACAAATCTGTGAGAACAAATGACTGATACACTTATATTTTCAAATATAAAACATGCCACTCATTTCACCAGGACACCAACAAGTACAGTCGTCCTCAAAGTTATTTATACCCTCCAATTCAAGAAAAGGCTAAATTCACAATAGTTATTCAAATATCAAGAAACTTAAGAAAACAATAATAAACGAAAATTTTCAACATAATAATTTAGTGAAGTAAATTGTTGCTTTCAAACTGTGGTTGAAAATAATAATAATAAAAAACAAACAAATAAATCTGTCCCAGACACATTAGAGCACCCTACCCCAAAATACCAAAACACCTGTCAACAGGTGTATAAGTCTTTTTTTAACATCATAGAAAACACCTGATTGCAGTGATTGCCTCATAGTGGTGCTCAAAGAAATTTTTAGCTTCTGAACCCCATCTCGCTTGTTCATTTATTTATTTTTTGTGTGCTTGTTTTTAATATTTTTGTTGAACCACAATTCAAAATCAGGGTCATGATTTTCGTAGAATTTTTATTTATTATTACTTTTGTCAATTTCAGCTTATTTAACTGACAACTGATTTTTTTTCCATCTTTTAATTAAAGGGAGTAGGGAATGAATCATTTTGAGGACAACTATAGATGTAGATGCTTACCCAAAAAAAGGTCATAAGGGTAAAGACAGAGTTGATGTTTATACTCTTATGTGTAGATTTTGACGTAGTCTCACCTCGAACAAGATCGTGTATGCAGTATGTTATATGGCCACATTTCCATTTGTCTGTTGTTGAGTTGAACACCATGTTGAAGCGAATCAACATGATTTCAAACGTGGCTCCTTTCAGCAGGGATATCTGGTCCTCCATGTTTAGAGACCTGTAAGAAACCACACTACAGGCTACAAGCACAAAAGCCGCACAGATGACCGCATATTTGAATATAAACATATTTACCGGAAGTCTCTGAGACTTTTGGAAAAACGAATGATGTCCTGGATCATGTATGTCGTTAGGTCAGCCATATGAGGGAGGGCTGTGTAAACACGTCTGTTTCCATCTCCTTCATGGTTGTAAGAGTAACCAAAGGGACTGGAGGATGAGGAAGTGGAGGAGGGACAGCCGTACAAGGATGTTGAGGGGTCATTTGAGGATTTACCAGCTGAAATGTTGGGCTTTGTAGGGCAGTTGGTCAACGGGTGAGATGAGTTGTCCTCGCTGTCTGTCAGGACGTCTCTGTCTATTGGCTGAAGAAAATTAAACATCAGTCAGACAGGTTCAAATGTAAGGATGGGGAACACTTTAAAGAGTCAATCACACACCCTGAAGCCAGTGAAGCGGGAAAATGCCGAGTCAAATGTGCTGCGGAGGCCACAGAGCAGCTCCTGAATTATTTCTTCTTGTTGGGATGAAAGCTGTGTTAATGCATTATGCATCTTCTTCTTCTTTATACGGATCCTCCTCTCTAATACCTCCTTCTCAGACATAACCACTTCAAAGACATAAAGAAATAAAGGAAATGCGTGTTTGCACATCACAGTAAAATGTGATAAACAGTTAATCAAATACAGATCATTCCAGAAACGTCCTCTAAGAAGTAAAATCCCTTGAAATATGTTTTACAAACTCAGAACATCCTCCTCTTTCTCTAAAGGTGTTCTTTGTAGTGTTTGACTAATACATGTACAGTACGGGCTGAAAGTTTAGACGCACTCCCATTAAAGACAAAAAAAATCAGCTGTCAGTAAAATAAGTTGAAACTGACAAAAGTAAAAATAAATAAAAATTTTGACAAAATCATGACATTAATTTTGCATTGTGGTTCAACAGAAATATAAAAACAAACAAACAAACAAAAAAATAAAACAAGCAAGCATGATGGGGGCTCCTGAACTAAAATTTCATTGAGAAACACCTTGAGGCAATCAAGTGTTTTCTGTAACGTCCAATCAGACTTCTTCACCTGTTGACAGGTGTTTTGGTCCACTGTTCATGAACACTTGTCTGGGACAGTTTTGTTTGTTTTTTTTGTTATTTTTTAAAACTATAATCAAAAATCTATCTTTTATTTTACAAAATTATAATTTAGTCCATTTTTATTTGTTATTACTTTTGAAAAAATTTCTTGTTATTTGAATTACTATTGTGAATTTAGCCATTTCTTTAATGGGAGCATGTTTAAACTTTCGGCCAGTACTGCAAATACCATAAGTGCAATATCATAAAACACATTCTAGGATATGACCGGCAATCAAATCAGATAAATGCTGAAGAGTTCAGAGTGCAAACATGAATTGACATTGACCAGTGGGACACAACAAAACTTTGTTTAGCTGCAATCTCCAGCAGCAGCTATATATCAGTGCGCATGCACATACAAAAAACTAAGAGCAGTGTGAAAAGTAGTTGAGTATTTGAGGGGGGGACGGTTTTCCTGTTGCAGCCAGGGGGAAGCAGCTGTCTGAATCTGCTAGTTTGCGTTTTCATGACACTGAGCCTGCCAGAGGGAAGGATGGTGAAGACAGTTTCCATTTTGCGTGCACTTGCCACTTACTCTCTTTGCGCATGCCGATGGCCTGGCACTTACGGAACCGGCAGGCTTGACACGACCGGCGGTTGTTCTTTGTTATGATGCACTTGTTCAGGAATGGACAGTGGAGCTGCACTGACCTCTTTATGGCCCGTCTGAATTAATAAAAAAAAAAAAAAATCCACTTAGTAACAACTTACAAACATCCATCTGACTCTTAAATATACATCTTTACTTTTCAGAAATAATCACATATTTAAAGCTGCAATAATCTGGTAAAAATAATGTGGTGTAATATTCACTTCAAGGTACGGGCGGTTGGTTGTGCAGTTCAAAACTCTTATGAACGACTACAGCATCATGTTTTCCCAACTAAAAAATATCTAAAAAAAATGTGATGCCTAAAAAAGAATGTCAACCATGAATTTGAGTGGACTGAACATCTGCATGATTCATTTACTGAATGCGACAAATAGAGCAGCTGCAATGAGTTATAACTAGAAAAAAAAAGAAAAATCAATACTTCACAGTCTTCATTGTCTGTCTGTCTGGTCTGATGAGACCTGCGCAGCCTACCGGTTACTTATACAGTTAAAACTTTTCACACAAAGTCCTTAATTGTCTAACATTTCAGATGTCAGTGCATTTCAGATCTGCTCACAGAGAACATTTCCAGCCTGAGTTCACAATGAGTCATCCAGACATCATTCAGCACCTACACACCTCATAACTGGAACAGTTGCTTCAATGATGTAAAGCTTTACCTTAGGATACTTAAAAAGCGACTTAAAACCTTTTTTTAAAAAATAAATTTTGGGTACTCTTAAAGCCTTTACTTCACTTTTAGTTTTGTGTCTGCATGTGCACATAATGTGTACATATATACTGTATAAAGGATGAAACAGAAGGGCCCATTAGCAACTACACAAGCAGCAACTGTTAATCATTCATAAATGTTTTACCTCGACCCTAACTGTATAGCATTTCCTTTTAGGAACAATTAACACTAGAACTGTTAGAAAGACTAATTTGAAACAAAGTCCCTACTCACGGATCGTCTGGTACACTGACATTCTTCACTAATGTGTCCACATTCCCTGTGTACCAGCAGTTTTCAAATGAAAAGGGAAAATACAGATTTTATGCACATCCACATCACATAAAGATTGTAAACTGAAAAATGGCCTACTTTTACATTTGCAGAGCAGATTTCTGTGGCTGATACATCACTTACATGTTGCTCATGCACATGCGTAGCACCTTCACCGTTCATAGATGGAGCACAGTCTGTACTAACGCTGTACAAAATGTGTACATACTGTGGGGATATTAACCCCAACATGTTTGGTCTGAACATACTGTAGCCAGAATTACTGCTGTAATGCAGAGTCCAGACAGTGAAGCACGGAAGCTGGACCAGGATGAAATGAGTCATGAATTAAACAGGTGTTTGGAAGATGTTCATGGATAGCAATCAACATCTGTAGATGTATGAAAACACTGACTGACATCTACATACTGTAAGAAATGTGCTTTAAAACCTGTAAAAGTCCAGATAGCTGGGAAGCTAAAAGTGAGGAGTTAATTAGTTATTGGAATTAATTAATCAGTAATGAACTACAAATACAGAACCAGTGGGACAAGGCAGAAGCAGCGTACAGTAAGTAAGACTTGAAAAAGTGAAGGAGGGAGAGAAACTTCACCTGAAGAAGCCTTTGCAGCCTTCACACGTCAGGGCGTTGAAATGATAACCCTTTGCCAGATCCCCACACACACCACATTCTCTGGGCTCCTCATCCTCAGACACCTTGTCCTCCTCATCCTCATCCTCTTCATTTTGCATGGTGTCTGCTTCATATACAGTTTGCATACCTGCAGCACTTCTGCTCATTCTTACCTGAAAGATAATTAATTCATTTCAGTCTTCATACCTGTTTTTTGTTTTCCTTTTTGCTGATTTTATTTTTATTTCCAATGTCTTCAAATGATACTGTATAGTCTAACATGCTCACCTGAGATCTATTACTAATTCTAAGATGCCCAATTGTTCATACATCACTGTAAGTTACACTCTTGGATGAGATGGACACCTGAAGGAGCTTGCTTTGGTCCACTTTCACATATATAGAGCAAAACTCGGGCTGCTGCCATCCTACTTGTTTTCCTTAATTACTGGGAGACATGCAGATCCTTGTTCTTTCAATTCACAAGATCTGTTGCTTTCTGTAACATATGCCTGCACAGAAATGATAAAAGAGCTTTTGTCCTTTCTGCATCATCTGCATGGAATATGTTGTGGATTTTGAATCCATACTGAGGCCAAAACCACTGCATGCACATGGTTCTTATAACCTGTTAATGTAATCTTTGTCTTTTTATCCACCTTTTATTTGTATTTTAACTGTGTCCATTTGTATCTGTGTTAGGGATGCTCGATATTGGAACTTTGGCCGATATCCGATATTTTAAAACTCATGTGGCCGATAACCGATATCGATACCGATATTAAAGCTGAAAAAAATAAGCAGTCATTTCAAATAGTGGCCAATATCTTATACTCAGTTTTAAGGCCAATATCGATAGGGGGCCGATTACGTTGTGTATCTCTAATCTGTGTTGTATTTACTGTCCATCTTGGCCCAGACTCCCTTGAAGAGGGAAGTTCTCAATGGAATTTTCTTGGTTAAATAAAAATAGATGTGTTTTTGGTTTTGTTTTCTAAACTGATAAATGTTGCTATCATTTATGAAATGGACATGTATTTAATTTTGTTGTCAATTTCAAAAAGGTTTTGTCCAAAAATCTTTGCACTTTATCTTATAAAATGTGGTTTTGCAACTCAGCCCCCCCCCCCCTTTTTATTAGAATTTGTCAAGGACTCCACAAAAAAAAAAAAAAAAAAAAAAAAAGATCCAATATTGTGCTGCTGCCTTTAAAAATAAGAGCACAGTATGGTGACAGGCCATACAGCCCCCCCCCCCCCCCCCCCCCCCCCCACACACACACACACACACACACATTCTTGCTTTATAAGTAATGTGTAATTATGCATAAATATGTAAGAACTGAGGCTGACTGTGAAACATCTGAGACTATTAAATACTTTTTATTCTCTATTCACTATAGCTAAGTGTTCATGGTGGGGAACCATTTCAAACCAGAAAGGTCGCAAATTGCAGCTGTACAGGAACAGTAGACTTCAGCTTTACGGAATAGACAAAAGCTTTTCATACTAGGGATACCGAGGGAGATATTTAAAAGACTTCTTTCCATTATTTTTGCTTCGTTCCAACACTGAAATACATAGCCTACATACATGCATACATATTGTAGGCTATATATCTTAACCTGGTGAACTGAATAACACTTCTAAACTTTTCAATGTACATGTACATTGTTCAATGGTTAAATTGCACACATAATGCTGTTCTCCAAAAATGACTAACCACTAACAACAAAAACAAAAAAACGAACAAAAAAAGGCATCTTGTTTTTAAACAGTCCTTGTCATCATCCTGTTCACATTTGGACGTTATCAGAACAAGACGACACTGAACACATGACATTTTATGCTGTGGTTTATCCAGCGTTGCTGGTAGCTTTTCTGTCAATGAATTGAAATGGAGGAATTACCACATTATAGTTAAATGTGTGAGCATTTGACATTTTCCTTCATTTCAAACAGAAAGTTGAATATTTTATTATAATTTTATAATATTATAATTTGAGGAAATGTGAGTGCGCAAACACATAAACACACACAAACAGGAACACACCCACATATATAGTCATACATATACATATTTTGGTAACAACTTAATTTTTTTAAACAATAAGTTTAGTCTCCGACTGAATAAATTGGTTGATTACAGTCATGAATATAGTTAAGTGGTGAATACACTGATGCACCCCTGACATTTCTCTCGAGCCAGAATGAAGCTTAATGAAGTTTGGTGTCATATGATTTGTCTTAAAAACCAGCAACACTACTCAACGCATACACCCAAGTTTAAAACACTGTATAGCTGACATTGGCTGACTTCTGCATTCCTGTAGCCGAGAAAAGTAAAGTTGCACTAGAAACTTCTGGATGAAATCCTTGTTTGGCAAAACTCCTAAATCCCTTTGACACAGCAGCTCACCTGGGAGATAAACGAAAACATGTCTGACATGTTTGTGTTGAGCTTAAACTTTTCTCTCCAGCAAACTACCCAAAACCTCTGTTTGGAAACGTCAACTTTCAGTGAGTCAGAGAGCCAGCCCACTCACCTGATGACTCCAGATGTCGTGACAGTTCTGCCTCGCGCGGTCGCTCAGGGCTGCTTTTGTATTTTCTGAACACACAACAGGTGAGAGCGACAGCCGCACTCCTGCTGGACTTGTTGCTAGATTTAATCCGGGTCTGGCTGTTACTAGCACACCTGGCTACAGCCCCCCGGGACCGAGTAAGAAAGCAAGTCCCGCCCACGTCGATTAACGCTGTAACCCTGGCACCAAGTGTGACCTCACGCGCGCAACGTAGACGGACTATTCAGGCTCATTTGTATTCATTTGCCATCAGCAGTGTGTTGACGTTTCTGTCATTCCATCAGGACTCGTGAAGACTTTTCATGGCTTCTTGAAAAGTTTGATTTGAGGTCTTGCTGCCCTCTAGTGGACAAATCTTAAGAGTAAACACCTGTGGTTGCAAACAAGTACTGTAAATCTGATACAAAAACTTCCTGGCTGTCTTTTAAATAAAACATGTTTATAGTTTATATTTCATGGTGATTTTTTGTGATATTGTGGATAGTGTTTATTTATTATGTACATGATTAGCTTTTTGTTAAATTGGCCTAAATAACATTTGCTGCATTTGAACAATCACAAGCTACCTACTCTGAAATAATTATAAACATGTAACAGAACGTGTTAAAGTACTGCTGTATTGTACTGCATCGGTTTTAACTGTGTTTTCATGGTCTGATGTTGAAAGATGGTAACCTGTTAAGGTATCAAGACTATTTCATATTTTAAAAAGAGCATTTTTTTTCTTCTATCACCAAATCACTCAGTAAAGCAGTTAAATAAGATCTGTCAAATTAAAAGTGAAGTTCTTTATTTATGGAAGAAATAAAGATAAATGTACACCCAACTCTAAATTTTTACTATCTTAAATAACATCCATGTTTAAGTTCAGTTCCAATAAAACTCCAGGTTGGAAATGCATCATTTACGTATTTGAATGGTTTCAGACATGGTGCACGTCTGTTCATTCTTGATAAAACATGCAAGTTATAAGAGTCAAAAAAGGTCACAATAAACCCAAAATATAGAGTGATATACAAAGCAAACACCTTAAAAACACAAGCACACAAATTGCATAACAGATGTTAAACACTATATTTCAGGCCTGTCTTGGTCAGTTTCAGTGCTCTGTTTGCTTCCCCTGCTCTGCTTGGCTAATCATCTCCTTGAGGACTCCACTGGAGGTTTCTACACTGGGACTAGTTCTCTGTGAGGCTCCCAGCAGGTTCAGCAGTCCCCTGAATGATGCTCCTAGCAGCCTGCAAGTGTTTAAGCTGTTTTTGGTGCACTGGCAAAGAGACAAGGTCAGACATGATCAGCTCATTTTCTTTTCCTGTATCAACACAAAGCTTTTATCTGTTACTTCTACTAACTCATATAAAGCTCAATGATGGATTTTTAATTTATTTTTTACTATTCTTTTATTCTATTGATTTTCAAAATGTGCAAAGACACACCTCTTTGCCTGACTTTGATCTTCTCAACTTCTGGGACAAGAAAGCTGTACACAAGCTCTGATACAATCTCCTCCGCCTGAAGACTGTCCTGGCTGCTCCCACATACAAGTTAGATCCCAATATTATTTTTAGGTTGGCATTTATTTGTAAAAAGGCATCAGTGGAAATGAAAAGGTGTCATTTACCTTTCCTCCACAGAGTAAGCAATATCACTGAGCTCTTTTGCCTTTTTGCGGATCTCCTCTCTCGCCTGCTGGTCAGCTACCTGCTCCAAGGTCTCCAATATGATGTCCTCTAAATACATATCCACACTTTCCTGGTGCACCTGCACTACCTGTGACAGTATTGGGAACAATAAGCATTAGAAGATGTGTAATGCAGAGGCAGCTTCCCTCAACATATAGAAACTCTCATTACAAACTCCTTTCCCCACTTGCAACAGAAAAATGTACCTACTTGTTTGAAGATCTCATCCTCCTCTCTGCGCCTGCGTTCCTCCGCCTGCCTCCTTCCGCTCTCCTCTGCCTCCCGACGACGACGCTCTCGCTCAGCCAGAAGCATAAAAGCATGGATGCTACGCTCCTCCTGGAAACGAATCAGCTCCTTGGACAAAGTGTCGAACACTTGCTCGTAGTCTGCACCTACCACTCTGGCATACGCTGCTTCTTCTTGAGAGATCTGGGGAAAAAAGGGGGATGAAGGGGTGATGAGATAGCTGTTTCTAAACATTTTGATGTTGTAAGAATCTGCTTTACCTCTTGTCTTTGTTGGCGTCCTTGTTTCTCCAGGACCAGCACAAGCTCATTGTCAGCTTTCTGTAACTGCTGCCCCTCACTCTGGAGGGCATGGACTGTCCTTAGCTCCTGAATTAGCACTTGATGGTTTTCTTTGGCCTTAAACATCTGCAAAACAAGAGCTTTAAATAACCCTGAAGTAAAATCTGAAGTAGGGATCGACCGATACAGATTTTTTTTAGGGCTGATATTGATACCAATATTTTCTCATCGGCCTCAGCCAATGACCCGATACACCCTGCCGATATTTGGAGCAGATACTGCATTTGACCCCAAAATTAATATAATGAAAGATACAATGAAAAGTAACCATTATCAATCTTGCATTCAGAAAGCACAGCAAAATTATGTGAATATCAACAATCCCGGCTCACTCCTAAGACCCACCCCCCATTCTCTCTGCCTCCTAATGCAGAAGCAAAGGTCTGACAGGCAGGTCCCTCTACCAATCTTAGGCAGGGGTACCACTGCAAGGATTGGTTGGAGTTTTCGTTGAAATTTTAGAGTGGAATAATATTTTAGTTTGATTAATAGTGGGTCTGTCTTGTACTTCAAAGTTCCATTACCTCATTCATAGCATTTTACCCTATTAAAAAAATAATGCAACAATGCAAAATTAGTAAGGGCTGCTTTACTATAAAAAGAACAAAGCACTTCAAATAAATATGAAATGAAAAATGAAATGAAAAATACTTTATTCATCCCCGAAGGGAAATTCAGTAATTTTAAATTACTGAAATTTTAAATATAATGGAAATATAAATATATATTTAAAAATATATATTTAAATATATATATTTAAAAATAAAAATATATATTTAAAATATAAATTTTAAATATAAATATATATAATATAATAGTAATTTTAAATATATAAAAAAGTAAATATAATATATTGTAATTATTTAAGAATTATTAATTAATTTGTCATTTATTTTATAGATATATATACTGTATATATATATATATATATATATATATATATATATATATATAGTTTATCCCTGTTGTATATTCTCTGTACATTATGTTGATTGGGGTGTAGGCCAGCACACCCTACGCATCAGCTGATGCCCATACCTGCAAAAAATGCAAATATCAGCCTAAAATATTGGCCGGACGATGTATCGGTCTATCTTTAATCCGAAGTGTATTAAAATTGCTGTAGCAACTTCAAAAATAAGATAAAATATATGCATGATCTTAAGCGGACATACAGACCTCATACTGGACACTTCTTCCTCTCAGTAATTTCTGCAGGTGGATCAATGCAAGCTCAGCCTCTTCATCTCCCTTATTACAGACATATACAGCACACTAGTTAGCAAACAGCATCTTTTAGGGAATTAACAAATGATCAGTCATGGAGGATGAGTTTACCTCTGGAGGTTGTTCCCCTCTGGGAGTGGCAGGAAGAGGGTCTGGTTTCTTCTTTTTGATAAGAAAGCGAAACAGCTTTTTTGTCATGTGTTCATTAACCTCCTCCATCTGAGCCTGTGGAGCCAACGTTTGTAAACTACAGGCAGCAAAATCTTGAATGATCCAGTAAGTCTGATTAATTCATTTCTTTCTGCTTTACCTTGTTTTTCTTCAGTAGTTTCTCTGCTCTGTTATCAGGAAACTTGATCACGTCATTGATGAGTTTGGGTTTGGGTCTTTTTGCTTTGGGTCTTTCAGGCTTGAAGACTGATGCATGGAGTCGTGTTTCTAGCTCTAGCAAGCAAGTATTCAACAAAATATAATTACCTTGAAAATAAAAAAGATTGTAGTATTTGAATTGGTTTTTTTGGATACAGACCATCATAAGTCATTGAAAAGTAGCTTTCCAACTTCTCGGTGCTATTGTCTGTGGAAATGCTCCTGAGGGTCTGAGGGATGGATTTCTGGGAATTAGTGACAATGTCCCGTCGCTGTAACTTCCCTTCCACATTTCTCCCAGCTTCCAGTTTCCTCAGCGCTACAGACAAATGAAAAGCAAAGACCAAGTGACAAGGAGTGAAAACAGCCCTGATTAATACAATGACCAACATCAGAGGATATCTTACACCGGGCATAGTCCTTGTGGATTTTTTGCAGCTTGGCTTCCTTGTCTTTTTGCAGCTCAGAATATATGTGGTCCAGTCTCTCAATTGTGAAATGCCTCTCAGCCCCTACATTTTGTATCAACAAGTCTTTCAACACGGCAAGGCGAGCCTCCTGCAACCTGGAACACAGAAATTACAGAAGGATCACTTTTTATTATAAAGACAGATAGAACGTAACACAGAGGAGTTGTTCACTGTGATTACTTAATAAGGCATGCTATTGGGGTCTATTTAAATCTTAGTTTCTGTTTAAGTTAAATTTGGTTTTACAAGCATTATACCCAACTACATAACTGTGACACTGTGGGTCAACAGGTTCACGTGCCAGTACGCATTTACTCTACATATACACTATATTGCCAGAAGTATTTGCTCACCCATCCAAATGATGGGAATCAGGTGTTCCAATCACTTGCATGGCCACAGGTGTATAAAATTAAGCACCTAAGCTTGCAGACTGTTTTTACAAACATCTCAGGAGCTCAGTGAATTCCAGCGTGGAACTGTGATAGGATGTCACCTGCGCAAAAAAATCCAGTCGTGAAATTTGCTCGCTCCTAAATATACCACAGTCAACTGTCAGTTGTATAATGAGAAAATGGAAGTGTTTGGAAACTAAAGTAATTCTGCCACGAAGTGGTTGACCAAGTAAACTGACGGAGCGGGGTCAGCAGATGCTGAAGTGCATAGTGCGAAGTGATTGCCAAATTTCTGCAGTCAATCACTACAGCCCTCCAAACTTAATGTGGCCTTCAGATTAGCTTAAGAACAGTGCGCCGAGAGCTTCATGGAATGGGTTTCCATGGTCAAGCAGCTGCATCCAAGCCATACATCACCAAGTGCAATGCAAAGTGTGGGATGCAGTGGTGTAAAGCGCGCCACCACTGGACTCTAGAGCAGTAGAGGTGTTCTCTGGAGTGACAAATCGCAATTCTCCATCTGGTAATCTGATGGATGAGTCTGGATTTGGCCGTTGCCAGGACAAAGGTACTTGTCTGATTGCATTGTGCCAAGTGTAAAGTTTGGTGGAGGAAGGATTATGGTGTGAGGTTGTTTGTGGGAACGGTTTGGAGCTGGCCCCTTCCTCTTCCAACCACCTCTTTGCACCAGTGCACAAAGCAGGTCCATAAAAACATGGATGGCAGAGTCTGGTGTGGAGGAACTTGACTGGCCTGCACAGAGTCCTGACCTCAACCCGATAGAACAAATTTGGGATGAATTAGAGTGGAGACTGAGAGCCAGGCCTTCTCGTTCAACATCAGCGTGTGACCTCACAAATGTACTTCTAGAAGAATGGTAAAAAATTCCCATAAACACACTCCTAAACCTTGTGAACAGCCTTCCCAGAAGAGTTGAAGCTGTTCTAGCTGCAAAGGGTCGACCAACGTCATATTGAACCCTATGGATTAGGAATGGGATGCCGCGTAGGCTCATGTGTAAGTCTAGGCAGGTGAGTGAATACTTCTGGCAATATAGCGTATATCCAATTACTGATGGCAACTTGGGTCAACAGAAACAAGGTACCAATACTGAGTTTACTATAAATAATTCAAAGTGCTGAGAATAAAGACATTCAAATACATAAACATATGTATAAGTAGTCTCAAATCAACCTATATTTAACAATTTCTCCTCAAATTTTGGATTTTCTCTTTTTTTCTAGTAGTAGTTGAATTTGCAGTGCGAGTCAAAAGTCTGAACACATTCTCCCCTTAAATCGAATGGGAAAGTGAGTTCAAACTTTTGACTAGTACTATATATGATACAGAAATCCCAAATGTTGATCACAATAGTATTATTTCTCTTGCTGCAGCCTTTTAGTAGATTGAGGGCTTCAAACATGATACAGAGAAAAGTTGTGTTCTGTATCTCTAATCATTTTTAGGTGGGCAGTTATCTACTTGGTATACAAAAATCTGGTCTGTTAGACTCAATTCATCAAGACTTTATTCAGAAATGGGCTCCTAAACATTTGTCAAAATTTACAGGTAAAAGTTAATCTGGGTAAACTGGACTGTAAAGATGTCTTTAGAGTAATGTGTATTTGTACAGTATAACCTATTTTTTTTAAAGGAGCTTGACAGGAAAAGGGTCAGAAACAGAGGGGGTTAATGTCTAGCAAAGACCCACTGGCTGGGACTTAAATTTGGACTGAATATGTCAAGATGCTTCAGCCTGTGAGGTACATGCTCACCCAGCTGAACTAATGCCCCCCCCTCCACCCCAAATGTGAGCTACTATTTAAATGCATAAAGGCACTTCTCACTTCTGTATTTCTCCTTCTCTGAAAGCCCACTCCTTGGCCTCCATCTCCTCCACCATACGCCTTCTCTTGTTGAGCTGGCTCAAGTCATTGGATGGAGGAAGGCTGGCCTCCCAAGCTCGCTTTGCGCGTAACCGTTCTATCATTTCCACCTCAGCCAGGCCTGCTGGCAAACCATGACCTGAAGAGAAGTGACATGACAAATAAAGGGTGATAAGACATATAATGTTTTTTCTGTGCCAGTAACTAGGACGATTTTAGAGAATTATAGTTTCAACAGGGTCATTATTTGTTTCCAGCTAGTGAAGATGCGATCAGTTTATCTTTTACCCCAAGTCAAAGCTGCCAGTTGCAGAAGCTCTGAAGGAGTGGTCCCAGGTTTTGTTACATAGTCGGGGCTGTATGGATCGGTCTGCGTTTCATTCTCTCTGTAGTCGGTCTGAACCCCTACGGTGCGATGAGTGGGCTGTTGTGCATCATCTTTTCCATCAGTGGTTCCAAAGTCCTTTCTGAGATGGCACAAAGATCAAAACTCAGAAAGAAAAAGAAAAAAATGAGCAAAAAATATAAAGAAGCACGAAGGAGCTGGGGGATTCACCTTAATCTCAAAGTAAGATCTGGGGGAAACTCCTGTTCTAAGGAAATCAGAGGGCTAAGGAGATAAGAATAGGACACCAGTGCCAGAGGCTTTACAAACATTCGCTGGCATATATGGTTAACAGAGTTTTACTAAAAAGCTGCACTATATTCTGAAATCATAGCTTCAGATTGCTGGCCAGCAAGTCAAACCGTTTATAGTATTTCCAGTTATTAGCCCCGGTCACACGGCACTCCTTCCTTTTAAGCCATGTCTGAGCATCGGGAATAACCCTGACAAAGAGATCATGAAGAGTGACAACCACAAACTGATAAACCACACCTTAAATTGTTTTAAAAAGCATATGGTTTGTTACCCAGCCAGCTGTAGCAGCACCTCTCTGCGCTGCTCTGCATGTCCTCGCCAGTGACGATCAATAAAAGCTGGTACTGGATCTACAGGATCCAGTTTCACAGTATAGCGTGGGTTGTCACTAAACATTGATGCAAACTCAGGGACTCTCCTCTGAGTATGGACAGGACAAAAACTGTTAGGGTTATTGAGCACATTCCCACTCATCTATTTCTTTTTAATAACAGCTGAGGAACTATACTGTACAGGAGAGACCCCAGGTAGAAGTGTGCAAAGCAGGAGACAACTTGTAAAAACCCACATGAGTATGGACTCTTTTTGAATTATGCATAAAATCAAAAACTTTAAAGAAAGCTTAGATATCTTTAAAGTATTATTATTATATTAAGGGTAAAACTCAAGAGTACAAATGATAAATTACTCCCAATTGCAATGCTTGAACAGAAGAAAATGACTGAATAAGAAAATGCAATCCTATACACATTCAGGTAAAAGTTGAATTACTTTAGCCATCAATAGTCATGGCTCAAGCTGTGAAACTAATTACTTATTAGCTCATTTTCAACACAAACTAGGTTACAGCATAAATGGACGCAACTTACAAGTCGACCCCTAACCGCATGGGCCCCAGCCCTGATGTGGTCCGGTTCCGATGCCACGGTGTACACTGGATCTGAGGCGAACAGTTCAGCAAACAGAAACCAGTCTGGCAGTTTGATTAAACGTTAGCTGACGTTGAGGTCATTTTACTCACCGTACAGGTAGTCATATGTCCGCTCCCGCATCGCGGCTCCGTGAGCACATTTTTTCTTAGTGACTGAGCGGCTCATAGAAATGCTCTATTTCTTTGAGTGTCCACACAAAGAAATAAACAAACAAAAATAGACCAATTAGTTTTTAAGCAACTTCTTACAGGAGCAGCAAAATCCAAGCTTGCCACTGTTACCATGGAGATGGTAAACTAACTGCCCGGAAAAAGGCGGAGTGATCTACGACGTTTGTGCAAGCGGCTCATCTGCCAGTGGGTGGAGTTGATTAGATTCTTGACTCTAAAGGCTTTTTAATAAAAGTAAATATATACATACATACATACATATATATATATATATATATATATATATATATATATATATATATATATATATATATACAGTATGTGTGTGTGTATGTATGTGTATGTAGCTATATAGCTGTTATACTGTTCGAAAAAAAGGGGGTTGTCAGAATAAAATGGGCTGAAAATGTATGTGGGGGAGAGAATAACCGACACCAACAGGAAGCCAGCAATACACCACTGTCTGCATACAGCTTAAGAGTCCTAACCACACAAAAACTACCTTGTGTGATACCCTGATCTGCAAGCATATAGATTAGAGTCAACAGAAATGCTCAATGTCTGCACCCATATATAATATTGGTTTGCAAGATCTGGAAATCATTTGTTTCACTTTTTTTTTTTTTTTTTTTTTAAACAGGGAGTTTGCATTCATCCAGTTTAATTGTATTAGCTGAAAGGAAGTGTTTCAAAAGCTTTGGAGTGACTTCTGCAAAGATGTGTTCTTGTTCCTGAATAGCCTCCAAGATCCTGAGAGCCTGAATTGAAGGAGCTGACTTCTCTTGTGTTTTGGAGAGGTCAAGCTGAAGAAGCCCCTTAGAAGTGCATTTTCATGATCTAATTAAATAACTCCAGCTGCCTTTATTCAAGCTTTTAGGATAACTCTGACCTGGATGACAATCTACACCATCAAGCTTTCTCCATCAAGGGACAGTTAAAAGTATTTTTTTGAAGTACCCCAAACAGCTGTTAACATTAAAGTGGTTAAACCTGTAATGACATGTCGTCAGGATTTTAGGATGGAGTTCAGCCTGGCAATAGCAACATTTCAACACAGAAGCTCTGATACTGTAGATCTGATATACACCAAAATTCCTGCTGTGATCATACAATAATAAGTCAGAGTGAAATGGTTTATCTGCTTCTTGTTGTCAAGCTCCTTATGTTCTTACAAAGTCCTGCGAAGGAAAGTGATCGCGTGATGAGCAACAGAGGAAATTGTCTTCCCACATCAGACGTCACCCTGCGTAGAGGAAAAAAAAAAAACAAAATGATAAAAAGCAGTTCAGAGAGGGGGGAGAGGAAGCGGCTGGGGGGATTTGTTTGTACTGTAACATATTTCTATATAATCTATTATCTATTTTTGCACCACAAAAGGGGCCAAGAGTTAATTTTAAAGATGAGGTGAAGGAATGGTTTTCCCCACCCAGAACCTGATGTGAAATACAGTAGAAAAGTAAATCTCATTAGCAGGGTTAAAGCTGTGAGAAAACAGGAAATGTATGATGTAGTGGTTTAGATGCCAGAACTGATGCTCTGTCATACGAGAGTTTACATCGGAACCTGAAGACGACGAGATGAAAGATATGATATGGATTTATTTTGCCATCATCTTCTTGAATGAAGCGTGGAGTCTGGATCCAGGTCATCACATACATTACTAAACATCAGTCCAATGGAGTCATTTTCATATCCTGCAAAGTAAAATGTAATTTAGCACTTTTTTAGCTTACTGTACGTGAGCAAGTCATGAGGATACTTCATATGATAAAATATCACAGGGGATTAATAGTCAGTTACATAAGAAATTATTGACAAACAAGCAGTGTGAAAATTTAATTTAAACTGATGTGAGTGACAATGTAGAGTTTTGAAAACATGTATGAGGGTATCTTTTTTTTTTTTTTTAAGTAGGGGGTGGGGGTATTTCCAGCCAAATTTTATGGGTTTTTGTTGTTGTTGTTGTTGTTGTTTTTAAACTCTAGAAGGGCACCACACATTTCTCACAGCTGAACTGTTGGAGATAAGTTGTGTATGACTGCTTCAACTAACATCGTTTCACACTTTAACAACCCAACCAATACCCATCTGAATAACTTTTAGCAGATAAGATTTAGGTGATGCTAACTGCAGAATTACAAGCTACTAAATGAATGAATTTACCTATAACAGCTTCTGTCTCTGTCTCTTTCAGGAACAACTATAAACACCTCTTTGGTTTTTAACACAACCTTCACTCCTATCACAGTTGTGACCAACCTTTTGACTGGTACAGTATATAGTTTTCAAAATGGTATTATTTTGAAATAATGACTATCAAATGTAGGAACATCAATGTAACAAATGGACATGGACCAATTGATCTAAGGCTGCCATTAAAAATATCTGCCTCGGTTTACAGCAGAAAGTGAAATCTGTGTTCAGTTCTACATGTTTAATATCATTTACATTTTCTTGTCTTTGCATGTCTGTGTTCCATGCTTGTTTGGCTTGGCTAGCCTTTTTTTTTTTTGTATGTGCAATGAACGCTTTAACTATTCCAGTAAATGGGCAAAAGTCATCCAAGTTTGCTTTACTTATTCATCTTTTATCATTTCTCCAGTTGACAGAGAGGCAGATTTTGCCCTAGGAAGTAATGTCAGCCTGACATGCAGCAACAGGACGTGGAATGATACGATGTATGTTATCTGGAAGATACAACTAAACCATAAAACCTGCAGCATCTCTTATGGCGGTGTCGGTCTAAGCGAAGACACCTGCAAGGATGGCAAGACTCTCCAAAACGCTTCCAATGCTCAGTCATACCTGCACATCTCCAACTTTTCAGCCGATGACGTGGGAATCTACACGTGCGAATTAGTTTCTAGAGAGGAAATGTTCGTCATAGCATCAAAGTGACTGCTGCAGGTACTTTTTATTTTATCCTAGCTGACAGCAGGCATTTTTCATGGGTCTGCTTTAATATTGAGACTTCTTATCAGACCAAGGTGCCTACAGTTATGCACTTTTAACTGTGTTTTGTGTTTTGTTTTATTTTAATTTACTATTACCATTCTGCTTAATAGCAGGAGTTCATGGCTGCTGCTTTAAAAGGCCTTAAGTAGTAATAGTGTTTTTAAAAGATTATCAGCTGAATGCCTTGTAAGACATGTCTCTTACTTTACTTGGGATAATTTAAGTTGTTCGTGTGGTCAGGTTATATTTCTACCTACTAGTACCTTTAGGTAAAAACTAAAGGAAAGAAAATACTTCATGTGCATGCTTGGGTACTCTTTGTATAATTTCACAAACACTTTTTCTAAGTTTAATTAACTTAAAGACATTCAGCTAAAGTCTAATATTTGCTGTTTCTTTTCCCTGATTTAGTTCCTCCTCGTATAAATGCCTGGTTAGAACTTAAGGATAACAAGATTGTGGCAATGTGCAGATTCAATATAAGCAATACTGCTGCCAAAATCCGCTGGAGCTACACAAAAAAAACCGTCATCCATGAGAGAGCTGGCTCAGAGGGATATGATACAGGAGAGAGTCATCTGGAGCTCCCTGATGGCACAAATCCAGAAACCTTGATATGTATTATAAAGGACAAGTACTGGGAACAGAAGATACGTCTGGAACAAAAACGTAGAGAAGGTCAGTTTCATGCATTCTTGATATGTGTACAGAAAAAGTTTACATTTGATATGTTTTGGGGTAAACCCTAAAAAAAGACTTTATGTTGTTGAAATGTTTATTCTTGTAAACATATTTGTAATGCTGATGTCCATGACATTGCTAACAAGTCTGATGTTTGCAGCTATTGAGAACTGTCTCTGGGTACGTGTCCTTGTGGCAATCGTAGTCTTGGCAGGACTCTTGCTTTTTGCAGTCAAAAAACGCAAGTTGAGGTAAATGATTTGATCAAACTTATCATTATATACCTTCATTTAGATATATCAAAACTTTAAAAAAATATGTTTTTGTGACTTTTCCCAGGCAAAGTCAAAAGTGAGACTGGTCACAACTGGTAGGTCATTTTTCTGTAAGGCAAAAGCTGTAGCGTTAGGAATCCACCAATATTGTCACCTACAGTGATGACTTGTCAGGGGGGCTTGGACCATCATTTCTTGTGTGGAATGCACATGCTTTGCTCTGCAGATTTGTTCAGAAAATTTATATGAAATTATTTTTGTCTTGTTTCATTTTTTCAGCTTTATCAGCTGGAGTGTGTCTTCCATCAGTAACATGAAAAAGATTGGTGGAAATTCTGAAAGTGTGTGGCAAAGGATAAATGATCTTCATCATCACAAGGCCAAGACTTTAAGGAAGGCCCAGTCAGTCTCACCTGCTCCTGCATTACCCCCCCCGTCACTTCACAGTGTTTTTGCTGCCCTTTTCTACCATGTATTGTTTATGTGAAATCTGATGTGAGGTTATTACCTCTTTTCTGGCTTCACTCTTGATTCAAACTCCTTATATGAGTCTTTTAATAGATGTTCTTCCCTTTTTTGGGTTTCAACATTTGGATGATACACATGACCGAAATAATATTTCTTCACAACTTTATGGTTTTGCAGTTCTGTGGAAAAAGATATGTCAGCATGTGTGAAATACATACCAACTCACAGCTGAATGAAACAGCTGCCAGTCAAGATGGTCTAATATTAATAAGTAATCGTAATAAGTAGTAATAAACTGTCTGTGTTGCCTAATAGTCTAGATCACACTGTTTCTAAGTCCTAGTCTAAATCCTTCCTGGTTATGTTTACTGAGGGTAACTGGTAGTACTGTGGTTGGTTTTGGTTTCTTTAGATTTTAGGTTTCAGGACAGGGTAGTATTCCAGATTCTGCAGCCGATTGCATGGCTTTGCCTGTTTTCATTTCTCTTTTGGCTGGTACTACTTCTTGTTTATGGCTTTTTAGATTGTCAGGTATGTATTTGTATTAAAATTCTTTTAAATCATTGCTGCTTTACAGTGTTTTTATATCTTACATTTCCTTATAGCCTTTATTTAATTTAGGAACCTTGCATGAGTCAGGCTGTTTTATTGTGACTTGATTCATAATCGTTTAAATAGAGTTTTTTTTTTTTTCAGCGTGTTGCACACAAAGCAGACTCATGCATTTCCGTCATACTGTTCTTCAGTTTCTCTGTGACAGACATGTCACATGATCAAACTGGGAGCAAATACCAGATCTCATCTCATATGGGACAGTCAATGTCAAGATGCACTGATAAAGCATAACGTCCACATACAACTTGCAGCTGCCAACCAAACATATAATGACAGGAATGGCAGGAATGGGAGGAATACACAGCTGGAGTCGAGTTCGAGTCTGTGGAGGTGTCTGAGGGGAGGAATGCTGAGGAAGCTTTGCATCATTGACAACATCTTCCACCCCCTGCACGTCACACTGACATCCTGTCAAAGCCCCCTCAGCTGTAGCCTGAGACCACCAAGGTAAACTACAGAATGCCACAAGAGGTCTTTCCTATCTTTGGCTATAAAACTATAATGTCTCTTCCACCTGCAGGAAGGTCACTTAGGCTCATTCAGTCGTATCATTCAAATCAAATCAAACTTTATTTATATAGAACTTTTCATACAAAGAATGCCAGACAAAGTGCTTAACAAAAACAAACAAAAAAACCCCACGAAACCCTGTCCCTCCCACCCCACATATAGACCCATGCACACATACACATACACACTCATACAGTATGCACACACACTGCACAAAGTAAAAAAAGTCATGTACCATGGCACTGAGGATCCAGGTGAGGAAAAAACAGCGATAGGGAGCCATCCACGCTGAGACGCGCCATAGGGAGCGCCACCAGAGAGACCACCCCGACCCAAACAGACCAGGGTAAACTCTGCACATGGTGCAGAGACCCCCAGTCCTCAAGGTCCCAGGGATCCTCAAGACAGCACACCTGCAGGTAGACCAGACACAACTCCCAGTGTGGAGGGCCCCCCATGAGGAAACACTGGAGCTAAAAACTAAAAGATTAAAAGACAGAAAAGATAAGAACAGACAGTGGATACAGTAATTATAAATAAATATAAAATTTACAAATACGTAGAATTTAATGATAAAACATGAGAAGTAGATAAAATGTACTAAAACAGTTGATAAAATTATCATAAAGAAAAATCCTTAAAAACATTAGAGTTTAAAACTAGATAAACGAGAGAGTAAATGAAATCAGCCAAATTTAAAAGGTGAGTCTTGAGTCTCCTTCTAAAAATATAACAGTTTCTGCGGTCCTGATGCCTCCAGCAGACTCACAGATGGGAGCCATGATGGCTGAATGCAGCCTCCGCGTGGGTTTTGGATCTCACTCTTGTGATGATCAACAGGCCGCTGCCAGAGGACCTCAGGGTCCACGAGGGTTGACATTATAAAAGCAAGTCAGATAAATAGGATGATCCAAGACCGTAAAGACGTTTAAAACTAATAAAATTATGTGCAATAACCATAAAGTTCATTCTCTGTCTCACTCTGTCTCCAATTTTCACTTCGTACATATTCTATATAACTGCATGTTTCTGTATTCTGTAGTTTCACTCAGGCACTTGCAGTTCACCTCAGACACTTTTCACTTCTAATTTCATACTTTTTCTCTCGGTACCTCTAAAAACACAGACTATTTAATTGTGTTTGAGTTTTATGTTATTTGTGGGGGGGGGGGGGGGGGGGGGGGGGTGATGGGGGTGGGGGGTGGGGGGGTGGGGGTGAGGGGTGGGGGGGGGGGGGGGGGGGGGGGGGGGGGTGGTTGGGTGGGGCTGGTTGGGGGGGGGGGAGGGGGGTGGGGGTGTGGTTTAAATTGTAAATAGAGGTGGTAAATATCTGTGTAAAAGATGCTTGTGTGGGGTGGAAAAGCGGGCTTTAAATGAGCGCAGGTATAAACAGAGATGGGTAAATGTGTAAGTGGGGTGTTGAAGCAGTAGAATTGGTGTTGAATGAGTAGAATAAGAAATGAGGGAGGGATTGGCAATGTGGAGTTGAAAAATAAAAGTAATGGGTGGGAGAAGAATTGGGGAAAATGGAAGTAAGGAGGGAAGGGTGGTTAGTAGATGTGTTTATTTAAAATAGTGGAGGGGGGGGTTGAAAAGTGTTTGGTAGGTTGAAATCGTGGTGCGTCGGTGGGTTAATAAATGTAGAAAAGGTTGTGGGTGGTGGGGAAGTAAATAGAAGTTGTGCGTAGGAAATATGTGGGGTGAGGGGGTGGGGGGGGGGGAGTGGGGGGGGGGGGGGTGGGGGGGGGGGGGTGTGGGGGGGGGGGGGGGGGGGGGGGGGGGGGGGGGGGAAGCAATAATTTCAATTTAGTATTTTACTATTTTGTATTGCTTTGACTTCTACTGCACTCTGGCACAACAATTTCCACTGCGATTAATAAAGTTTATCTTATCTTATCTTGGATAATAAAATAAGACAAACATACGCAAAACACTCCAAACCACCGACTGTGATTGATACCTGTTCTTTGAATAAAAAATCCCATTTGAGTCATCATATTAACTAACAAAAAACAACAAATAAAACAAAACTTAATTGGTTCTTATTTAATCTTCGAAATGACATTTACAGGTTCAGCCCATATATGCAATGTTTGGGGAAATCCAAAATTTTTCTTCATTTTGAAGAATTATGTGACACTTCAAATTAAAATTAATCAGAAATACGGTTTAGGAAGTAGCCACAAATGTGAAAGACCCACAAAAAGAAATAGTGCTGCGTTTAAAAGAGTTTATTTCTGCTTCATAATGTCTAATTCATGACTTCATACACTCATACATGAAGAGGATGGTCATGTGACGAGTGAGAAAGGAAGTGTGGTGTTTTTTCTCAGAAGACGTCTTCCTACGTGAGAGAAAAAGGCAGATTTTTAGGTCAAAAGAGAAGGTGGGGTTCATTTGTCATTTCTTTTTCAAAAAGGTTTTCAAGGATTTCCACATTTTCAACCCCAAGCTCGTTGACTGGAGGCTTAAAGAAAGCAAAACATATGAGTAGGGTGATTGTAGCAGGCAAACCCATTCATCTTCAGCTGAGGTGTCAAGATTAAAGGAGGTCTGGCGTGGCGTGAGCACTACGACTGCAAATTGTTTTCAAAGGAACTGAGGACGCCCAGAAAGAGACATGATATGGATTTATATCTTGATCATCTTTTTGTCCAAAGCATGGAGCCAGGATACAGGTTTGAAGTATAACATATTTAACTTGCATGTGATTGCAATGTTTTTTTCTTCTAAAAAAAAAAAAAAAAAAATCATACTCTGCTTTTAGAATAAATTGTTTTTAGAGCACAAAGAGGAAGCTGTAATGAGCTTTCTCCACTTATAATTTCTTTGCTTATCATGATACATGGACAGACAGCAGAGAGAGCCTCTTAAAGTTTCAGGACTTTCTTATCTTTGACGTGAGACAGCAGGTTTAGTAGAGAGGCAGGATGATGTTGGGTGGTAAGGCAAGCAGGTGTCAGAAGAGTTTTCCTGCCTCAGGGAACCAGGGCTGTGAATTTGAAAATAGAAAAACATTGATTATTTCATTGGAAACATACAAACCTTAACTCATTAATTCACCTAGTTTGTTACAATCACAGTAAATCCCTTCCACCTAAAAAAACACAAAAAAAAAAAAAAAAAAACAAAAAAAAAAAAAAAAAACCCCCTTTTTGCGCTGCTGCTTGAACACTTCAGAATGAATCACAACTCACTGACTAAAAACAAAAACCAAATCCTCATTACTAACTTTTCTCTTACATCCTCCGTCTTTCTCAGGAACTAATGGAAATGGCTCTATGACCTACAACACAACTTTTCCTAAGCTTTATGGTAATTTCCTTTTTCCATGCTTTTTTCTAACTACTTTGCGTTATGTGTCAGATTTTTTTACAAAGGCCTTAGAACACAGAAAGTGACTCACAGAAATATACATTTTCACTTTTTAAAAAATTCCTAAGGCACTTTAAAGGGACTACAGGCAGGAATCGTGAAAGAATAAACATGCATGGCCAGTTTTTTTAATGCTAATGGGTGATAAAGCGCTAAAAACCAAAAAGAAGGAGCCCACCCACATCTCTCTCCGTTGCCTTGAACAGGCTGTGTGCTGCATAATGCGCTGCGATTTGGTGGCCGAAATTTCCTGCGCTGCCCTGCAGATGTGACGTCAGTTGACACTGCATACCTGCTTACGCGCCTCTGACAGTTTTGATCCAGGAAGGAGACGATCACGGTGAATTCAAACACTGTAAAGGATAGTTATGGACTCTTCTGCCGTCAGCGAAAGATCCAGATCAACTGAAAGACCATTAAAATTGGCACTATGAAAAAAAAAAGACTTTGTAAGCGTAGTTGGCTAAACAACATCATCCGTTTTGTGCGCGCTCCTGTGCCGGCTTGGCCGATGGCTGCAGTTACCTGGAGCGCCAGTTGCAGCATGTCTCATGTCTTAATCCTGCCTCGAGTCCCTTTAAATCTGAAATGATTGGAAATTCCTCAAGCAAAGTTTATGATTATGATTTTGACTGAAAATATTAAGTATTAACAGACCGTATTCCATGTCCACAAACAAACAAACAAAAAAATCATCTTAAAAAGGGGGGGGGGTGAAATGGGCCAAACTTCATACCTCCAATTATATAACTCTATAGATCTTTTTTTGTTTTCCACATGTTTTAGGTTTATCCCTCTGTAGTTGTAATATCTTGTAGTTTGTTTTCTGGATTATAAATTTCAGGCTTTGTTAAATCTATGTCTGTGTTTGGTTTGACAGTTTTTAGTTTTTAGGGACACTTTTTACTTTGTTTATTGTTAGAACAATAAAGCAAACAACCGTTTCATCACATAATTTGCTAGTCTCATGCAAGTTTACGTTCTTTTTCCCTCCAGGTCACAGAGATGCAGATTTCACTGTTGGAAGTGACGTCAACCTGACATGTAGCAATAAGATATGGAGTGATACGATGTTATACATTATCTGGAAAATAAAACTGAAAAACAGATCTGAGATCTGTTCGATCTCATATAGCGATAATGGTCAAAGCGTGGACACGTGCGAAGATGGCAAGATGCTTCGAAACACTTCCAGTGCTCAGCTATACCTGCACATCCCAAACTTTTCATCTGATGATGTGGGGATCTACATGTGTGAGTTAGTTTACAGAGGAGGAAATGACAATCATAACATCACTGTGACTGCCACAGGTAGGACTTTATTACTTATTTCACCCTTACACTGAGCAAAGGATTAAGTTCTGTTACTGTTTCATACTGCATGTGCCTCCAGCACATGATGAGGGCATAGAGAAAAGTTGCCTTTGTTGCAATGAACAATCACAAGCAACATTTCAGTGTTTAACAAATAAAAACCTGCACAAGCAGAATAATAATAATGTTATTTGCACTGTTTAGGTTTTCTGTTCATCTGTTTTTTTTTTTCTTTTCTTTTCTTGTGGAGTTGCTGGATTTTAAATGCTGTAAGCTAAAATCTAGTTTCCTCTGTGTTTATGTATCCCAATTTAGTTCCTCCTAATGTATCTGCCTGGTTTGAGTTTAAGCACAACAAGATGGTAGCTGTGTGCAGAGCAGAGGGAGGAAATCCTGCTGCCAGAATCAGCTGGACTCACACAGGAAACCCATCGGTTTTGAATGTGCAACGTGACACAGAAAGATATTTTACCGTAAGCAATCGTCTGGAGCTCCCTGACAACAAGATTCCTGAAAACCTGACCTGCATTATCAGTCACAAGTCCTGGGAAGAAGACAGGATTCTGGTACCAGAGTTAAAAGAAGGTAAGTATTCTATGAACTAGATAGAACAGGATAGACAGTTTTTTGGTTTTGTAGGTCCTGATTTTTATTTCACTGATTAGCCAACTTTTAAGATAAATATTTTACTCCCCCCATTTTTTTTTCTTCTCAAAAATTCAAATACAGTTCTCCTCAAAATTATTCATACCCTTCCATTAAAAGAAGGAAAACAAAAATCACCTTTCAGTGAAATAAGATGAAATTGACAAAAGTAATAATAAATAAAAAGTTTATGAAAATCCTGACATCAATTTTGAATTGTGGTTCAATAGAAATATTAAAAAAAAAACAAAAAATAAAACAAGTACACAAGCATGAATTTTTGGTGAGCAACACTTTGGGTCAATCACTACAATCAGGTGATTTCTCTAATGTTTAAAAACACTTCTACACCTGTTACCAGATATTTTGGTCCACTGTTCATGGGGAAAGGTGCTTTAATGTGTCTGGGACTATTTTGTTTGTTTGTTTGTTTTTTTCATTATTATTTTCCCAACCACAATTCAAAAGTGACATTTTATTTCACTAAATTATAATTTTATAAATTTTTATTTATTATCACTTTCTTTAGTTTCTTGTTATTTGAATTAATATTGTGAATTCAGCCTTTTCTTCAATTGGAGGATGAATAATTGTGAGGACGAGTGTACATACTTACATGAATCCAAAATATTGCAATAAACAGAGGCAGAGTTCTTTCAGGTGTTCAGCAACACACAGCTATCTAATGCTGGGATCCAGTTCACTCACAGCACAAGACCAGGTGAGACTCATTCATTCAAGTCTTGTGCACACAAAGAGGAGGACCTTCCCTTATTGCTGCTGTGATGTCACAAGACTCGCTGTGTCAGGTCTCCAATAGTTGACCAAGAGCACATTCAGTTACCAGCTGGCTTTGATTCCAAACACAAGGATGCACACACCAATGTTATTTGACAAGAATATATCTAAAAAAAAAGGAAGGGTCGTAAACTCAACACTCAAGACAAATTAATGAAAAAAAAAAAATCAAGCACACTGTCATTTTCTTCACCCAGGAATCTGGCTGAAACTCTGCAGCTCTTACCCATAACATGTGGGGGGGGGGGGGGCCAGCTCCTCAGACCAGTATTTTTTAATGTCAGCTGCATACACATTGTTATGAGCAAAAATGGAAAGTTCTGCAACTCAATAAAAAGAAAATTTTAAAAATCCATTAGCTCATGAGATATCCTCCACCCCAGGTGGAAGATGCAATCAAGTGTTCTTTTCTAGCATCTGTATTGCTGAGGGAGAAGAAGACGCTGTACTGCTGTACCACTCTGAGATTCGATGACTTTCATTTGGAAACGTGCTGTAATGTGTTCTGAAATTAGGCTCATTCATGAAGAAATGTTTACATCTCCAAAAGCGCACAGAGCTGCTGCACCGTGACAATGTCTGGGCCATCAAACTCACATATCTTAAAGACATTTTCACTGAGCTAAACAAACTGTGAAATGTGTGAAGTCCCAGTACATGTCAATCAGCTGTATGATGGTCTGAAAAATGTTGAAGACCCTCTACGACACTGATGGCAACTCTGCTCTCTCTGCAGCCTCTTCCTCCTTTCTGTGGGTGCGCGTTGTTGTGGTGATCATTGTACTTTTGGGAGGATTTTTGCTTTATACAAGAAAGAAACCCAAAAGTTTAGGTAAGTGGTTTGCTCAAACTAAACTTCACTGAGAAATCTTAAAATCCTCCAATTTTTTACTGAGTAAATCAGCTCATTTTTGTGGCGTTTCCCAGGCAGCAAGGAAAGTGAAGCAGACCACGATCCAAATCACCACTGGTAGGTAAATTTTCTCCAAAAACTGAACTGAACTCCATCTTTTTTTTTAAATCACTGTTTCATCCTGAAGGCAGGTCTAGGGGTAGACAGGAGTAACACAACTCCAGAAGATGCCAAGGAGGAGACGGTCTTATACTTCCCATGATAGTTAAAACTCAGAGATCTAAAGCCAACACCACAAACAAAACACCCCAGCTAGAAATGAGAAGGACTCCTTATCTAACCAACAAAACAAAAGAATACAAACGTACATCTGAACTACCCCAACTCCAACATAAACAGGAAATCACCCATAAGGAAACAAAAGTACCAGCTCTACCCTACAAGGCCAAACTGGAAAATTAAATGCAACATTATTAGAACTTATTAAATAAGGAGTAACAAAAGGTTGGTACAGACAACAACCCCCCCCCCCCCCCCCCCCAACAAACAGACACAACCAAAAACCTGGGCCTACACAACAGGAAATCATGCATTGATTGGCTGGAGGAGGCCACAGGAATCATTAATCACACCAATCACCTGCAATGATGAATTCCCAGGAGACTCATGCTGCAGTTTCTGGATGTTGTAATTGATGAAAAGCAAACTGAAAACAACGTCTCAACATCGATGTCTAATCATGTCTGGGGTGGGATGCTCTTTGCTTCAGATATGCAGTTTTGTTCATAAAAGTTTCATGAAGATGTTTTGTTCATTTTTTTCTTACATTCTCCTTTGTCAGCTGAAACTTACCATCAAATATGAGGAAAGACTGCAGGAAATAATGAAAGTGTGCAACAAAGGTTAAAAGGTCTTCATCATCTGCACAAGGCAGAGACTTTGAAGAAGGCCTCAATTCCACCTGATCCTACACCCCCCCCCCCGAGGACCAAAATGCTTTCACGTTATCTGTGAATATACTGTTGATGTAATAGTTACTGTTACTGCTGGATGTGCAAAAATGTCTTGCTTGATAATAAAAAAAGTGAATTCTTACACCTTGACTCTTGATTCTTCTAGGATAGAGAAGAACTTGTGCCAAGAGGAAACAGGATAAGACCAAATCAGGTGATATATTAATGCAGGGTCTATGAAAGGGTGACCGATGGAGAGAAAACTTAGGAGACAGTTGATGTGGATGCTTTTTTTTTGGGGGGGGGGGCGGCACTTATAACTTTAAAACAGCCACATCATGGACTGATGGCCTGTCCACCCTGCCTCTTGCCAGCTGCAGGGGTGCATTTATGTGACCCTGAATAAAATAAAGTGGGTTTAGAAAATAGTTGAATTATTAGATTTAATGGAGTTGATAATAATTACTCTACTATTCTCGATAAAACAGCTACAGTAAACAAAACCATGAAAAAAAACTCAAAATATCACAACATATCTTTGTTTCATCTATTTGAATGTTACCAAAACATTTCTACTGCCTTCAACCCCAATACATGCATTTTTTAGTGGTGGTTAAAAGACAAGATAATAATAATAATAATGATAATAGTGATGATGATGATGAATGGAACCAAATTTGTCGATGAAAAGTGGACTCAGATCTGTGTACATATGACGTATGCTCTGCCATCAGGATTATATTTGCCCAACCATCCAGTTTGAAATCCAAATGTCTTGAAGCATCCGTTCCTCCCAAAACAGAAGTTCCAAAAATATGATTAATGACTCCTATCCCTTTGTTAGACTTTTGAAATGGAGATTTGCCTTGAAACTGTGACTGAATTGGACTGGACAGACTGATTATACATGCTAACTCTGTGGTTGGGATGGAGATGGAGTGTGTTGTGGTGTCTGCAGAGACACAAGTTGCAGACCATCATTGGTGAGGTTAGCCCTCCTCATGTCACCATCACTTTACAGAGGAGTTTGTTTAGCTGCAGGCCGCTAAACTGACTAAGAAAAATCTTTCTTTGCTCATTTCTCGAAATGACAAGGACTAAAAAAAAAGAAAAGATGATGGCTTCCCCTTAATCTCCACCTTTGCAAAACATAAGAAATATTTTGTTGAGAATTTGTTTTCTAAATATTGAACTACGGCACCTTTCATTAATAAAATTAATCAGCTGCTGGATGACATTACTGCTTTTCTTTGTCTTCATTCAGCTACATCACCGATAATACCACCAGTATCCTTCTGGTGCATGATGAATGATGAATGATCTGAAAAAAAAAAAAAGGTTTTATTTGCTCCATAGTCATTTTGTTTGAAGCCTGCTAATAACTTGTTTCAAGTTTAAAAGTTTTCTCTGATAATTAAACTTTGTCTCGTGGTGGATTCATGAAAACATCCACTAGATGGCAGCATTAGCATGTGAGCTGTGTCCTGTTAGGCTGCACAGTGGTGTGGTGGTTACTGCTGTTACCTCACAGAGAGAAGGTCAAGTCATGAAGGTAACACATGTTTCTTAGTACTTTATTAATCCCAGTTTGTGAAAGCCCTCTTCTGCTTTTAACCCATTACTCCCCATCCCTGCAGGGAGCAGATGGGATTCAAGGGTCTTCAAGGTGCACACAAGTCAGGGGACTTGAGCCTCGGTCTTCTAGACCCCATTCCTCCTCTCTAACCTATAGGTAACATAGCTGTTTTCAGTATTGCTTTACCTGTGGTGACAGAAGAAGTTTCAAATTTGGATTTAATGGATTTACCAAAGATTCACATTTATTTTTGGAGGAAGCAAATTTATGAGTTTTGTTACACACTTAAAATGTAACACTGGATCCCAGTCCGTCCATTTTGGTTGATGATTGATATTTCATAATAAGAGAGAAAGTCTGAATTAGGGCTGGATGATAGAAAAAAAGATTATCGATAAAAAAAATCCCCGCAAAAAAAAAAAAAAAAAAAAAAAAAAGCCATTATCAAATTAAAAGCCAGTTTGGGTGCAGCTCTGACCATTTAAAGGGGAAGTTTTTTTGTTTGTTTTTTCCCACCTGGACCTATTTCCTAGCATGAAATACGTTCATTTCCTCTCCCAAACAGTTTTGGTGTAACTTGAATTCCTTCAGGAGACACTCAGATCCACTCCAGATCAGCCTTTGCTGATCTGGAGCAAAGGGCTCCTAATTAAGTAATTATAACTTCCTTAATTTCAACAACACACGGCAAAAACTCAAATCTTACCAAGAACATTTTTCTAATTTCTTGTCAAAATATCTCATCATACTCAAATTGAGACAAAATCACCTAAAGAGAAACATTTCAGTGAGATATAAGAACTTGTTTTAAGACAAATGCATCTTATTTCAAGAAATATAAGAAAATTTCACTTGTTCCTTGGGCAGAATTTTATTATTATTATTTTTTTTTGTGCTTATTACAAGAAAAAAATATATCTTTAAAAAATATTTTTCGTACTTATTTCAAGAGTGGTCAACATTTTTTTTTTTTTGCTTGTAATAAGCAGTTCAGTGTGTGTGTGTTCCAAACAAATGACTTCACAAAACTTCACTCTGATGACCTCACTCACACTGAAAACCAGATCTGAAGATGCCTCAGTTGTAATGTGAACAAACTAAACTGGGGTAACTGGGGTACTGTAGTGTGCTGTCAGGCGAATGAGCACCTAAGTAGGTGCTGATGTGAAAGGGGCATTAGAAACTGTTTGTAGCAGTTCTGGGTGGAGCCTTCCTGGATTAATTTGCATAAGAAAGGCCAAGTTAGGAGTGATCTGCGGGGGACTATGGCAAAAGAGCAATGGCAGAAAATGGCAATTCTAGTGTAATATTTTCATTTACTTTATTTTTATTATAAAGATTTTTACATTCAAATTTAAGCAAAGCTGCATCGTGTTAATTGTACAGAAGAAGTTATATAAATGAAAAAAAAAATGTAATTTTTGCAGGGGTGGCCAGCTTTTTGTTTATGGGGGCACTGGCCACCCCTGGCTACCCCTTGGGGGCATCTGTGGGAGAGATGTGAAACTTGGCGTGTAATCTTGCAGCATGAAAATTCGGCTGGAAGGTTTGCAGTCAGCTTTAGCAGAGAGTCACGTGGTCAGACTCTCCAATGTTATCGAAATAAAAATGTAGAAAATCAAATTTGGCTCGCTTGTGATGAAATCCAATGGTTTACAGCGAGGTAGCTGGGTAACAATCTTGGACAAAAGAAAAATAAAACAAAAGATTGGTTCGAACTTAATAACGATGTTTACATGGGCACAACTTAGTTTCTAATGTGTAACAAAGGCTAGACAAAGAAAAACAAAACCCTTGACAAAGAAGACTCAAACGAAACAACTAAAGAAAACTCAAAGAACTAAAAACAACTAAAAACGAACTGAACTCAAAAACTGAGGAAAATTTGGAATCTCCTGACAGTACCAGGGGGAGTGGAAAAACTGGGGTCCTGCATCCAACCAGAAGTTGTGCTTTTCCTGCCAGGATGTGTTAATTCAACGTGTCATTAATTTATGACAGGGTGTTGTCTCCATGAAGAGACAAAGAGATTCTTTTCTTTGTTCACTTTGGCTAAACAAATTTCAGAGAAATGGAAATTAAACTTAAAACTTACTTAGAGGTATTGTAATTTTATGATACTTTTGGCAAAACCATATTATATGAAATACAGGAAAAACATAGTTCAACTGTAAAAGAGAAAATACTTAAATCTAAAAAGGGATAAATTAAGTAAAGATAAAGCTTATTAACAGTCCAACCATCTTCTTTTCTTTCATCTTAGAGGAGTTTTCAGTCCTGAAATGAAGAGTTAACTAACATCTTTGTGAACCAGGAAATGAAGTCATCTTAGAAACTTCTGAATGAAACATGTTGATGTTTGGTCTCAAAATGTAGCCCTGGAGATGCTGAGAAGCTTGAGCACATTAACCGCAATATCAAAGCACAATTAAAACATTTGAATAAAGGAATATGGATCAATAGTTTCTGGGGGTTTTCCAAAGAATGTGATCTGTCGTCCTGGCAGGCTTCAGGGGTCCGTGAAAGGAAAGGTTCGTAAATTTAGTCTGATAAGAGTTGGCACTTCCCCCAAATGTTTGGGCCTTTTCTTGTGAGGTTAAAGGTGAGATGGTCTCTGTTGAGCCCAAAAATATTACTTTGAGTGGATGACAAAGGAGTTTATTAATCCAACCCAGATGTGAGGTTTTTAGAATTAAAGATGAAGTGTGATCTCACTACAGAGTTGACATTCATCTCTTCTGGCTGATGTGTGCCACTGCCTATGTTACTGATAGGACTTGTCAGGGTACCCATGAAGGTTGGGCACAAGGTCTCCAGGCTCCCAGTCATGGCGAGATGCTCAGAACCTTGACCTCAGCATAGTGTAGATGTCTGGTAACAGATATACTGTATATAGATGCGTAGTTGTATAAAAAAGTACAGTTAAAATGGATTTTACTGACTTTGTGACTTCTGTTCCATCCTGCCTGGAAACCAAACGACAGAATGCTCAGAGGCAGCATTTACTCTCAAGAGGTTTAACACATTGTTTTAGCAGTACTGATCTGACTCATACAAGAAATTGCTATTTTGAGATGTGACCTTCAGTTTTCTGCTTCCTTACTTTTCTACTATTAGTTCAGAATTAGGAGTTAGAAATACATGGCAATGGCTAAGACGAATGTACAAGGTTTGGTTTAGATGTTAAAAATAGATGGTTACAAATGAAATAAGTGCACATTGTTATGAGTCAGCGCTAATGCTCACAGGTTATGAGTCATGTGCAGTTGTTGCTGCCCCGTACATTTTAATAACACAATTTTTAACTTACTACATTTTAGATCAGTGGGAAAAAAGTACTGCATACATATTTTCTGGTGAGTTTGAGGCCATTTTTGAACAAGTCATTAGGTTACAAAGCGGTGATGAAATGATGACTCAAAAAACATGAACCAAGAACTGAATCTAAAAATGGCATTTCAAAGTTAGAATTACTTTAAAGCATCATTAGTTCGGAGAGGAGATGAACACAACCATCTGACTCCCAAACCACAAAGTGGAATTTGTTCAATCTGAAGAAAATTAGATGAATGAATGAAATTAAATGTTTCATCAATTTTCTAATTTATTTGTGAAATATTTAAATGGCTTTATAAACCTAGGAAATATGATATTATGTTAATATGCATTAAATAAATAAATGCAAAATAAAACAGCCATACTGTAGTCCCAAATAAAACCCACCTCACATCCTCATTATCCAAGAAATGCCTTTCCAATTTTATTTTACCGAAAAGTCAGAGATTCCTATAAAGTGAATACCAAGCCTCTACAGTACTACTGGCTCCTTTGCTCCGGGAAATAGTTGCCAACTCCATATATACAATTTCTAAATAGATTAATATCAGTGAGTGAAAAAAAAAGAATGTAGAGGTTTCCAACATCTAACTCCTGTTTCTTTGCTGCTGTAAGACCGGCTAACTCTTTGTTTTACATCACATCATTTTTAATGCAAAAGAAAGGCAAATAGGCTAAATTCCCTTCACATATCTTAGAAAGTTTCAAAGCTACATGTACCACTTTCCAGAACCAGTCCACTGTGAGACTTTTTCACATTAAAATAGCTGGGAGCTGCACAGAACAGAACAGGAGAACACTGCAGTGCATACAGTACTGAACACAGAGGGGAAAATCATTGATGTCCCAATTCCCTCCCTCTTGGATGTTACAACACCTGCCTCGCCTGCAGACCAGTGGACATTGTGAGGGACTCCAGCTACCCCTTCTGCAACTTCTTCAGCCTCATGCCTTCAGGAAAAGTGTACCAGAGCCTGCAGGCCTGCTCTGCCAGATGCTTCAACCACCAGGCTGTCAGGAAACTCTCCTTTCTCCTCCCTGCCCTGACTTAATCTTAAATCTGCAGAAATGTGAACTTTTGGTCATGATAGCAGAGCTGCAGTAAAGGCAAGGGAAGAACTAAACCGCACATAAAAAAATCAAAGAGATAAAGACAGAAAAAGATACAATAGAATAAGATAAAATGCAAGAAATAAAACCTATCTATCTATCTATAGTATACTGAACAATTAGTTTTTGATGATTTTGTAAAACTTAACTATACTGTTTTAAGAAAAAGAGTATTATTGGTTATATCTGCATCGTACTTATTCACAGATTATTTTGAGGTAAATTTACTTAATTTCTTTGAAGGTTACAGATTGTTTGATTTACTGTTCAAGGATGGTGCAAATTATGATATGAATGTGCATATTTAAGTTTTTTATTATGGACTGTGAATCTCTCGCAGTCTGACTGTAATGCCATTTATAAATGATTACCATGAATGCGCATAATTGTAAAATTTACATAAGAGTCATGATCTAAACTATGTGTTGGCTGACTGCACAAATGTAACTGCACTGCTGTTTGCAGGCTGCATTCAAATCAGGAAGAGGAAAATATTTTCTATTCTTCGAATCAGCAAGTTTAATCATCAGTGGGGAACATTTACCCGTCAATATCGCATGCAAAAAAACAACGATGCTGTCTTGATGACATGCAAAAGATGACGCTGGCTGGATCAACAGCACTGGTTAAAGCTCATAATTGTTAACTGCGGTTAATTTCCCACAAACTGCAGCTTCTATCGGTGGAAATGTGTCTTCATTAAACTTGACTCATAGGTTACCTGCTAAGCTGCTGTTGGGAGCAGATGCAGCGAGCAGTATCCCAACCAATGAGTTTTTATTTCCACTGGGTCGGAGCAAAGTTTAGGTTACAGTCATTCTGATACTTAGACCCATCTCGACACTCGTTAACTGATAATTAGTGATAAAGTCACATTCGTAAGCACATTATGTATTTGTATATCCCCCTCATTTTTTGTAAATGTCTTAATTTTTTGTCTATTTTTTTCTTATACGCTCTGTGGATTTCTGACTCATTTCATAGACCACGTCAAAACCATGTGTACCCTAATATTATATTATACCATATATATTATATTATATTATATTATATTATATTATATTATATTATATTATATTATATTATATTATATTATATTATATTATATTATATTATATTATATTATATTATGTTATGTTATATTTGTTATGTTATGTTATATTATATTATATCATATCATATCATATCATATTATATTATATTATATTATATTATATTATATTATATTATATTATATTATATTATATTATATTATATTATATTATATTATATTATATTATAAATGTAAACAAATGACCAGAAAAAAACAATTAATCAATTAATTTGCAATTAAAGTTTAACTACTTTAAGAGTTTGACTTTTTCCTATTAACTGTCTTGCTGTGTAGATCACCTTCATTCCAGTATCTGTTATACCAGTTAATGAAATAAAATATTATGGTGACTTTATCAGTATTTTTGAGTTTGTACATGTCTTTCAGTTGTTTTTGTACTAAGCTATGTTGATCTGATATTTGCAATAGGTTCACTCTTTAGGTAAACAATGGATTTTGACATAATATACACGTCATTAACAACCTGGATGGGAACCCTGACAAGATAATCTTGTAAATAAGTAAATCAAATGAATTTTTTTCTTGTTGCTCTGAAGTTTGTCCTTTTATACATTGATATAGTTAGTTAAATCCCTTTTGATGCTTAACTGTGTTGACTATCTTACTTTAAATTCTGCTGTCAATGTGTTCTTTCCTCTTTCTGTTTCTATCTTATGAAATAAACTGCTCATGAGGTCAGTCTGATGTTTGTCCTGTGTGTGGGTATTACGTATTTCACTGTGCATATCTTTAAAATTTCTTAATTTTTTGTTGTTAGTAAGTGAGGCTAAAAATAGCTAACCTAGCTATCCAGCAGATCCATTTTTTACATTTTGGAATATTGATGCCAAAATAACCAAAATAAACAAACAAACAAAAAAAACAAACAAACAAAAAAACAAGCAATAAAAAAGTTGATAGTTAAAATCTTTTAGTAATAAAAAAAAATAAGGAACTTGAAAGAACCGCATTTTTTTAAAAATTGTCTTGACACTTTCAGCTTCTATAGAAGCTGAAAGTGTCAAGACAATTTTAAAAAAATGCCCGAATTAAAGAATCCATCTTGGCCTACGTCTGTTTATAAACACATATATGTGTTTATAAACAGACGTAAGCCAAGATGGATTCTTTAAGTTGGGGCCACAGTTGGAGCCTTATTATGTTTATTCATTTCAAAATGCTACTGTATTTTGTCAAATGCTGGGAAGATCGCACATCTCATAAAGCACTTATTTCTTCCCTCTCTAACAGGCTATTCTGTGAATACCCCCCCCCCCCCCCCCCTTTCCCCATTCTTGGAAGACTTCAGTTATTGACTTAACTGGAATTTTCTCTAAATGTAAAATTCAGCGATTGTGTCGATTTGATGTTTTCTGTCTGGTTATATTTGCATGTCTGTCTCTCCACAGATCAAAACCTGCTCAACTTAAAGTTGGGATAAGAAAATGCAGGTAAGCAAATTAATTTAAGAGCAAAAAGAAAAATGTGTAAATCTCTAACTGCCATGTTTGTGGTTTCACTTCTTGCAACTCTCATATCATTGCCCCTCAGAAAATGGTTTGGGTAGCCAAAAAAGCTTGACTTTGACATCAACAGGAAGCTGTTATTATCAAAGGGAAATGGTGCATAAACACACATGCACAGATGAAATGTGACATGGAGAGTATGCTTCTCCTTTTAAAGTCCTTATGTAAGTTTTAAAATGGATTTTCTTCCCTTTTGGGGTTTGGATGTTTGGATGTATGAGTGACACACTTGAGCAATATTTCTTAACAGCTTGGTGGTTCTTGGTGTTTAGTTCTTTGGAAGAAATAGATGCACATGTATGAAATATGCCAGCTCACAGTCAGCTGAAATTCAGCTGGCCATATGTAAAATAAACACGGTCTAATATTAGATTTCAGAAAAAGAAGAACAGCAGTCTGAGCTTACTTATAACCTAGATTACTACAGATAGTACTTCCTTATTAGTTTCACACTGTTTTCATATACTAAAACCATCGACTTTTTGAGGTTTTAAATAGTTGTTCTTAAAGGTCAGGCTGTTTTTTGTTTGTTTGTTTGTTTTTTGTGAGTTGCTTTAAGATTATTAAAGAGTATTTCTATTAACACATGTATCTGCATTCTGACCCGTTTTTCAGGTTTTTTGTTTTCTTGTAGCAAACACGCTCAAACTGAGAGAAAATACAAGAAAAGTAAAAGCTGTGGAACGGTTAATACCAAGTTGTCTCATTGCAAGATGCACTTTTGAACCACAAAGTCCACATAAAGCTTGCAGATGCTAACCGCACACAGAATGACTCCAACATGTGTTGTTTTCAGTGAAATCTCTGATCTGCAAATGCAGGCTTGAGTCAGTAATAACGCCTGCACCCACATTAACGCTGCATGTCGGCAGCTCAGTGTACCTTGTACACAGCGAGATGTTCTGACACCAGCAAATAATAGACCACAACCAACACAGCACTGCGCCTACTCAGCATAAATCATTTCTTCTTTGAAAATTTTCATTCTTTCCATCTGATTCAACAAACCTAGCATGACTGTTGAGAGCGAGATAAGGGTTATTTTCATATAAAGTTTTGGAGATTTTAAATTGATTTACAGTATTCACCTTTTTATACATTCTGCCTCTATCAGGAAGACTAACCAACTAATTGAAAGACTTTAACATTTTAGAATCACAACCTCACCACAAACAAGAAGCTCTAAAATGCACCACTGCCCAAGTTTCAGTAAAAACTAAAAGTTATTTATGATAATGTTGTGTTAACTTTTTAGTAAGTTCTTTACAGTATTACTGTAGAAACATGTTGACTTTGTGTGACAGTCTTCAAAATATTGTTAAACAAGTCAATCAATGACCAAAGCAGGATATTTTTCTGAATTTTAGTACGATCAAGGAAAATGATCCAATTTGCATATCTGGGATCAGTTACATGATCAGTGCTTTCATTCTGTGTCATGTGTGACCCTTTTACAGCAAAAACAAATTAACTCTTAGGGCGCATTCACAAAGCTTCTTTGATTCAAATCAGAGTCCATTTGCTCGGAAAGTCCGCTTTGTTTAGGGGAGTTGTGAATGCGCAAACGGACTCTGATCCGGAACAAACAACCGGACTCGGTCCGCCTGCAAACACAGGTCTCGGTCTGATTTAAGTGAACCAAAGTCAGGAAGTGGACTACAAATTGCATTGGCATTGTGGGTAAACGTAACGACAACAAACACAAGTGAGGGACTGCAGTAAATATGGCTCGTGGTCCGATGTGGAGTTAAAAGCTTTAATTGATATTTGATCTGATGAAAGCATATCCAGCTCCTCGTACAAAAATAATGTCGCTTTGAGGAGGGAACAGAAGTTGTGAGAACCTTCTTGTACGTGCGTCTTGTCCTCGCCTACGGTGAATCCGAAAGCAGCGCCACCTGAGACTCTCATTCTTGGCTCGTTTGGCAATAGTGCAACGTGAACGCGATCTCGGTCCGGAAGACCACCCCCGCCCCCAACCGAACCGAGTCCCCAAACGGACCGAGACTTGCAGGCTATGCTTTCTGAATGCGCCCTAAACTTTCAGTTAATTTTCCGAGCTTAATCTCTCTACTGCTAGTAGGTTTGTTCAGATGAAACTCTTGCCTTACAGTTAATTTCTAGTGGATTTAGTTCAGGGTGTTAAAGTAGCCATTACAAAGCATTTACTCTCATGTTTTTAAACCATACTTTGGCAGAGTGACTGCGAAGTTAGGGCCGTTGTCTTGCTGCATGGTTCACTTGTTAAAACCCAATTCTCTTGCAAGGACCATGCCACAAATATAAGTTACAATAAATTGATGGATGAGGCTTGATGAGAAATGTGTGTCTGAGTAGGTGTTGATGAGCCAGGAGGGAAGACTCAGAATGGGGGTGTACTGTAGTCTTCTGCGTAGTGAAGTCTGGTATATTGATGGAGAGGAACCTGAAAAACAAGAAGGGGTAGAAAAGAAAGGAGAGTAATAAAATGGGTGGAGGCAGTCAAAAGAGGAGGGATGGAGAGGCAAGGGGAGGACAGGCAGGAGAAGGTAAGGAAAAACGAGGCAAACAGATATGTGAAAAGGGAAGACAGGATGAAGATGTAAAGAAAAGAAAGTGGCGAGGAGGGGGGGTGTCAAGAGAACAAGACAAACTGAGTTGAGGAAGTGAGCAAGCCAGTATATGAAATCTTGCTGGGTGATTAGATGAGGTTAGAACCAGGTGTGGTTGAGGCGTGGCCCTGCTCCTGAACTTAAGTTCACTTATTAACTTCATTTGATGTAAAAAAAAATACATAGACCCCAAAATGGTCCATTTCCTTAAGTTTTGCTTTTACACTTCTCTACATTGATTCTGCTCCCTTCATACAACTCATATTTCCATTTGTTCTCATTTGCGTCATTAAGCCTCTGACTTGCACGCAAAGCATTGTGTGTTTGAGTCACAGCCGTCACCAGCGTTTCCTTTGTCCATTTGATTGTCTACTTCTTGCATAATCTATTTTGCCACTTCATTTCCACCTGCTAACGGTTGTGGTTAGGAGAGAAGAAAAAGAAAAAAAAAAGCATGGTTAGAGTGTCAAAAAATATACTCTGTGTGGCAGGACCATGGAGGGCCCAGGAAGGATTTGATCCCCAGACTCCCAGGTGGGAGTCATGCATGCTAACCACTCAGCCAAAGTAAAAGTTCTCTTGTCGAAGTAGCCAGGGCGCATCATCACTCGGAGGCATAGTGACAGGACTGTCAACTGCTACATCTGCAACAAACTGAAGTTTTACACTCATTTCTGTCAAATGACTTGGAACTGCCTGCCACAAAACCTTTGAATGGAACAAAAGTTCTATGGTAGTGTGGTGGTTAGCACCGTGGCTGCACAGAAACGTCACTGGTTTGACACTTGGCTGGGGATGGGTTTGAGCAATGGCCTCTCTGTGTTGAGTTTGCATGTTCTTCCCGTGTATGTGTTGGTTTTCTCCGGGTACTCCAGCTTCCTCCTACTCTCTAAAAACATGTAGGTTAGGATAAACAGGTTTCCCTTGCAAAGGAAGGGAGGACTCACTTAGACTTGCCTATACATATAAAGGTTGAATCAAAACACATTTCATTGTGAAATATGTCATCGTCCATGGTAAAGAGAGGTAGGATCATAGTGGTTTTTCTACAAGGCAAGCAGGAGAACTTAATCAGGACTTTCAGTCAAACAGAAAGTAGGCTACTGCCAAGCCAGAATGGACAAGAAACTAAAAGAGAAACTGATCAAGGCACAGTTCACGTGAAAACTAAAGATGGACTAACAGATTAAACAAGTGTGACAAACAATTTGGCAAATACAAAATAAAATGGGCATAAGACATGCTAATGTGGCAGGGATGCAAGGAGGCCCCAGGTGGGATTTGTGTGTGCTAACCAGTCAGCCAAAGGGACATCTTTGTGACCAAGTGGCCAGGGTGCATCATCTCGGAGGCATAGTGACAGGACCATCAACTGTCACACTAAAATATAATCAGCAGTTAAAGGGGCATTGTGTAAGTTCTCCTGTTATCTATTCACAAAATTCATTACTGATTAAGACAAAAACTCTTCTGAACGAAATAATCCATTTTTGTGAATAGATAACAGGAGAACTTACACAATGTCCCTTTAACATGTGTAAATATGGCAACATGACATGGTAGCCACCATGTCGTGTCGCCATATTTTTTGTTCAGTAGAAGCGTGACAGTAGGAAACCATGGAAACTCACTGGAAACACACCAGAGTTGTCGGCTCAGTTTCGAGGTAATGTTTTTGAAAAGTCACCATGGTGCTGTGAGGAGGAACCGAGCGTTACACTGATGCTGCATTCATGTGCAGTTGGGCAGACGGCCGTTGGTAACAAACCAGATGTCATTTTAATCACAGAAACCAAGAGAAACACAGGAAAACATGGGTCTGGAAAAACAATATGACATCGCCATGACAACATTATCAGAGATGTGGACTGAAGTCACTGTAACTGACAGACCACTTCTTCACATAGAGGCTTGTTTCTCTGCCTTTACATGCAGCGGCTGTCGTCCGTCTGCTGTCTGCCCGGTTTCACATGATTGCAGCATGAAAAGTACGAACGAGCTGCTTGCGATATATACAATTGTTACACAATGTCCCTTTAAGAACCTGTGGACCGTGGCACTATCAAATGTGTGGGCAGGTGTTGAATTTAAAGGTTTTGCTGACAATGTGAGAAACTGTTACAAAAACAAAAAAACATCTTGACCCAGACTCTGAAAAACAGGCCTAAACCATGATATCGTCACCACCGTGCTGCATGCTGCAAGTAAGTTACTGCACTGTTCCCCACTTAAAATAAAACATTACAGATGGATTCTGGTGTCCTCCCTGACCATCTCCTTATAATCATGCACACACACAAATTGTTGTTCAATCTCTCCCCAGTGGCAAACTAACAAAAATGATGGTTTTAAAGTAACCCTGGATTTGTTTATTCTCCATTCCTTCATTTGCATAAAAGCTGACAGTGGATTGGTAAAATAAAGCATTTCTAGAGAAATGGTAAACCTTTCTAGTCGAATGAGCACAAACAACTTTTTTTTTTCTTTTTTAATCTTTACTGAAATCCCGCAAAATGTCATGTTTGTATCAGAGTTCACTTCCTGACACGTTGCAGTTTTTCACACATGTAATGGATGATTTTTAAGATGGACTCTTTGTCTCAAACATTTCATTCTGTTCGCTTTCTGACTTTTGTGATGCTTTAGATCAAATTTGATCAGAAACATATCTAATGGAATGCCTGAAGCACTGTAGCAACAAATGTGTTTGTTCAGTTCATTTCTGCTTCATGTCTTCATATGCACGCCTTTGAAAGAGGATGATCATGTGACTAGCAAGAAAGGAAGCTGCTGTCTATACTTATGAGACATCTTCCTGTGTGGGAGAAAAAGGCAGATGTTTGAGTGGAAAGTGGTTTGGAGAGGGGGAAGAGCAATAAGAAAAAGGGAGGGATCCATCTGCCATATACATATTTATTATGAGAGGTGTCAAGCATTTTCACGCAGTTCATCTGGATGGGAAGGAGCAGCAGCTTTACTTACTTGAACCTTGAGTTTGTTGAGCATAAGTAGTAAGAAAATGAAATTGTATAAGTAGGGAACATTATGGTTCTTGATTGGTTGTGAATGTGTAAAGTCTAAAATAGATGTTATGTGGTGTCAGAGGCACTACTGCAGCAAGTTTACAAAGGAGCCTGAAGACGAGGAAAGATGAAAAACATGATGTGGATTTATATCGTGATCGTCTTTTTGTACGGGGCATGGAGCCAGGATACAGGTTTGAAACGTTAACATTAAACTTATATATGGTTGTAATGTTGTCTATCATTTAAAATGGTAATTCATATATATATATCTACTGTACTAGAACAACTTTGCAAGAAATACTTTTATATTTGAACAATTTTTCAAGTTTTGAGTGTGTGAAAACACAAGATTACGTATCGTTATCGTGCAGTTGAAATAATGTAGCTGGTTACTTCTGTTTTCTTGAACAAGTGGTAAACTGAGATTTCTTTTAAACCATTATGAGTCATGACATAGATAGACTTACCGTGGAAACAGCATGCATGAAGGTGGGCACATCCTGAAGCGGAAGAAAAATGTTCCAACACAGATGGGGGTTATAAAAAGGTTGCCCCCTTATTTTCTGAATGAGCAAACATACCTCTGCAGAGGAAACCATGGTTTCAGCTCTGAGTTACATCATGATGCAGCTTTTCTCCATTGTGGGGTCTTTTCAGTGCGGTTTTACTATCCCACCTCAGTGTACAGTGTTTGGCTTACAACTGTAAGATGTAAACAGGTGTCAGAACCCATTTAACCCAGCAGTTAACATTGTGTGGTGTGAGAGGCGGTTATCGTTCCACCAGTTACAGTGAATGCAGATAACAACTGTACATAAGATTAGTTAAGAACAGTGAGATTTTAATCCCTGAGATAAGCTTTTGTTTCGCTTCTTTTATGATTTTTATTGAGCTCTGCTGCAGATTGAATTTAGTTACAATTACAGTAAATCCATTCTCCCCTTCATTAACTCACAAACTAACTCATTAACTAACCTAACTACGAACAGATAAATCACCTTGTTTGTTGCGCTGCTGCTTGAACACTTCAATGAATCACAACTCACTGACTAAAGAACCAAATCACTCTATTACTAACTTTTCTCTTACATCCACCTCCGTCTTTCTCAGGAACTAATGGAAACGGCTCTATGACCTACAACACAACTTTTCCTAAGATTTATGGTAAATTCCTTTTTCTGTGCTTTTTTTCTAACTACTTTGCGTTATGTGTCAGATTTTATTACACTAAGTTTTACTAAGGCCTTAAACACAGAAGCTACTCACAGAAATATCTGTTTTGATCTGTTTTTTTCAGAAGGCACTTTAAATCTGAAATGATTGGAAATTCCTCAAGCAAAGTTTATGATTATGATTTAGACCATACAGGGTGTATTCCATGTCCACAAAAAACAAAAAGCATCTTAAAACACACTCATGAAGTCTTTCCTTGTTAGAGCATAAATTATTTTTTTTTACACACACACACATATATACACACACACATATATATATATATATATATATATATATATATATATATATATATATATATATATATATATCTTTTAGTTGAGTTGTTTGAGGCAATTTTATTTTTGTGAAACAGATGATCAAAAATAGGACAAACTTCATGTGACTGGTTGCAATTATAGACTTAATAGACTTTTTTTTTTTTTCTACATGTTTTAGTTTTATCCCTCTGTTGTTGTAAATTTTATCTTGTAGTTTGTTTTCTGGATTATAAATTTTAGCCTTTGTTAAATCTATGTCTGTGTTTGGTTTGACACTTTGTTAGTTTTTAGGTACACTTTTTACTTTGTTCATTGTTAGAACAATAAAGCAATCAACTGTTTCATCACCATAATTTGCTAGTCTCATGCAAGTTTACGTTCTTTTTTTCCTCCAGTTCACAGAGAGGCAGATTTCACTGTTGGAAGTGACGTCAACCTGACATGTAGCAATGAGATATGGAGTGATACGATGTTATACATTATCTGGAAAATAAAACTGAAAAACAGATCAGAGATCTGTTCGATCTCATATAGCGATAATGGTCAAAGCGTGGACACGTGCAAAGATGGCAAGATGCTTCGAAACACTTCCAGTGCTCAGCTATACCTGCACATCCCAAACTTTTCATCTGATGATGTGGGGATCTACACGTGTGAGTTAGTTTACAGAGGAGGAAATGACAATCATAACATCACTGTGACTGCCACAGGTAGGACTTTATTACTTATTTCACCCTTACACTGAGCAAAGGATTAAGTTCTGTTACTGTTTCATACTTCATGTGCCTCCAGCACATGATGAGGGCATAGAGAAAAGTTGCCTTTGTTGCAATGAAATTCACAAGCAACATTTCAGTGTTTAACAAATAAAAACCTGCACAAGTAGAATAATCCTGATAATATAATAAGTTATTTGCAGTGTTGTAGGTTTTCTGTTCATCATGGGTTTTTTTTTGTTTTTTTTGTTTTTTAAGTTGCTGAATTTTTTAATGCTATAAGCTAAAATCTAGTTTCCTCTGTGTTTATGTTTCCCAATTTAGTTCCTCCTAATGTATCTGCCTGGTTCGAGTTTAAGCACAACAAGATGGTAGCTGTGTGCAGAGCAGAGGGAGGAAATCCTGCTGCCAACATCAGCTGGACTCACACAGGAAACCCATCGGTTTTGAATGTACAACGTGACACAGAAAGATATTTTACCGTAAGCAATCGTCTGGAGCTCCCTGACAACAAGATTCCTGAAAACCTGACCTGCATTATCAGTCACAAGTCCTGGGAAGAAGACAAGATTCTGGTACCAGAGTTAAAAGAAGGTAAGTATTCTATGAACTAGATAGAACAGGATAGACAGTTTTTAGTGTTTCTTTTTGGGTACTTCTGTTTTGTTTTTCTACAGGTTTTTTTTTTTTATTATTAATATTTGTAAGTAGTTGCAGTAGTATTTCTAATCTGTATTTGAACTCTCTGCAGCTTCTTCTGATTGGCTGTGGCAAGCTATGCTTTGTATATTGTGTATGGTATTATTGGTGGGAATTTCAATTTTTGCGGTGAAGAAATTAAAAATGTTGAGGTAAGTTGTAAAATTTGACCTAAAAAATAAAACAGTATATTAAGATTTTTTCTTGCATTTACTTTTTAATTATCAGTGAATAATTCAGCTTGTTTCTGTAATTTTGTCAGATGTCAACAGACAGACTCAGCACCATCCAAACCACCACAAGTAGGTTTTTTTCTGTTTTGTTTTTTCAGCACACGTTCAATTTCATCCCTGAGAACTCTCTTATTTTTGATTTTCCAGATACATGATGTGGAAGAAGTGGAGCCCTATGCCTGCTATATTCAACGCGTGAACTCAATATATAACTAATCTGCAGACACGGATGCGTGAAAATTCTGCACATGCATCACATTCACACATGTAGATGCACATACTGGAACTTTGTGAGTAGCTGAAGACTGAAACTGAAATGGTGAAATAGTAAAAAAAAAAAGTGGGGGTGGAGTGAGATCAAAGGCTTCCGTTGAGAGGGAAGCCTCTGAGTTGAAGCTGACTCGGTACAGACTGATGGAACAGGGGATGTACCCGGTGTCACATACTGCCCACTGCTGTCTGTGAGTGGGTCCAATGGAGAACAGTAACGATTACTACAAATGTGTTGAACCCCCAAACTGGAAAGACTGGCATTGTAAGCCAGATGTGGGATGACATGAATACTGAACTACAGACTTTCATTTATGCTAATGAAGTACATAATTACACATATTTATAAATCAACCATAAATAGATATTCATCTTTTAATGTATTCTGGAGTCAGCCCAGTAAGACCGGAGAACTTGTGCAATGTAGAGACACAGTTACCTGAAGATAATGTGGATAATATATTAGTTTTATATTTCAGTGTATTATTATGTAATTGTGTGTATTAAAATACATTCCAACAACGGCTTGTTATTCCAGTCACATTCTGGAGAAACGGCACTAATAATAGCTGAAAACACCAACTGAACACCTGCAGGATGCGTAGTGTTTTTAAGTTTGGTTTCGTCTTGATATTTTAAAAGATATAGTATCAAGATGACCTTTGCATTTTATATTCTATATAGATAAACAGCAAATAGAGAACTGAAACCTGTTGGAAATCTACCTTTGATCACTTTTTTGATGAACATCGACAAAGTGGACCTTTGCATTGAAAGGTGGGTTTATGAGTTTGGCACACTCACCCTCACATAATGAATATACATCTTTTTTTAAAAGAAAATGAAACTTTAAAGGGAAATAAATGGACTGTTCTGCCCTCTACTGGTAGATAACAGAGCATTCTGTTGTGCTACATAAAACTGCCAGGAGGCAAAAACTTCTGTTCCTCTTTGCAACATTCAACTCCAAACACATCAAAAAGTATTTTCACTTGACAATATTTCTTGCTCCAAATTCTTTCTTTTAAATTGAAAGGAGTCTCTTTGGTTTTACCTCAGACTGCTGCTCATTTTTTTACTAGAGTGTAGGCTGGAAGTATGTAGGGATATTTTAGTAACCAATTTGAGAAACAAAAGCTTTTAGTTAAAAGACAAAAGAAGAAGAAAAAAAAGAAACGCTTACATGTGTCAGTGTTAAGACAAAGTGTGAATCTAAGTTCCTCTTGCAGTTATTTTTTGTTGCTATGAACTGCTGTAATAGCTGAGAAGTTTAGTGCAAAACTAATCTAGATCTTTCATCTCAATACTTGCCACCTAGGGCTAGAATAAGTCAAATTTCCCTCTGAATGTAATTACTTAGTATGCATCTGTATACTGGAAATAGAAAAAGTATATTGGTCTACTCCTGTCTCATTTGTAATATCTTAACCATTTAATTACATATCATGTAAGAACATTGACATAATTTCCTAACAATGTCTTTGAAAATTTGACCTTTCGTTAAACAGATTATTGGAGTTATGAAACATGTTCAGACATGCAGGTGGTTTATAGGGCAGAATAATGAGCAAAAACTAAACCGTGTGAAATATTCATTGATTAAAACATCAATTAACCACAATGAATTAAAGTACAGTATTTTCATATGCATCGTCAGACATATAAACACTCTGCCTTGTGTACACCAACATACAAATGATGAATGTTTAAAAAGTGTGCAGTTCAGTAATTCTCAGGAGCTCGAAGTTGTGAAATGAGCACATTCCTCTTTCATCAATACCAAGTACATCAGTGTTTTACCTCCATACAAGCCATGAAGCTGCACTTAGGCTTGAACATTATTAATGTTCTCGGTAAAGGTCGGTTGAGGCAGCTCAGCATGGGGTTATAGGTTGTGAAACTTTGGTTAAAGGTGGTGCAAAGTTTTGGCTCTGACTCAACAACATCAACAGCCTTTAGATTAAGATCAAACCTCCATCTGCAGAACATTATCAGGTGACAACAGATGTACTCATTAGCAAATACACTGTTGCTGTGCTTCATTAGTTTCCACTCTGCATGGTTTTATCTTATTCTCACCCTGGTGGGAAAAGGACAACAGTTCTGCAACTTTTCTTAGCTCAAACACCCTTTTTTTTTTTAAAAGGAAGTCAACATAGTCGTTCAAAAACAAAAACAGATCAATTATGTAATAATTGCACATCTTTAAATAATTAATTAATTAATATTACAGGCGATAACCTCCAAATACAAGCACTTATAGTTGTTTAAGGATTTGCAAAGACTTAATATCATGGTCCAATTTATGTATGTTCAGAAGCACTTTAAAATTCTTCGAGAGCATATTGGCAAAGTTTTCTCCGATTTACTTTTGCATGGCAAAAAATTATTGGTGGTGTGAAGATTTCTTCCATGCTGGCTGCAGCTGAATGAACAGTAGAATTATTGAAGCTGCGTGTTTTGTAGATGCTGTCTTCATTGAAGATGCTCTGAAATGAAGATTGTTTTCTTCTCTTTGTGCTTCCAAACAGGGATGACTTCGGAGTTACCAACATCTGCTGGAAAAAAAACCCCTTATCATGTTCCCCTGAGTTCCTTCTGTACAAAAGATCAAATACAAATTTGTCTACTTGAGGAAGGAACAGCACAGTTGTGTCCTGGTTAACAGTTACCTCAGAGAGGAAAAAGAAACAGGTTGAGGCTAAACATGGCAACAACCAACTGCATTTGCTTTCTTCAGTTTTCCACAGTTTCTCTTTGATGATCAAGATTTGTTCTTGATTCACCAATTTTTCTGCACCATTATGAGTCATTTGACATTTTGGGGATTATTTTCTTCTTGACCACATGAGCTTTTCCTCTTCTTTCATTTACCCCATGAGTACATAATCGTCTGTACATTCATCTTTCGATGAGCACTCAGATTCTTCCTCAGGTTGAGGAGCTGCTGGGATGTTAACTACAGCATAGTCACAGTCATCGTCAGTGGCAGCCTTGGCCCGTCTTGTTCCCTTGACACTGGTATGGTTAATGGAGGCGTACGTTACATCCTCTTTAGACTGCCAGGAAACAGTGCACAAAGTGAGAAGGAAAGTATCCTGAACATAAAACTTAGCATACATGTAAATATATGTCATTATTTTTTCCTCTTTTTGAGACCTGATGTTGTGTGAGTAGGAAAATATAAATGGATGGATGAATGTGAATATGATTAGCTGGGAGACTTCATAAAACGTCCCAATCTAATAATCATAAAATTCCCATTTTAAAATGTAGGCTCTTGCTAATGTTCACCCAGTATGCAAATCTAGCCTCTCACTGAGCTGCCATAAAAGCAGAGACACACGCAGCTCCCATGGAAAGCTAGAGCTGATAATGATGCAGATTAATGGTCAGTCAACAGAAATAGACGTAGGGAAGTCTACCTTGTTATCTTTGCTTGTATCGCCTGCTGCAGAATTGCCTGAAAGAGAAAACGTCAGTATAGAAGGCGCATCAATATTGTATCATATTGTGTATTGTGTAAGGTTAAGACACATCATATACTTAATTCATTTATGCATGCAGTTTTACCTTTCCTAGTCTTCTTTAGCCTGTTAATAAAAGAAATGGATAGGATGAAACTCCAGTAAACACAGCATTTACATGAAGCACAGTACCTGAAAAAAAAATCCTATTTATTATTTTCTTTCCTGTTAGTATTTTTCATAAGATGCCACAGACTGATATCTGAAGCTGCTTTTCATAGGTTTAGGTTTGCCCTACAGCTGAGTTTCCTTGACAGCTTAACAGATATGTGCTGCAACAGGAAACACTTTCCACAGACCCACAACTAACATTTGTCTGCAGGCAACGGTCTGTGTCATGACCAAAAGCTCTGGACTTGGAACTTTGCATGTTTCTAGGTAAACATGTCAGACAATGCTGAAACAAACACATGTTGCTAAACAGTAAAGATTATATCCATATTTGACTTGGCACTGACAAGAACCTTGACTACAACCAAGTCTATTTTTATCCGCTAACCACTATTTCCTTGATCAAGCAAATGCAGAACTGCCATGGTCCGACCATGCTGCCTCTTTTTATTCAAAAAGTGCTTTTAGTCTTAAAAGTTGGTTATTATCAAATTTGAAACAGTTTTGCCCATCACAGATTAAACTATAGTTTAATCATCCGAGTTTAAAAACGCTCTCTATATATGCAGCAATTGTAAGGAAACAGTTACGTTTGCTTTGCAATGATTAAGTGTAGATTCATGATTACCTACCTGGAGCTGCAGTTTCCCATGATGCTGATCCCTCAGAAAGTTCCTGGTTGTTGGAGAACAACCCCAAGCAAAGCGCTGTTGGTGGCCCCTGATGTCACTGAGCTCTCTGTCTGCTGCATCAGAAAGCACGCAGAGAGCAGATAGTAGAGAGAGGGAGGGAGAAGAGACTTCACAAAGGCCTGCTTGTGTGCGGTTTTGTTTGCTGTTTTGATTTCCTGTATGAGCGAACACACAACCATCCATCACACACCAACACAGATAATGACATGGAAGAAAACCTTGAATGCCGGACATAAAAGAATCAATTCACCTAAATGTACTTTTGTGGGGACTCACCACTGATGTAATGTATGTCAACACCTCCCCCTATACCCATTACAACAGAACAAAACCTCACCCTATAAAATTCTTTTATCAATTTTTGGCCTTTAAACAGCTGTTAAACATGTGATTTTCATATTTTGGCTTCCTGAAAATGATCACTAGACAAAAAAAGAAAAGGTTTTAGTGATTCATCAACAGTTGAATGACATACTCCTTTCATTTTATTAAGCTGGTGGGAAAATACCATTAAAACAGAAACCATCTGCATCGGGGATAACCTTACTCGAACAACAATGTTCGCACCTGTTGCAAAATCATTTCATTTGCATAATGTTGCAAGTTTTCTTCATGAGCAATATGAGGAAGTCACTCATCTAAGTCTGGTTTACACTAACATTTATATTTACACTTCTTAACAGCCAAACTTCATTATCGTCATCATCATATAGAACTACATTTGATCTCTGCAGGTGTACTTGTTCCTGAAGATTTTCTAAACATGAAATAGTCACTGGCTGAATGAAGTTTAAGAGCCAGGCCTTTTTGTGGTGTATGATTTTAAAGGGGTTTCTTCTCTCTCTGCCCAGTTTGTTCTGTAATAGCTGGTGCAGATGCACATAGATGTTCCAACAGTGGCTAGAAATAAGGCTGGATTTTGAACTGGAGCTTAAAGTGTTTAGAGGCAGAAAAGAATTGGTGGAAACTTTATTGGCATCGTAACTATATACATGTTGAGATAAAAAAAAAAAGAAAAGAAAAGAAAGTATAAGTGCTCTCCATGCATGTGTGCTGGTAGTAGTATGAAGTTTCTACACCAGATGGTGATGTTTGAAAAGCCAGAGAGGTTCACATACAGGAAAAAGTCTTCCTGACTGTCAGAAATTAATAAGTGAGCATCAGCTTGCCCCATCTACTGGTTGCACAGAAAGACAAAACAAAACAAAACAAATAAAGGATAAACAAGACAAACAACATTCACATCCACAGGTCATCTTTGTTAGATATGGTTACATGGTTGAATGTACAGTAGTTTTCTTTACCCACACTAACCTCTTGTCACAACATCTTCATCCTTGTTTCTTTGTACACAAAAACAGCATTTATTTTTTAATGTAGGTGCAAATAGAAAACAAATGAAAATTTCAGAAAGTTGATAAAATTAATGTGGCTTAAAGTTCAAAGCAGTTTACAAATACAAGCTGCTTGCTAGTATGTAAAGCAAAGCCTGTAAAAGCTGGGAAATGATCATTTTGGGTCTAAAGTGAAAATAAATTCCTTCCTCTCCCACAAGGGAATGTCATATTGGCTTCTATTGAAATATTCTGCAGCAGTTCTTCACTTGTGTCCATTAAGCATTAAGTTTCATCATGACATCTTGAAACACACTCATGTTCAGGATGTTGGCAGAAAGCATGCAGGTCAGGAAGTGGTGAGCCCCCTGCAGAGGCCTTCACTGCTTTTCATGAGTATTTTAAGACTAATGAACGAACTCAACTACCTGATGACTCTTCTCTGCATCATATTGATCTATCTATGGAAAAGCGGAGGGGAAATTTTGGCATTCTTGTTTTCAATATGACCAATATGAGGTGGGACATTTTTATAGAACGTGTAAGTAGCAGCGTTTACATCAAATAAAAATTCAGGTGCTACTATCATAAGTATAAAGAAAAGAGGCAAAAAGTTAGATGAAATAAAAAAAAACTTTTAGCCCATTTAAAGATTTGACACTTAGTTTGACTATGCTTTAAATAAGTGTGATTTTGAGGTTAGATCAAATTTGTTGGGACTTAACGATACCATCACAAGTACATACATGCATGTACACACATGTATACAGAAAGAAACAGCTAAACTACATATGTTTTATCCAAGGAATTCATGGACTGGAAAAAAAATCTCCTAAAGACAAAGAAAATTGATCCAAAATCAATAACAGTTGGGGATGGTAAGAATAACTGACTATAAGTGGATGCAATATTTTTTATTTTAAATTTATGTGCTTCATGTGTCTTCCGTCTGGAGCATAGACCATTAATAGAGAGGGACGAACCTTCCGCTACCTCACCCGTTGGTTTCTGAAGAGCTAAAAGTGAAGCCAGTTGGGCGTGTCCCACCGTCGCCATCTTGCCGTGTCATGTGTGTCGTCACTCCCAGAAAATACTAACATGGGTAAAGGCAAGGCTGCTCCGAGCCGCAGGGCAAACGCTAATCGAGCTAACTCGAAACTAACAGGAGCTAATGAAGATTAGCCCCCTAAGCAGCGATGTAAAGGTAAGACACGCTTAAGACTTGCTATTATCTGACTAAAAACTGCTGTTGTGCAACTCTGCTACAAACTGGGACCTTACTGAGAGCAAAGATGGAGCTAACTATGAGCCACCGGTCGGCAGGCGGGGCTTCCCGTCTGCTGCATGTCAATCAAAAGGAGACACCCTTAATTATGTGTGATTTCAAGATTAAATAACATCTAAATGGATGAGTTGTAAAAAAATTCACCCTCCTCACAGTTGACATGAAAGTAAACTTGAAATTAAACCTAAAATGATTTTTGAACCAGGCTGTAAACATGTTTATTTCTGCTGTGAATTTGGCATTTTTAACATGGGAGTCTTTGGGGATTTGCTCTGTTTTGCAGCCAGCCCCTAGCAGCTTAAGGGAGAACTACAAAAAAATGACTTCTTCCGGGTAGCCTCATAGTTGGCCACCGGAGGTTGCCGCTTGGTCTGGAGGGTTGCCCCAACACAAAGTCTGACAGCCGTCCAGTCACGCTCCGTGAAGAATTGCTAAATATCACCTGGTGCACGATCACATGAACAGATTTCCGTAAATGTGAAAATTAAACAAACTCACGAGAAGGATGAGCTGATCTCATATCTGAATTTCAAACAGGTTTCAGTTCTTGATGACGGCCTGTACCAATGTTCCTTAATATGAACTGATACTGTATGCTCAGTTTCAAGTCAGCATTTTTTTCTTTTCATAAGAACATGTATGCAGTGTAGATGACATATTGTGCAGCATATCTGGAATCTATTTACCATCTAATATTTCCCAAAGACATGAACCAGGACTTGAAAATGGTAATAATTATTACATTATTGAAATGAAACAAAGTGAAAGTTCAAGTAAGAACTTTCACTTTGCAGCCACACTTTCTAGATGCATTTTTAACAGGTTATTCTTCTGCAGTTGAATCACCAATCAATGTCAGCGATGAAACAAGCTCCAGAGTGCCCATGCCCATCGATATTACAGCCACTTTGCCTGTCATATCTGCAGTGATCAATCCACTGAGCTCTTATGGATTTAAGTGTAAGAATTTAAGTATTAACATTATAGATCTAAAATGTCCCAACAAATGCAACATCATTTAATCATTTTTGTTGTTTCTAAGCAAATGAAGAGAGAACAGTCAGGAATCAAGCAACATACTGTAAGAGTCAGGTGTCTACAGAGTCCAGGACCCTGCTGGAAGGTAGCAGAACTTAAGAGGATAAAGACTGCGTAACACCATAATTTATTCCTGAACATCTCTGAAGCTTCAAATTCATTTCATTTGGGCTAATGATTTCTGTATAGACCTGATATTAGAGCTTTGTTTTTTTTTTTTTTTTTAATTTGCTGTTCAAATACTGTAATTTGTAAAGTTTCCATGACTTCATAAAGCTGTTAAAACCTAAAAAATAATCCTGAACCTTTTCTGTCATGTGTACAACTTTCATTTGTCATTAATTTGGGGATGATTTTTTTTTTTTTTGGTTTTTGGGTTTTGGTTTTTGGTTTTTGGGTTGACCAAGGGGGGGGGGGGGGGGGTGGGGGGAGCAGGAGGGGGGGGGGGGGGGGGGGGGGGGGGGGGGAAAGAAAGTGGTTCTATGGTTTGGTTACCGGCTCCGGGCCAAAAACCACACCAACGCCGGGCCCTCCAACACCCCTCTCCCCCCCCCACCCCGGCCCGCACAAAGTATTAAAAAAAAAAAAAACCCCCCCTCCCAAAAGACATCCCCCCTCCCCCCCCCACCGCACGGGAAATGGGGGGGGGGGGAGGCTGACCGAAAAACACAGGGGTAAGGGCACCAGAAGACCAACCACGCCGAAAGAAAAAAAAAGGGGGGGGACAAAAAAAAAAAGGGGGGAAGGGGGGGGGAGGGGGGGGGGGGGGGGGGGGGAGGGGGGAGGGGGGGAAGCCTAAAGTCCAGGCAACCCCCCCCCACACCCCAACACCCCACACCCCCCACCCACCCCCCCCCCCCCCCCCTCGTCACCCCCACCCCCACCCACCTGCACACCCCCCAACCCCTCCACACCCGAGGCCCCCGGACCCCCCTGCCCCCCCCCCGCCCCGCAGCCCCCACACAACAAAAAAAAAAAACAAAGAAAAGGGGCCCGCGGGGCCCGCCCGGGCCCAAAACCCCGCCACCACCAACCCCCCCCCCCGCACAGCCAGCCGCGAGGAGCCGCCTCGCACCCCCCACAAAACCAAACAACCAAAACAAGAACAACCACCCAACCCCCAGAAAAACCCGGGAAACCCCAAGCCCCACAACCAAACACCACAAGCATAGGGCGCGGGGGGGCCGGGCCCCCACCCACAGAGGGCGGGGCTGGAGATACTCTCAAGCCCAAACCCAGGGGGCCACCAACCCGACCCGAACCCCAAAACAAGCAAAGAGGGGGGGGGGTGGGGGGGGAGGAGGGGGCCCACTAACCTCACCACCCAAACCGAACCCGAACGACAGGGGGGGGGGAGGAAGGAAGAAAAAAAGAAAAAGAGGGAAGAAGGAGGGGAGAGGGGGGGGGGGGAAGAAGAGGAAGAGAAGAAAAGAAAAAAGAAAAAAGAAAAAAACTACAATAGTTTAAGGAATAATTCAGTCCACTTAGACGCTATAGTTTCTATGTGACATTCTTGATCTACAAACTGTAAATATAGTTTGAACCATAATTGTGGGAGAGCTGAACAGTGCAGGGGTTTACAGAAGGGAGAGAAAGATCAATACAGAAACTCTGCTTTTACATACAGTGGTACCTGAAGGTTTGTGAACTGTATGAAATGTCCCAAATTCCTATAAATATGATGTAATCTACTTTTTGACTCAATGACTGGATACAGATTAAGAAATCCTAAAGAGATAAAAAAAAAAAACAAAAAAACAAAACAAAACAAATGAAAACATAAAATACTGGTTATTTTAAGTAACTGAAAAAACATGGTCCGGTTATTGAATGTCCAATTTGAGATTAATAAAACATCCTACACTACTCACAAAAAGTTAGGGATATTTGTTTTTTTTTGTATGATGTCAGAATGAACTTAAAATCCACTGCTATTTGTCAAAGTGAACTGAATTAGACTTTCTCTAAACTTTTAGATGCACACATTGTTCAATGGTTAAATATGAACACTTTATATTTTCCTGAAGTTATAACCACAAGTCAAATATCCCTAACTTTTTGTGAGTAGTGTAAGGTGGCGAGGCAAAAATAACTCTTTGTTGTTTCACCTTCCCATTAGTAGGGTTGGGCATCGAGAACTGAGCAACGATGGGAACCGGGACTAATTCTCTGATTCTCCCGGAATCGTTCAAATTTTTAAATTTTGATTCCTATAGATGGGTTTCCGAGCAACATAAGATGTAAGATGATAAGATGTGCAACCAGGAGGCAAGAAAACACAGGAAAAGCATTATTGAGCTATGAAAAGACATATGTTTTACATGCAAGACTCAATTTTTAATGCAGATGAGCTCAAGATATGACATGAAAGTGTTGGGGAAATATAATGTTTGAGTCCTGGTTTTTGTTCGGTTACAAAAATCAAAATATTAATGCATGTAAACAGTTAAAAATGGTGAAAATATGACAGTAGGAGTGACTCTTCAGGAAAGAAAGACTGCAGACTGTTGTGGCCTATTTTGGTTCCAACAAAGAGTCTAAATGAAAGTTTAAGTCGCTTTTTAACTCAAGTTTTTCAGGAAAATTTCAAATGAGGTTCAACACTAATATCCATGTTTTAACAAGAAAAATGCCGTTTCCAGGTGATGACTCCCTTGCCAAGTTAGTGTAATGGTATTAGAAATATAAAACAGCAACGCAGCGTTGGTATTTTTTCATTCGCAAGAAAATACCAATAGATCTGTGCTCAATTACTTGTTTGACTACATTCAGATTTGGCGTTTGGACCTACTTTGGTCTTCATGTTAAGTATGACCCTGATGGTAAGCTGTTGAGGGAAAAGCACAATGATAAAAAAAAAAAAAAAGGTATGAAATTTTTTTGTATCGAAAAAATATTGAACCGTGACACTTAAGTATTGAACTGAACTGTGTTTTTTTTCTTTTCTTTTATCTTTGCACAGGGGTACAGTGTGCACAGGAAATAAAGTCGGCTGAGAGTATGTTTGACATATTCTAGGCACCAGATGGTGCTGTTTGGATAACCTGGGGTGGGGGGGGGGTGGGGGATTCACATACCATTGATGAAACAACACCCACAATCTACAACAGAAGGGTGATTCAATTTGCACCAGCTGCTTGTCTCATGCAAAGAAGTAGAGAATTAAAAAAATCCCCACTGCCTTGTGTTTTTTATGATGAGAATAATCAACATGACATACCATCACATCAATAAGTCAGCCTGTAATCCAAAAGAAATAACTACTAATTTACTGAATACAACACATTTTAGACTAAAGGCAACCACTGAATATTTCATGTTACTGGACCTACAGGCTTATTCTAATAGCAACTAATGAATATTAATGAAACTGAAAACATTAATGTGTCACAAGTCAACACTGGTCAGTTGCATACCAAGTATGCAGCCTCTACTACATAGAAAAAATTTGGATTTATTCCATTGTGCCTCTATTTATTCATTTAAATTTAACCCCTTTTTCCCCTCCTGGAAACTGAGTGCGCTCATTCAAGTATGGCTCTGAAGTCAAGTCACAACTTCCTCCGTAGCTGGAGCTCTGCTGCGGTTTGTTAAGATGATGCATCTTTTCAGTATGTGTTACTCTACCCAGGTGGTCCAGAGTGAACTGTAACAGATAATAGAAGATGAAGGCCTACGTTTTTCTGTGCCGAAGTGGACCTACAGTTATGTAAATAAACACTTGCCTTCTGTCCTGCATTGTAAATTTTATTGTAACCCTAAAACTGCAGATTTCTTACATTCGAGCTCACTGGAAACTTTGCTTCCTTGCGACATGTTGAAATGCACGTGTGCAGGTTGGCCGTAGAAAGTATGTGGGAGGTCAGGAAGTGGTGTGTTTGTCACAAGTGAAGCCGACCCTGCAGTAGTCAAAAAGTTTCAGGAGATGAACAGTGTACCCAATGGAGAGAAAACTCAACTGTCTGGTAGTTTGGTGCGTTACATTCATCTACATCTGTAGAGGAGATCAAGGTAAACATTAATATTTTTTGTTGGGGATATGATGGTCAGAAGAGCGCAGGGAAGCATTATAATGGCCTAATGTATGTGTAAGAGAAGAAAAAAAGGTTCAGGAAAGAGGTTGGGTAATGACAAAAGAATTTAAAAAAAAACTTTTTAAGTGGCTTTCCTCTTCTGTGTGAGAATGAATTAAAGAGTGGATATAAAGGACAGAAAAATGAGCATAATATATTATTAAACAATGCGCTGTGCTGTACATGCAATTGCTGGGGAAAAAAAAACCCAATTATTCTACAGGTAAGTTACACTGGAGCATTTTAGATGATAGTAAAATATTGGCACATTAAGGCACAAAAATGCTGTTTTTTAAATTTTTATTTACAATGTTAGTCATTTGAGGTTTAAAGCAGATTGTGGAAAAGTCAAGGTCACGTTATAAAAACCAGATGAACCAAACTTCCATTGGCAAACATATATATATATATATATATATATATATATATATATATATATATATATATATATATATATATATATATATATATATATATATATATATATATATATATATATATATATATATGTCCTTGGGCCATTTATCCTTGGCTATGACCTAATAAGACATGGCCACGGATTACAAATGTGAGAAAACATGATAATGACCTTGTTCTCATGCATTACTAATGCATCAACTTGCTGAATATTCACACATTGTTTCAAACCGTGCCTTCAGCAACCAAACTTAGTGTCTGTTACTGAAGGGTCCTGTTGTGATAAATCATGTGATCGGTGATAAATCTGTTGTAATGTAACAGGCTGCTACTGATCTATTAAAGCAATAAGCCCCGAGAAGCCGTGGGTTACAGCAGTTTTACAATGGCGGGGCACGACGGGAAGTGTAATAAAATCAAGAAGAAAGTCTTTGACTTAAACTGAAACAGAATAGAGATAGACAAAGAAAGAATGGGTACAATATAACATTTTCACGTAGATTACTTAGGTTTTGAGGGTCTTTTTACTTAAAACTCTTTCACTCGCACGCGGGTCATTCAGTCTCCCTCGAGGGTCATACGTTCGCGCGCGCTGGTATGTCCTGCTTTTGGCTGCTTTGGCGCTTCATATCCCCTTGGTCTCTGCTTCGTCGCTGTACAAAATATAAGCTACAATTGACCCTTTGCCAGCCCCACCCTAGAACTGCCACTGACCAATCATACGTTAGCAACCGGAACTAAGGAAAGGAGTTTCTGGCAAACTTCACTCCCATAGATGGGGCATGGATTGGATCTTTTAAGTCTGATGACAGATATCAAGAATGTTTGTGTGATGTTATATTTTTTGCCTTCTCAAAACCAAAAAAACACAAGAGGAGAGATGTGGAGTATGGTTTAAATGGCATGGAATATGGATAAACAGTGTGAAATATGGACTAAACGGCGTGGAATATGGATTAAATGGCTAGTTATTAGATTACACTACACTTAGACCCTTAAAGCCCTATTCTGACTGGATTAGTATTATGTAGGGACCACATGTAATTTGTAATAATTACAGAGGTTGTCTGTGTTTTTAATCCAGTGTGAATCGGTCATGTCTGTGATTTGCGATGTAATAATTCCCCCGCAAATTCCGTACAATAATTTGCTAAACTCAGAGGTCCTCTGATAATACTAATCCAGTGCGAATGGACATCTCTGTGATTTGGACAGAAATGACCCGTAATTTGGTGGTATTTGTTTCCTGGACGCATTTCATTTCCTTTTGGCGAAAAATGGAGGCTTCAAAAGAATTTTTCCTCCAAAGTATCATGTTTATGATAATATAGGCTAAAGCATTAACTTTGGAATCGGAGTGATCAGGGGAGTTTCACTTGTCCCGTTCCCGCAGCGAGAAACGTTTAGGTTTGGACAACATGCTGACATGGTACAAGTTCTTAAAGCGTTGGTTACGACTGTCGGTGTGTTATTTAACATATTTGTCTCTGAATGATCATCTACTGCCGATGGAAACACAGCTTGTAAGAGCAGATGTTACGCAATATGCAGCACGTTGACATCATATCTGCTGGATGTCTGTGAATTTCAGTCAAATCTCAGACTTCAGTTATCCAGTGTGAATGCGCCACATAAAAAACAGACGTTGGGGGGTAATTTATTTATTCCATGTGGTCCCTAGATAATACAAATCCCGTCAGAATAGGGCTTTAGACTACAAACTTATTTCAAACAGCCCTGGAATTTCATATTAAACTTATGCTATGGTTCACAAAAACCTGGACAGGAGGATATTTGGCTGCCTCAACAAACACAAAATGTGTTGTAACTAGGGCTGTCAAAAAATTAATCCTAAATTAATCCTATTGTCAAACAAGAGATGTCCTTTTGAATTACTACTGCTATATGCAGAAAATACATTAACTTTTGTTTTAGAAATTAAAGGCTAAAACCAAGCTACACATCCTGGAGTCCAGGACTCAGACCTGAATTTCAGCTTTATATTTGGACAGTTGTGAAGTCAGCATGTGAGGATGTATCAGCAACATTCTGGACTAAACTGCAGCTGTCTGAAGGACTATAGGGAGACATGTAAGGATAGGGTTTCAGTAGTTTAGTCTACTAAAGATAAATGCAGAATTCCTGGTGGGACACCTTTAACCCTAAATGTGTTCTAAAAGTGAAAAAAAAGCAATGTAATTAATCAGGATTAATTTTTTGACAGCCCTAGTTGTAACCCTTTAACCCCCAAATTATTTCATTTCAGATAAATATGAAATGAAATATGAAATATTTATAATATGAAATGAGTACTTTAAATATGAACCAGAACTGTGGTTATGTCAACACATAGACAACATTTTCACAAGTCCTCTTTATAATTTAGTTTGGATTTGTTTTATTCAAAGACACCTACAGTGCCACCACTTACTGGTCAGTATCATGATTCCCTCATGCCACCTTTGCTCTCCCCCTCATGTTATCCACAACAACCCAACTCCTAATAATAATAATAATATGTAGCATTTATAGGTGCCTTTCAGACTCTCAACACTCATAAATTATAAGGAGTAAAAATTAAGGAAAAAGTAAGAACCCACAACGTAGATCTGAATTAACCATCTCCTTTCCTGTGGAAGGACATGATCGATAGGGATGTTATTGTAGCCATATTTGTTTCTACCCCCTCTTTAAAAAACCCAAAAAAGTTTCCATTTCTTTTATTTGCTTTTAAATTCCTGACAAAGCAAAGCATTAAAGTTTTGTATATTTGAAGTTGGGCATTTATCAGATTGCTGTCCTTTATGTTGCACCTTGACAGATAAGACATTTCTTATAGAGCAGGACAAGTTCACGTCACTGTACTCTGAACTGGCAGTAAATGACTTGAATCTGCACAACGTTCAGCAACTTTTAGTCAGGTAAAGGACTCTGTCCTTGCAGTCTTCAGCTGGGGACCTTGTCCACTTTGGCTGCGCTGCTTTTATGGCCCCTCGACAACTTGTGCTTCTGACTTCATGGTCAGACTGCCATCAGACAGGTCCATGTCATACATTCGCGTGCTGGTCACATGGTGTTGCACAAGTCCGCTCTCGCACGCAGCTCATTGAGTCTCACGCGCGTCTGTACGTCCAGCTTTTGTCCGCTTTGGCGCTTCATACGCAGTCAATCCGAGCGAGCCTGGTAGGCTCGTTAATAGTAATGCGGTGAAATTAATAATCAGCATTAGAAATGGCATGTGTGGCGTGTAAGCGTGTGAAGTCATTCAAATGCATGTGTCACACCCTCATTGCGTGAGACTTGAGAGCCCTGACACTGAGCCTTCGCTTCGATTTTAACATCCTCTTCATCAACATTACTCTGTCGACAAATTATGATGAATTCCTCATGCATCCCGCAGTCCTCTCTGTCTAGCCCCCTCTGATATTTCCTAGTTATTACCCCAGACATTTAACACAATTTCCTTCAGAATATCTTCACTGAAATCACTAAGCAATCCATGTTGATGTACGCAGAAATTAGCTAAAAACGGAAAGTTTGCCAGACTTAGCAACTGTAACCGTGGGGGGCGGGACTTAGCGAAGGGTCAATTGTAGAACACTTCTCTAAAAAGTTGGGGTGGAATTTATTAGTCTACGTTGTGATCACTTGACTCGTACTGTAGCAGCTGGAAATATCCTGAAGATGTCCTGGAAAATAATTTCAAGAAAAGAGTGGGAACCCTGAGAAAGGTTCAAGCCAGGCACTCTGGACCAAGAACCCTGCGCTATCTTTCCCTTGAACCCTTTTATTATTCATCTTTGCTCCTCCTGTCTACACATATAATTATCACAGAAAATCAATGTCATAATGTTCATAATATTTTTTATGCATTACTTTAATTACAGCTTATTTTACCAACAGCTGATTTTTTTCTGATTTAATGGGAGGGTATGAATAAGTTTGACTGCATGTGCACTGTAAAAGGCATGTTAGTCTAAACAGGGTAATGATGATCTGAAATGAGAAAACATGTATTTTTCTTTGTCAGAGGACCTCAATGGATCATTTTCTTTTTGACATAATCATATTTTCAAGGTAAATATATATACATCAATGAGGTTATCTAAATAGTGTAATATTGATGATTATCTAAAATGTATTTCTTGGTCTGAGTTTCTCATGTAGTTATTGTACCTGTGAACACTGCCAGACCACCAAGGTCTGGCAGGTCTTCAAATATTTATGTTTTGGGACCCATCAAATCATCTTAAATGAGGATTCTTGTTGATGGGAGGAAGTTTATTTGTGTTCCTTGAGTTGCCAGGGTGCACGTTTTTTTTTACCTGTATGCGCTTTGATGAATGTTCAGACTTTAAATTAGAGGAAGAGGGTTTGGAAATAGGTGGAAGGCGGGTGTGTTTCTCCAAATTCTTCTCAAATGTGACCTTACGAACCTCTTCATCCTCGTTCATTCTTCCTGAGAGCTGCTCGTACTGCTCCAATTGCCTCCTCCCCCTCCCCTTACAGAGAGCAGTGCTTTCTCTGCACCCCTTCCCTACTCCCCCTCCCTGGAGCACACACACGCAGGAAGCAGAGAAGCTGATAAAGATGTTTAGTTAACCCCTGGTAAGCTGTGACTTTCTAAAACTACACTTTAGTGCCCTGTGACAACAAATGTCCTCGTGGAAACACGCTGTTAGAGCGCATTAAGGAGAGCAGGCGAGTTTTATATGCACTAGTTTTAGCGACAATATTAGCATTTTAACTGTGTAAGTTGCCTCTTTGTAAAATAAATAAGATGCAGCTGCTAACTCCATCTCTACTATTAGCTAATGTTAGACTGTTATACAGCGTGTAAACGCTGTGTAAGTTGCCTCTTTATGACACAAACGAGACAAACACATCTGTTAACTTCCATCTTCACTGTTATCTAATATACAGTAAGATTATTATATTGTGTCCCTCTATACTTCATGCCATGCAGGTTTTACTGGGGCTCATAAATTCAGAAGTTGAAGTTTTCATTAAACTTATTAAAATGCTCCAACCTTAGTTGTAATTCTGTTTAGATGTTTTAAAAGCTGCAACATACATCTAGTATGGTCCCTTGTGTTAAGTGGAAGATGGAACCTTTTGAAGCTTGTAAAGATGACAAATTTATGTTTCTAAGGTGTTTTGGTGAATGAGTCTTTAAAAATATATCAGTTGACAAACACCTCCCATTAGCCTGTGTGTTATCACTGTAAACTGTTTGCAACCAGCTGTTTTCATTTTTAAATGGTATCTATAATATTGAAATCTAATTACTAAAATACACTAAATGTATATACTATATTTATTCCCAGGCAGAGGGGAAGAGTAAGGTGTGGAGCCACTTCACAAAGATTTAGCAGGTGTTGGATGTAACATCTGTGGTGTGAACATTAGCCTGAGCTGCAGCACTAGTGAGGCAAAAACAAATTTGTGTCAACTCCTAAAATAATTCTGGAGTGTTCTGATTCTTAGTCTTGAATCATATTTTGGTCATAATAAGAATTGAAGTTGGACTACAGTTGGACAGTACGTGTCCTGTGTACATGTCCATGTTCATTTTTTAATATCCTGGCTGATATATATCGGCTGACATCGGATATCGGCCAATATATCGGATATCGTTTTTTTTTTAAAGTTTTGAAATGGTTCAGCTCTTATCTCACATTTCTTCGCAAGTATGGATACGTGTTCCTCCAGAAAGCATGAAATTAAGTGTGGGGTTCCACAAGGGTCAATTTTAGGTCCAGTTCTTTTTAATCTATATATGCGTCCACTTGGGGAGGTCATCAGGAGACACAGCGTCAGCTTCCACAGCTACGCGGATGATACGCAGCTGTACATTGCTGTCTCCTGATGACACAAGGCCAGTTGATTCCCTTTTAAACTGTATTTTAGATATTAAGTCATGTATGGCAGAGAATTTCCTACAGCTCAACCAGGACAAAACAGAGATCTTAGTTATCGATCCTGAGGGCAAGAGAGAGAAACTTTTACCAAGATTACAACATTTTAAACCATCACAGACTATTAAGAACCTGGGCGTCAGTTTAGATTCTGAGCTTACTTTTATTCCCCACATAAAAAATGTTACAAGAATGGGTTTTTATCATCTTAAGAGCATCGCCAGAGTCCGCCCGTTCCTCTCTTGGGCCAACACGGAGGTGCTGATGCATGCTTTTATCTCCTGTTGTCTGGACTACTGTAATGCCCTGCTCTCTGGTCTTCCCAAAAAGTCTATCTTAAATTTACAATTACTCCAGAACTCAGTGGCACGAGTTCTGACGAGGACCAGAGGGCGGAAACACAGCACACCAGTTTTAACATCACTGCATTGGCTCCCCGTGTGTTTCAGGATCAATTTTAAGGTTCTTTTATTAGTGTTTAAATGTCTTAACGGTCTTGGACCATCTTATTTATCTGATCTGCTTTTATCGTATCAACCCTCGCAGATCCTGAGGTCGTCTGGCAGCGGCTTGTTAGTCATTCCAAGAGTGAGATCTAAAACCCACGGGGAGGCTGCATTCAGCCATTTTGGCACCCATTTATGGAACAGCCTGCCGGAGGACATCAGGGTCCCAGAGACTGTTGATATTTTTAAAAGGAGACTCAAGACTCACCTTTTCAATCTAGCTTTTAACTGATTTCATATACTCTTTTATTTCTTTTGTTCCAATATCTTTTTTATTCTCTATTGCTTTTAAGAATTTTTATTTATTCTACTTTTATGTATATCATTTTATTGATTACCATATGTCTGTGTACATTTTTTTTAAAAAATCCTTAAGCCTTTTAGCTCCAGTGTTTGCTCATGGGGGCCCTCCAAGTTGGGAGTTGTGTCCAGTCTGCCTGCGGGGGTGCTGTTTTGGGGATCCCCTGGGCCTGGAGGACTGGGGGACTCCACACCATGTGTGGGACTTGCCCTGGTCTGTTTGGGTCGGGATGGTCTCTCTGGCAGCGCTCCTTGTGGCTTTGGACTGTGGCGCCTCTCAGCGTGGATGGCCCCCTATAGGTGGTTTTTCCTCACCTGGATCCTCAGTGATTTGCCATGTTACCATACCTGTTATTGTATTAGAGCTGGGTGCTGTGTGTGTGTGTGTAAGATAGATTAATAATGAAAAATAATTCAATTTGCTATTTGTAAAGTTGCAAGTTGATATGAAATATTTTCTGAACCTTGATAAAGTAATTCTATCAGAAAAATGAAATGAACAATACTTTGTTAACATTTGACGGTTTTAGGTCTGAAAAGACAAGTGTTAACATTGAAGTATGAAATACCATTTGGTATTACTGACCAAGATATAATCCTTTATTCATAGTCACCTGTTCACAGAATATTGTCAAAGAGGGAGAAATATAGAAGATAATATGAAAGATAATTTGTTTCTAAATCAGATGCTTATGTCATTTCAGCTTGGTCGTCTTCATGTGACATTATGCTGATGGTGAGGAAAGGCACGGTCTGGAAAGCTGCTCCAAAAAACCATCTAACAGTCAGCTGTCTTGTCAAAGACTGCGGAGAATCACTCAATGTCACCTGGTGTAAAGTCCTCGGAAACACCTGTAAATGGATTGATAACACAGAGGATGTAGAAATGAGACAAATGTTTGAGAAGGATGGACTGACCGCATATCTGAGTTTCAAACAGGTTTCATTTGATGATGACGGGCTGTACAGATGTGCTATAATTAGACACGATTTGGCAGTTTTAGGTCATGCCATTAACATCTCAATTTCAGGTTGGCATTTTTCCTATTCCTATTCACTATCAGATTACAATGATATACATGATGGTATTGTTTTATTCGTATTTGCTATCTACTATTTCCTTCAGACGGGATCCAAGGGGTTGAACGCTTCAATTACAGAGCAGGTACGAACTTATACTTCTTAGCTACATTTTACATTTACATTTCAGAAACATTTAATGTTTTTCATTCTTCTGCAGGTGATTCACTGAGCACAACTGGCAATGAGGTTGACTGGGTGCCCTACTTCTCCATCTGTATTGGCCTTGCTTTTCTGGTCACCACATTGACCGTGTTAACTGTCCTGTGTTTCCACGGATGGAATCGTAAGAGTGTTAATTGTTTTCATTTTAATTCCTCAACAAGATAGGTGACTTTTAACCCCTTAAAACACAATTTTGTGTCTTTGTTACTTTCAGGAAAATGGACCTCGAATGCCGTAAAGGGAGAGGTATGTGATGCATGCTGTTAGCTTAAGAGGATGCATTTTAGATAATTTAGCTTCTTCTGAGAGATGTGGATATTGATTCAAAGCAGATTTTGTAATACCCTCAGGTCAACTGCATTGTAAGCGAATGGATGATTATGTCTTCTCTTGTGTTAACAAAAGTCAAAATAGCAGCAAGAAATCAAAGGGGAGGTAACATGCAAAACTGACTTTTTTGAGCTTTTTGTTATGTTATTATGTCATTCCCTCCCCATAAAACATGCCCCGGGGGTTATTTTGACTCATTCACGCATATTTGAGAAATCTCTGAATCTCTTGTGGAAACCAACATGGCTGCCAGAACGGCTGCTACCACAAAACACCTCCCATACCATGAAGCCCCTCCTCCTTCCATGCTAAGCTCCGCCCCACCAGAGCATGAGAGTGTTGTTATGAGTGAGTGGAGTGGGCATGTTGGAAACAGCAGGAGGGGAAGCAGTGAATTTTTAAGGAGCTAGATACAGACATGGGGTGATGATGTCACATTTCTTCATGTTTTTTTTTTTTTTATATATACTGTATTTTCAAAATTACTGTAGTAACACAGTTATTTTGTTGTACCATAAAAGGTAATAATGAAACCCCCTCTTTAAAATATTTTATTCTGGTATTTTCTGTTTCTATGATAGGAAATGCCCATTCATATGATTCCAACCCTCCCCAAGAGGAACATTCCTTCTGCTCCTGTCCTGCAGACCCACATCTCCATGGTGAATGACATCTACTCTTCTCCATCAGCATCACCTCCTGTTGTCATTCACACTGAGAACCAACGTGCTGATGCAAAAACAGCAATTAAAAGTCCAGAATCCGTAAATGCAGTGTATGCCGTCATCAGCCACAGTCAGCGTGGGACCCCTGCTGTAAACCCGCATGTCATCTCTGAAAAAGACAAAAACCCAGCGTATGCTGTTATCAATCTGCCCCGAAGGCCTTGAATTTGTCACAGATTAGATAGTTTAGAGATATGCAGCATGAGGTGGTGTCATGGAAAAATGTTCTGCTTAAGCGACGTGGTGGAGGAAGAAATGAAGAGGCTTGTGGTCATGTTGCTGTATAGTTTGTCATCTCAAGTTCACCTGAGAGGCTGAAACAGTTTGTTCCATCCATTACTTTCTATCATTCATCTCTTGTTTGGCTTCAAAGTTTATTTTCCCTCCAGTTCTTGGATTTATGTGACTTGGTTGGGCTTCTTTTACCTCAATAAGTGTGTTGGTCGAAACTCCGGCAGTTCCTTTAAAAAAGTGTACTTATTTTAGGTTACATTCTTTTGACTTGTTTGGGAGGGATAAAGAAAAAAGTCTCATGTAATCCTTGTTTGATCTATTTCTTTGGGGGAAAAAATGTTCTTTAAAAAACTTATGTAATGTTTGAAATTGATGTGTTTGCATTCCTTTTATTCAAAGTTATTATCCTGATATTTTTAAAAAATTGTATTAAATGTGTATTTAATGACCCTATAAAATACTAGTAACCTCAGAGAGCACTCAAAGACGTGGGCAACATCTTTTCTCACATTATTTCCCGTTGTACATAATCAGTGGTTTTGTCTCTAAGCCTACAGGAACGTACCACCTAACTTGCTGACCTCATATATGTAGCTTTGCTCGAACGTACAGGAAATCAGAGACGGCTCTGATGCTGACTTCATGTGCGTTAAGAGAAACACCGCCTCAACCACATATGAATAGATGGTAAGATGCAGCATTTCAGACAGTGCCCTTGCCATTGAGGTCACTCTTTGTCATGCTTTGGCATTGTAAATATGAATAAAAAACAGGAGAAGATTTTGTGATTGTGCATATTTAAAGGTGAGAAACTATTTGAAAAAGGATAAGAAGAAATACAGAAAAAAGGAATGAATAGGCATGTTTTTACTTAACTGAAACTCTTAAAAAAGAAATAAAAGAATCAATTTATTGAAAAAGTCATGCATCAGAAATCCTACTAGTTGACTGTAAATAATAATGCATCAGAATGTTTGCAGAATGCTACTGTTGCTGGAAGTGGAGCTGGTTGTAACGATGTAATATGCAGTTTATAAGCAAAAAAATGTGGGTTGTCATACCTGCTCCTGTCCTGAAAACCCATTTCCCCATTATGGGTCTCCATTGTGGGTTTGCTGATTAATGGTGAGGAAAGAAGAACAAATACGTTTTCAAATTTAGGTCTTTTTCTCTAAGTTTAGATTTTTGGTGCAACATCAGATCTTACTAAAATGAAACCATGTGTGAAGTTTCTGCAACCAAAGCTGTGTTATTTCACAGGCAAATGCAGGAGCACCCCTTTGCTCAGTCCTGGGGCCTATACCTTTGCAAAATAAACACCTTCCAAGGGGTCAGTGAGCCTTTCACATGGTTTCTCATGTCACTGCAGCATATAACTCCTTGTTGTACTTCCATTATTAAAAGAAGCCCCCACAGTCTCAGTATAAACCTCAGTTCATCTCTCTATCATAACATCCACAGAGATAAAGGAATGCATCTTTAACCTAAATCTCTGTCTGATGTAGTGGTCATCCCAGTCAATTAGTTCATCTAACAGAGTATAATTGTGAAAAATGCTTCTGGGTCTGTAGGGCAACAAAAATGGGCACAACTTACATTTTCTATACAAAAACACACATTTACTGACAATAACATCTGACATAAGCCCTGACATGCATGACAATTAATAAGACACATGACAAATTAGATGGAATTTACCTTTATTTCTTGCTCTCTTTTTAACATGTAAAGACAGCTGGGAGCTTATTCGCTGTGTATGGCTGATGTCCTTCATTCAGCTAGACTCTAACATAGCCTGTGAGATGCAGGGTAAGCCAACCTTTAATTCTTCTATGAAGAAAAAAAACAAACGAAAAACAAATATCTGTTTTTGCTAGACTAGTGATTTTTCTTCCTCCATTCACTATCAGGCTCAGCTGAGACTGAGCTGAATGGATGAGATACATTTTGCATGTATTATTTCGTCTGAATGAAAGAGATAAGTTCATTAGAATTACCGAGGTTGCTGCTGTCCCTTACTGCCCAGCTCACCTTGTCCAACCCCTTAGACCACAAGCCATCCCTCATCCTGCTGAACATACCCAGTAGGTCACACGGATAAACATGATGGTAATTCAGTTTGCTGCTGATAATATCCAGGGGAGCACAGTGTTCCTTCATTTATAAATTCTCATGCTGTTACTCATCACTCACTAAAAAAATGACATGTTGCAAAAGTTTTTAAAAAGAGCCGTTAATAACTATGACCTCATTCATTCATACCATACACTATGCTCTCCGGTATGCTTGCCCAAGGGATGACAGTGAAAAATTAAATTGCAGCTGTATGCAAGTCCTGAGTTAGGGGACGACATTTTTATGTCCGAGTGGGAATTTTTCAGTTAGCAGTGGTGTCTGGCAGTCACAGCCCACACATCACTTCTGTGCTTATCCTCGCACAAACTTGCACACACACACTGGTAATTGTATTTTTTTCTCTGGTGGACAAAGCCCTGATTCAGATCGCAAGAGGTTGAGCGCATCATGGCTTGTGCTAAGGCCTGATTAGATCGGGCCTGAGGTCACTGAAGAGAGTTCGGACTAGTCTGCCGCACAGCAGAGCTAATGCTCTGACAAGGTGTGCTGAATGCTTGTGATCCTGCATTAAAGCAAAAATAATAAAAAAGAAAAAAAATATCCAAAAGGCATGTGTTCTGAAAAATAAATCTAAATGTCAAGTAAACCTTGGCACAGACACATACTGTCCAGACCAGAACTATGAGTCCTCTGAGGTGTATTAACCAGCAGCTCTAAAGTTAAATTTATTAGGTTTGCAACAGTTTACTTGGGTTGATGCTTAATTCTTAGAGCATTTGAAGCATTCACAGTCACAAAACAAACACCCTTCAACAACTCTCCCCTTTATAACACACACTTCCACTCCTTATTACAAAAAATACATTGACTATAATATATACACAAGCCTCAAGACTATTCCTCCATGGGAACCAGAAAGGTTTTGTCCTTTAGTCTTTTGACAGAGAGTCTAATTTCAAATACCACCACATACACTGTTAAACATTAAAACATATCTTCGATGTGATGTGAACCAGTATGTTAGGGTGTGTTTGTGGTTGGGTGGGTGGATGTGGCCTGAGTCAGTTGTTAAGAACAACACTGATACTTTCTGGCAAAGCTGGCAGGAAGGTTGAAGGCATGTGGCTTTGCTGCTGTAAAAATATACATCTCCAAGGCACAGTGAGGGACAAAATCGGATATTTTTTTCAGCTTATGTGTTATTTTGAAAGTCAAAGACATGATGGATATTCTAAGCTTGAGTAGTTAGGCTACTGTAATTAAGACCCTTTTTATTGTTGCACATCTGATATCACTGCCAGCTGTTGTCTTATGTGTGCTAAATTGAATACCAAAGGAAAAACATTTTTCTAAAGGAAAAGACAAATATTATGTGTTATCTCATAGTCTCAGTATACATCAATGCATTAAAGAATTGAGGTGCTGTAAGTTGTCAGCATAAATCAGTGTGTGTGTGTGTGTGAGCACATTTCTATTTACTTTTTATCGTTTTCCCCACCCTAACTTTCTTGGCTTGGGATAAAAAAAAGGCCCAAAAAAAGAGCATCTGGCAGGCAGGTCTGGCACACAAGAAAGGAATCTAATGTTTCCCTGAATCCAATTTTAGACTTTCAAAGCTGAGCTGGAGAATGGGTGACAGTGAGTTTTTAAAGTAATGAAGATTCAGTGATATGGTTCTTGTTTTTCTTTTTTTCTTTTCTTTTATTATTTGTTTGATTTATTACATTAACTTGACATGCATAGTTGGTGATAATGCATCTTCTCTCACTTGCTGGCCTTCAGCTGCTCCATACAAATCTGGATGCCTCAACACATTGTAGTGAACTGAAAATATGCTCTGGAACCATTTTCAGAAATATTCAGATGTGATGGACTGTTAGTGAACAAGAGAAACTCTAACTGGACGTTCCTTTTAAGAGTTTCTTATGACATGACTGCTGAAAAAGTAAGCAACTCACAGATGCAAATCATATGCTTCAATATGCAGTATTACCTCAACACAAAGCTTTTAAAAAGTCACTGGGTACATGTGAACCTAGAAGCATCATTGCAATACAATCACAGACCAGTACTTTTGGTGGCTCTTTGATCCATAGCAACATAAAAGTGAGTGTCTCTTTGGGATGTTTAACCTGGAGTCCTCAAGTAATTTGTTTCAAACCAGTGACACACAAAGTGACCAACCACACAACCAGCAACAAGATACGCATTCCTTTCAGGGGCACCTAAAAGGTTTCACTGTTGCTTCTTCAGGCAATTGATTCAAGCCATCTGACCGTGGAATTTAACCTCTAAATACACACACACATACACACATATACACCACAAATTGACTGAACTGTGCAGAAAAGTTTGCAATAGCTATAACAGACTATAAGTATACATTTATAGTTAATCTATAGTGTCCATAATCCCACCCAGCTCTTTAATACTGATGTCTTTGAGGAGAGAAGAAAAACCTTAAATGTCAGCTTATTGCAGCAACTAGCTGGGTAATCAAAAGCATCTGGTCTGCAATTACTTTTATTTTTCTATTGTAAAAAAATTCCACGGCAATTCCCAAAATGTCAAAGTTTGTGTTACGTGGCTCACTAATGTGTTTCAATGGATATAAAGAAGTCCACGTCACCACCGCCACTGTGAAGAAAAGGTAAAGACAGAGGACAACAGAAAGAGGTATTTGAGGAGATGCAACATGCTACAAAAATCGCTGTACAACACCCAGCCATACAGAGACTCTGCTGTTGGCTGTGGAATGTGTGGCCGTCCACTCAATCAATTACAGATCCAGTAAGAGAGAAATAGAATCTGCTAAACCACATCTCATAGACATTGTGTCAGGACAGCCTGGAGATTACACAAGAGTCAGATGCAGAGGCAGCGGAGCACAGTTGAATGTCGTCCAGTTGATGCTCATATGTGGGATTGTACTGGACATCCTGTGGAGATGCGTCAGAACATCTTCCCTCTGCACCTTTATAATGGCAAGGATGACGATGATGCAGCTGGGAAACAATCTTCTAAGGCTGGATCGGAGAAGCATGGCGTCTTCTTTTCAGCCTCTGGTCACTTTTTAGATTAATCATCTGAAAACACATGAAAATAGTTACTTGTACAACAGATCTTAAAAAATGATGAAACTGTCGTGAAGAGAGTTTGCCAATTTCTAGAATTGGAAAAAAAAAAAAAAAAGCCATATAAAGAGACTAAGGGTGCAGAGGTAGCGTTATATACATGACTATCATGTATATATGTATATGTATGTATATATATATGTATATATATATATATATATATATATATATATATATATATATATATATATATATATATATATATATATATATTTATATATTTATATATTTATATATATATGCAGTATGGGGCATTTACACACAACTGTGCAGGTGTTGGGAGGAGAAAATGTAAATACATTAATTTAGCACTTGTAAAGCGATTTGTCCACCGTGAGATTCATTGCCTTGCATTTGCAGCTTTTTGGACACAAGGCTGCTTCTGAGAGGGACAGTCCTGGACACGCAAAAATCTGATTCAAAATAATTTTTCATGAGCAGCGAGGGCAACATATTTAGTTCTCATTGTTGAATTCAACAAAAATCAACATAGCAACCATTATTTATCACGGGTATAAAATATTCTGGTAAATAGAAAGTTTGCAGCAACTGTGGAACTTCATTATAACTAAAGTTGGCATTAATTGCGTCATTTTATTTCCCCTTTTGGCCAACGTCACATTTTAACTTGGATTTTGCCATTGGCAGTGTGCCAAAGTGTGGACCTCGTGCATAATACATGTCAGAGATCATGTTCGAGGCTGCAGAAACTTTCATTTGTTCAGCAACTCCTGATCCATGTCCTCATAAATTGGCTATTTCTGAGACTCTGCACAGATACCTGTTGTATTATTTAGATTTTTATATTTATCATACTTATTTTAAATCATGTTTTCATTTCCCTCATCCACTATTATCTCCATCTGGGGTCCTATTTCCTTTTGCGCTGTCATCTCTTGCAATTCGCCACAGTGCAAACCTCGAAACACGTAAATCCCCTGCAAATCGTGGTTCAGCCCCTCGTGCAAAAGTCTAGCTTTTTAATTACTACACGCAAATTTGGATCTTAGTAGATCTGGCCCTAAATCTATATAAATGCATTTAAGACCATTTCTTTTTTTTTTAAAGCAAAGGCACTGATGTACTTTCTGTTGCTTTTTTTTATTGCTCTCCACAAAGCTACTACACTCCTTTAACAGAAAGAGACCTTTTACCCTGCCAAACAGAGGAACTTTTGTTCCACCACAGCCTTCTGGCTCCTAAGTGTTACTGTAAGTAATGTGTTAAAACACCAAAGTAGATCAATGTTCTGGAACCTCTGGGCAAAGGGTGTGCAGAGGCCAGCAAAATGGTGTGAGAAAATAGTGATTTGTGGGGAAAATGTGAATTTTTGGATAAAATCCATCAAAACAGCCTCGTATTGTACAGGGTAGTAGAAAAACAAACAAACAAACAAAAAATAGTTCCATGTTTACTGTATATTAGTGTCAGAAACTTTACATAACAAGCAAATAAGAATATTTAAAGTGATGAATTAAAAAAAAACAAAACACTACATTTTATAGGCTTGACATGTCTTTTGCCCACTGAGATTGACCTTTCTGGCCATTACCAACGTCAGTGTGCAATAGTTGAAACAGTGTTGCAGTAGATCCCAATAGACCTCTGCTGCTTCATTGTTTCTGAAACACCAGCAGGTTGCCAAAACCCACATTAGGGAAGGAGGCCTCAGTATAAAATTCTGATGACTATGAAACTAAATGATTGGAGAGGGAGATAATAACTCCCAAACTAGCCTGAATTACATACATATATGTATGTCATAAAAAAGGAAAATTGTGTTTGGTCAATTATTCCTTCCTTTCCTGCTTTTTCAATAACACCAACTGGTGCTGTGTCATAAATCATTGGCAAGCCTGATTAGTTACCTTTACAATGAGGTATTACTTGTAAGGATTGTGGATTTGCATTTCAGCAACACAGTTAAAGGCAGGGCAGGAGATCATAGAAAAACGGTTCAAGCAAGCTACAATTTAAAAGATACAGCCCCCAAAACCACGCCTCCAGAGCGCAGGAGCGTGTGCGCGGATGGTTTACAAGTGAAGATAACCGATAACAGCCGAGTGGATAGCTCGTTAGCCTGCTAGTAAAAAGAGGAACCACATTGTTGTGTGGTAAGTGTTAATTTGCTCACCACCAACTCTTTCTACGGTAAAAAAAAAAACATCCACACTGCAAATGTCAAGACCTCCATGACTTGATCCACATCCGTTTTTTTTTTCTTGTTCGGTGCATTTTAAGAGCAAACAGCTGCACAGATAGCCTAATGGCAGCGAGCATTCACAGCGAGTTGCGAGTGAGCGGCGGGTGGGGGGAGGAGGGGTGGAGAGACAAACGGCCTTTGAGTTTGATAGACATATCGTCATCAATCAATAAGCACGGGCTGCTCAAAACAATTGGATTGGGTTTCTCCAGTCCTGTACGTTCCATGTGACTACATTTTTAAATTTTTGTGTCAGAGCATTTAATTATTTGTCTGCTGTTGGGGTGTGAAGGAGATTTTAAGCAACAAAGTATAAAATGCTCCTGGAAAACATCATCCATCCTGCCTTTAAATGCGTAAGTAATGGACTGGATGATGACTGTGCTTCCCCACAGTAATAAGAAAATAACTTTATTAATTTTACATCTTCAGGGACCTCAGCAACATGATCCGGAAAATCCTTACGAAACCACAACAGCTCAGCACTTTCTCCTTATGCTGCCTGGTCACATTTTCCTGTTGGCAACCCATTCCTCAACCTGGAGTTGTTTATGGTAAACCAGCTTGGTTGGGTTAGTAATGTACACCTGAGCTGATCCCACAAGTGTTCAGTTGAGTTTATAGACTCACAACAGGTCGTTTCATCCTCTTCACTACCTAATTCAGAAGGTATACCCTGCCTCTGTGGGTGCTGTCATCCTGGAAGATGGCGTTCAATACCAGATTCTAGTGATATGGGATCACAGTTGGTTCCTGAATCTCATATCAATATGGCTATCAGTCACACATCTCTGATTGGTGCACACACTTGGCACCACTTGAATCTCAAACCAAGAGTGAAAACAAATAGGATAATATTGGAGGTGATTTTGGCACATCTTGTTAGCTGTGTTGCTCATTCCACACAAGCATGATCATTATAAAGTATATCTCATTGTAAAGGTGACTAATGAAGCTTTCCAGTGCTGTATAAGATAACACTAATTGGTATGATTTAAGTGGAGACCGAATAGACAAAACACAAACCCCTTACTTTTAGTGCTAAGTTTATGAATGTTAAATATTTTGATTTTTTTCTTTATTTCTTGTTTTTTTTTTTATTTCTAACTTTTTGTTAAATGTAAAAATATTCCAAACATTTCTGATCTGTAAGTTATCCAGTCCGTTTAAATGGGGTCAAAAGCATTCTGGATGCAAACTTTAACAGTGACAAATCTGGAATGACAGAGTGACCACACAAACACACGCTTACCTTCTTTACGCAAAAAACACTTCCAAAGACAGAAGCATAGGGACATAACCAGCAGAGCTGCTACTGTGGTGACTGAGATCAGGATGGTGAGAGCTGTGCCAACTGCAGGGGAAAGAGAGGAAAACCTGATCAGGAGATTTATCATTTTCCATTAACGGTTAAACATATAATTGGTTCAATTTGATTTAGGTGCTGGTATTTGTGTCTATGCTAATCTGAACAGTGCTTCCCTAGTTTGAACCAGCCCTAATAAAATTTGAGATTTAATTTACAGTGTTACTGTCTGATTTCTCTCATGTGTGCACTATTGACCCAGTAAACCATGATAAACTGAAGGCCACCAACAAACTGAAGTCGTATCAGTGTTGTATGTGAATATTAAAAGTAAGAGGGAAATATGTTCACTCACTTTCTCGCACAGATTCTGATGAAAGGGTTACTATCTCTTTTGCCTCAGTCATCATGTGCCTGTAATATATTGAATGTCATGGTCTGTGGGTTTGTTGGGTGGGTTTGGATGCTTCTTTTATATTTCTTGAGTTTATGTAATTTGTAATATCTAGTTTAGTTAGGTTAATCTTGGTTTTATTATTTTCATTCACTTACTCTAATCTGTGTTAATTTAGTTTTTGCCCTGTTCTGTGTCCTGGTTACTTCCTGTTTATATGCCTCTTGTTTTGTTGTTGGATACTAGATGATTCTGCCTGGTCCTGTAACCTGGATTTCTGTTTTTGTCATTTCTGAACCCTTGACATTTTTGGCATAGTCTGAACAGAGTTATTCTGTTTCTTAATCAACTGCCTCTTGCATAATTTTGTGTTTGGAACGTGACACTGTAGCTTCCCTGCAGACCATGAGCTACAATTTGGGGGGCCTAGCTCTGTTGAAAAATCTGAATCCAAAACCCATCTACAAGCATCTCTAGAAGTCACAAATTGCTCACAAGTTAAGGTCTGAGTAAAACAAATTCAGCAATTTTCATGGGAACAGGTTATATGTAGCTGCTAAAATCAGACATTTATCATCAGGTTTCTATACAGGATGCTTAGGACAGATCGAAAATCCCAAATCCATCATGCAGGGGGATTCTGTACATATGGTAAGCAAAGCAACCCCATCCGTAACCTTGGAACGTTACAAATAGGCCTACCATGATGCATTAGCCTTGGATTAGCAACCAGCGAGCTAACTGTTCTGCCCATAACAGGGGAATGTGTCTTTGCTGGATGCCAGACTTACATTAACTTGGCCTGCCTACTTACTGTACACTGCAGAGGAACAATGAGAACAAGACAGAACATTTTCACACCGAAGTAGTTTGATCATTTAAAACAAACTTTGCTCCATTTGTCTCGAGTATATCATTTGAGCTGATCTGAGATTTGTCAGCCAGCTCACAAATCTTGACGTCAAACAGAGAGAACTGGTTCCTGTGATTCTGAGACTGAATTGAACTTGTTTTAATTATTCATGTTCCACTGAGTGGTTAACAACAAACAGGCCTGTGATGTGCAACAAACTGAAAAAATAGATCAATTTCAGTTCACTCAGACTTTAAGAGATGTTTTATGCTTGATATGTGTAATTACTGAATTGTAATAACTCACCATTTTCCTTATAGCCTGTCCAATGCTATTTCATGGAGACACAATCTTTACTCAAAAAAGATTGTGCCTGATATTGTGAAAAGACCAGTTTGTTATGGCTCAGTTACTAGACCTGTAGTCAAGACCACCTAAACCAAGACAAAGACACTACCAAGACCAGAGAGTATCAAGACCAAGACCAAGACCAAGAAAGACAGAGCACGTCAAGACCAAGACTAGGTTAGCTCGAGACCGAGATCAACAACCCCCCCCCCAACAATTTTTTTTGCCATTTTGCTTGAGTTGTAGAACCTAAACACTGTACTGGGTTCAGCTGCTTAGGAGGAGATTGTATCATCTGGTACTTCATTGGTACTTGAAGGGGGCATATAATGATATATACTGTATTTTTAAAAATAAACAAACAAACAACAAAAAAAAAAAACTGTGCTTGCCTGGAAATTATAGGTTTCAAACCCCTTCGAGACCACTCGGCCAGTCCGAGACATTGCAAGACCCGAGAGAAGACCGAGACCAAAGACTGCCACGGTCGTAACAAGATCAAGGCCGCGAAAAAGTGGTCTCGAGACTAAGACCGGTCTCAAGAACTACAGGTCTCTCAGTTATTTGCTTGTACCTGTTCACTGTGACCAAAAACCAACAAATACAAAGCAGCTTGTCATAACAATATTTATTTTTAATGTCCAACTGGATGGTGGCTTAGTGCTGTTTTAGTGTGTGCTATATTTAGAACAATGGCCTTGCCATAGAGGCACATTCTTCAACACTCGCTTTGATCTGGCTTTAACTCCTTTGCACAGTCAAAGGTGCAACAATTATGCCCTCAGCTCAGTCTCTGAACCCACTTACATAACACTGTGGTAATAAAAAAATAATGCCACCTCCTGTCAACCAGAAATATATATAAGCTGTGCAGTTGCTTTGATGTTGTGATCAAACTACTGTATTTTCTGGACTATAAGTCGTACTTTTTTCATAGTTTGGCGGCTTGTGCGACTTATAGTCCAGTGCGACTTATATATCAAAATATATACAATTTAACATATTTTTAAGTATCAATTCATATTGACTGACATGAACCAAGGAGTAAATATTACTGTCCAATGTCAAAACAGGGTGGTCTAGGCTTGTGACAACTATGTTCTTCTCCAAGGGCAAAAATCCCAAAATAGCCTTGTCTCAGTGAGAGGAGTTCATTTTGAACATCTGGCTGCACTGTCCTTGTCCTCATAAAACATGTTTATCCTTCTTAGTTATGATATTTATGATCATTTACAGGCATTAAATATAGAATTGGACTTATTGGGTAATTTTTAGCAGTAACAAGTAGGATATGAAAAATCACCCTATTCTAAATAAATCAATACGACTTATAGTCCGGTGTGACTTATATAAGTTTTTTTTCCTGTTCATGATGCATTTTTTGACTGATGCGACTTCTATTCAGGAGCGACTTATAGTCCAGAAAATACAGTGCTTTACAACCTAAATGAATGTTTTAAGCGCTAGATTTGAAAGTATTTTCCATTTGTGGCAAGATATGTAATGAGGGCCTGGGCGGGATTTGATCCCACAGACTTCTGGGTGAGAGTCACGCGCGCTTACCAGTTAGCTAAAGGTATATCCCTGTGGCCAAGTACCCAGGGCGGCATGGAGGGACAGTGACAGGACCCCACAATGTCACACATTCATTTCTATCAAATGGTGAATTCATATTTCTTCAGTAATATGAGATAATGTTTTACAATCAGAATGCAATTCTATTAGTAAAATAACATTTGGAAAGAATGAATGTCAGATTTCCAACAGTAAAATCAAGAGACCTCACCAACCCTGACCTCCAAAGCCTTTTATGGCAGTCATCTCTTTTTGCAAGTTTTATTAAGATCTTTGTTTTCCCCACAAGCTTCAATATGTATCGTAATAATAATTATTGGCTAGAGAGTAAATCTCACTTGTCTTAAAAATTGTTTGGCTTTAGTCAGCTTGGGTGTAACAGTATTTTAGGGTTCAACATTCAAGTTCAACGCACCATTATTTCAGGCAAGTAATGTGTGCTGGGAGCCAAAAGGAAGTCAGCTGGCTTGTCCAGCAGGAACATTGGTTGTACGTGCTTCTAAGCTGAGAAATAGAGCTTGACATCGACTTATAACTCACTTTTAGTGTTCATGGATACAGCTATTGGTGATTCAAGCCCTTTGTGGTGCACCAGGCATTTGACAGACACATCTTTCAGCAACCCTGATCGAACGGTCAGTGTACTGATGACCAAAGTGGTCCCATCATCCTGGGGGAGCAGCGTGGTCACAGGGGGGCCCATAGTGCGGTTGTCTCTCTCGACGTTCCACACAATCTCCACAGGGGGCCGAGATACAGAGGTGCAGTTGGCCTCGATCACACCTGGAGAGGTGGTCTTATAACTCACTTGAGGTTTTGGCAGCACTGCAAAAAGGAATTAAAAGCAAAATATCAAAACTAACATTGGGACACAACACCACATATTTACAAATAAACAATCTCATACATTACTTCTGTCCTTTTTTACTTGTGCGTGTAAAGTACACAATCTAGAAAGCTCTGGAGATGTTTTATCATGGAAAGCATGCTGTGGTAGGGAGGGCACATGAAGTAAATTGTCTAAATACACAAACTGGCCAAATCCATATTTCAGTTGAGCTTTTGTTTATGTATCGTGTAGGCGATACCTGGGATAAAAGCCTGAATACCTCGGCTCAACTAAGACGTGAACTCCTGCTTTCATAAGATCAATGAGTAAATCTCTGAATGTTTTCAATTCCCTGTTCTCAGGGCTGTGCGAGGAATTTGATGCACTGGAACTGAGAACATTTTTGTTGGCAGAACACGTTTAGCCACAGATATTTGGCCCTTATAGCTTCAGCATCTTTTCAGTGTTCAGAGGGATGAACTTCACCCACCACAGTCTGGATAATGTCAGATTACGGGGTGGGTTTGGAGCCGGAAAAAACTTCAGATAATATTGCAAACCATAACAGTAACCTAAAGATTAGCAAGAATCTGCTGTGAAATTTGAGAGTGCATCTTTGCAACAACAATTTAATAATGTATACAGTAGATATACTGTATTTTGTTTAGTTTGAAATCTTCATACTTATTTTCTGACTCAGAGATTGAATTTTAAAATAACACAAAGGCTTTAATGACTCATGGTGTTAGATAGTACATTTAGATAATATGTTTGCACACTTAAATATCTTGTGTTATTTCAGATAATTATAAAAACATGAGCAAGTTAAGAGTTATAGTGAATATGGGCAGAAGAACAGATTAAATGAAAATAAAACAGGCCATCCTTAAGGTTGGAAAAACAAGAAAAATCCATCAGAGATTGTGAGTTAAGCATGGAAAATGCACCCTTCTGCTTCATTCTGACATAAAGCGGGGGGGTTTGCAGTCATAAGTTTGTGGGGCTACATGACATACTCGTTCATAAAGAGAAGAGGTCATGGCAGCACATACAGTGTTCAACGTGAGGTGCAAATCTCTCACGTTTAAAAGGAAAAAAACTAAGAAAATATCTCTAAAAGCCTGAACTGTTCTGGAGCAGCAGTTTTTGCAAAGATGAAACTGGGACCACCATTTTATACATAAGGACTCGCAACAGCTTGTGATCTGAAAAATACAACATCATCTGTAAAACATGTGGAGACAGCGTGATGAAACAGGCATGCATGGCTTCCACAGACACAGAGTGACTACAGTACATTGAAGCCAGAAGCAGCAGGATGGAGGTAATAAGAACATATTTCTTCTCAGTTTCAAAAGCCAAATGCAGCAAAGTAGACTGAAGAGCACTTCACAAAACGCAAAACATTTAGCAAAAGCGACCTTGGAGATTTTGAGCATGAACATGAAAATATCGTAATATCTGATTAGTTACCAAATATAAACTGATAAAGCTGTGTTTTTCTCGCTGAAGACAAACGTAAAATAGAAAAATCCATTAACAAACAACAACTGAACATATCTAAAAGGTTTGGAAAAGAAGGACATGGGAGGAAATCCATTAACGTTTTTACGTTGCCTGCAAAGAATTCTAAGGGGGGATTTTAAAATTATATTTCATTTAAGCTAAGTTGTCAACATATGAGCTCCTATGACAGAGGTTTAAGCATATTAAAAAGGATCCTGACCTTCTTAACCTTGCAGAATGTCTGCACTTTAAGACCAAAATTTATTACAACCATTACTCATGCTTCATAAAAAGCTAAAATTATTTACTTTGCATCAGTGTCCAAATATTTTCGAACCTTGCTGTAATTTGTTTTTGATGCCAGAAGCAGAGTGGTGTAAGGCATACATGGGTAAGCAGAGTATATTTACTTATTTTCCAGAAAAAACAAGGGTTTATCCATAACTCAATCCTCTCTCATGTGCATTACATCTAATAGGCAGTGCTATAGTGTGCTGCAAGTCCATGTTATAGGATGGCAAAGACACAACCTGCCTCTGACCGGCTAATATTATGGGTTGGTGGGAAAAAGCCCCAGATTTATGGTACTAATTTTGTCCTGATTTTTCAGTCCGTGATGTCAAGCATCAGGAAATATGCAGCAATCTGCAAACAGGCCCCTTTTCAGTTATTTAGAATATTTCCAATAGTCCAAGTTTATACAGACACCTATGAATCATCGATAATACACTTGGGTGTGTCTTGCTTATCATTGTTAATGGCAATATGTTTTAAAGAGGGACGAAAGCAGGGAGTAGGGGTGGGAGTATTGAGTCATCCACAGTGGGATGAGGGCAGAACCACGTTGGCAGAAGTGGGCAGCATAAAAATAAAGAAAAAAAAAGTATTAATGCTAATCATGCCTCAGCACGGGAGACACCTACTGTACTGTACAGTTCAATTTCAAACAAAAGCACATCTGTTTCGTGAGATTACTGCGATGGAAAGGGAATGGGAGAGAAGTGGAAAAGCAAATGAGCACAAAGGGAGGCAGACAAAGCACAGAAGGAATCACTGTCTGCTGCAAACACTGACACAGTCATGCATCAGGACCTCACTCCCTGCCTCCATCATTCTTTCGAATGGTCCATTATTCACGTGGACACACTTGCTCTGTGTATGTGTGTTAGCAGATCGACCGACACTGCTGCTGTATCATAAAAGGATTCAGCAAGCATGATGAGGAAGAGAAGATCAACATTCCTCTCTGAATCCCAGGAGTACCTGTGCTTCCGGCTTGCAAAGACCAGGTTAAGCCTTCTTGAACGTGCACCTAAGTCTACCTTCTTTATTTACCTTATATCCTCCGAGCTCCTTCATTTACTGCAGAAACAGTTCTTTCACAGCTGAAGCCCTTCAAAAATGTGCTTTTCTTTTTCTTTTCTTTTTTTTTTAATAACAGTGATACTGATGCAAAGCAGCAGAAGATTGAAAACTGTAGCAATAACAGTGGCACTGATCATTCTGTAGGGATGCAAAGTCTGTTGGTCCAAAGTGAATGACTGTACTTCAAATTGATGGATTGCCTTTAAATGTGCTGTGAAACTGAATAGTTTATATGTTGTGTACATTTGCAGCTTTAAGATTAAGACTCATATTGACTTATTTTGCCCTGTCTTCTCATTTTTCACCATCAGCAATGCAGAATTTCCACTTGTTTTAACATCAAATTTTAAGAGTTAACGTCTGAATGTTGAGAATAAAAAGCAGAGGATAACAGTTAAGATGAATTCAATAAGGTGGAAATTAGGGATGCACGATATTGGAATTTTGGCCGATATCCAATATGTCGATATCTTAAAACTGATGTGGCCAATAACCGATATCAATACCGATATCAAAGCCGAAAAACTAAGCAGTCATTGCAAATAGCAGTTTTGTTATCCATTTCCGACACTTTGAAAAATAGGGGTGGGGAAAAAATATTGATCCATGAAATATTGGGATATTTTCATAAGCCAATATCATATTAATATTTAAAAATGTGGTACTGATCTATTTTGCTGAAAAAAATCTTGCGAGATTTCATTCTTCTGTTACAAAATCTCACAATGTTTTGTGAATTCTCGCAAGATTTAGATACAAAACAATGAAATATCGTGAGATTTCGTTAATAAAATAGATCGATGCCATGTTTTTAAATGTCAATATGATATCAGCATATGAAAATATCGCCAAATTTTTGTGAATTCTTGCGAGATTTCGTAACAGATTGATGAAACATTGTGAGATTTCGTTCGTAAAATATATCGATATCGCGTTTTTAAATGTTAATATGATATCAGCATTTGAAAATATTGCGATATTTCAGTATATCGTTTTTTTTCCCACCCCTAGTCTTTCGAAGTTTTAAAGTCTGTAAAAAAGAAGTTTTTGAAGAAGAAGTTCTTTTTAGACTTCAGCGGGCTGATTGGCAAAATATTGGTTAAACATCAGTTAAATATCGGTGGGGTGGCCGATGTCTGATGCCACGTTTTAAGGCCATACTGATAGGGGGCCGATTATATCGTGCATCCTTAGTGGAAATCATTCCGACTTACAGTCTATTGGCATTGTTCCACAAAAGGAGGACCATTAAAGAAAATTTGCTGAAGCAAATTTTGCTGTAAAATCATGGAAGCCAAGTTGTTGCCGGGAGTATGAAGCATTAATGTAACTATGGAAGCATTAATAACATGCATATTATTGTGTACACTTTCATCAACCCTCTTCTACATACAGTATGTTGCTATGACAATATTTTCTCCAAGTGTTGCTTTGCCACTCTACACATCTAAAGTTATCCCACAAAGGGAACCTTGTAAATTCAAAACTGCTGCTGCTAGCTTTTACCTGAGCATGAATGTGAAGCTCAGAGTAGTAACAGGTCACCATACACCACCAACTTACAAGCTGCTGTGTTTGCAGTGAAAGGTTTAACTAGGGTGATGGCAAGCCAGAAGAAATCTGACACCAGAGCACATTCTCCTGAGGAAAAATGCTGTTTGAGGAGCTAAAGCTCACTCTCCTTCAATTACTGCTGTTATTTTTCTGTCCTCTCAACCCATCAATAATTCTAAGGAGCTTTTTGTTTTTATAATTCAGCTCAGACAAATCGGGTTGGCTCTTAGACTGAATGCCTCAAGGAAATAGTTGAAAACCAGATAAATATTCATTCCCCGCATGTGTATATAATTACTTACTGGCAGCCTCTCTATGTCTAAAGCAGTTGCTGAAATAAAAGATCGTGCCAGATTGGAATAGAAATCATCTCAAAAAGCACTCACAAACAACAGAAGCATCAAAAGGGAAGTCTGTCGGAGGGTTTCTGGTCAGTAATGTTAGCAACAATATAGGCATATCAGCGGCATATAGAAAACTACATTTCTACATGTCAAAAGTATGAAATAGTTAAGACCTCCAGTATCGTAAATGGGTGTAGCACACTTGTGCGAACACAGACCTCAAATAACCATAACTTTTTTCTTAAATCTTTCAGTTTAGTGAAAGGTGGTTCGTGTAAAAGGGGGCCAATATTTCTTTTGGAGACTATGGGGCATATAAATCACTGAGAATTTATCTACATGTTCCTTTCTCTCACAAAATTAATGGATTCTTGTCTCTAAAGGTACAACTTAGTGAGGAAAAAAACATTTCTATGTGTTAAAAAAAAAGGAGAAAAGATAAAATCACCAGTCTCAGTTTGATGGGAAAAACAGATGTGTACAAACTGGGAATATTAACACACATTCAGGCCCACAAAGAGCAGGTGCTGGGCTCAATACAAGCCCATAGGAAGGAAACAAAAGCCTCACACACTGCAGGGGTACAATCCCACTTTTTATGACACCAAAAATATGGAAGAAAACCAGAGCGTGACAGTATGCATGTTATTTGCTTCTTTTGAAGCTGAAAGAAATATTTACCGTAGGTGGAGAGGCAAACCACAGAGCTCTTTGGCCCTTCTGAATGTGTTTCGTACAGGCAGGTGTAGCAGCCTTCATCCTGGATAGCAACGGGCTGGATGGTGAGCTGGCTGTCCGAAAGGGAGGCAGCAAGCCAGACTCTTCCCTGATACGGTGGCTCAATCATGGGGTCGCTCCGCTTTGCAAAGGAAGCCACCTCCGTGGAGTCGCCTTGGGCAGAAGTGTGTTTCCATGTAATCTGCTGCACCTTTTCAGGCAAACCATAGGAGCATGACAGGGAGGCCTTCTTGCCGCTCACTGCTGTTTTATTCCTGTCAGCTGTGACTTGTGCTGGGGACAGAAGCAAAAGAAAATGTTAAAAAAGGAGGATGAAACATGAGAAAAGATAATGAAAAGAAAGGGGAGACAGAGGGTGCAAACGGGGCAGTGTTAATATTTAGAAATATGAGGCACCCGAACAGAAACCATTCGATGGAATCTGCACCAGCTGTTTCTGGTTAGCAGAGTAAGCCCTCATTCTCCCAGTGCTGCACAGCTCTTTATTAACATGACTGGCTCAGTCTCTGCAGGCTCATCAGCTTGTGTTCAGAGGTTAACGGTGGTTAGGGACATCTGTATGCACATATTTCCAATTTTAATGGTTGTGTGCAAAGGGCAGGCATCCAAAATCAGTCAAACCATGAAAACACCAACAGGGAGACAGCATTGATGGAGATGGAATCCAGACAACTGTTTTTTACGATCCTCCTGCGACATTTTTGTTTTCTGCCAGGTTATTCCTCACTTATTCTGATGGTTACTCTACGCTGAACAATTACTGGAACAAATGTATCATTTTCATTGTCTTAAACACAAAACAGATGTGCATTATTAATGCTGCATTAGAGAGAGAACAGGTGAGCTTATAAGAGTTAAGTTTGGTATTCTGGATATGTGAGCTCCTCCATTTATCTCTGAGGGTCAGGTCTGTCTCCCTTCAATGTGTCACTGAGATCATAACTCAATCAGGCTTCATGTGCAGCCATATCGCACTCAGTTCAAGACTTTTGTTTTTGGTGCCACAACATCAAGATTTTCTTCATCTATTCATTTTTTTTTCTGCAGCTTATCAGAGGTTAGCCCAGACTTCCTTCTTCCCAGCTACAATACTTCTTCCAGCTCATCAAGGTGTTCCCAGGCCCGCCAAGAGATGTGGTCTCTCTCTAACATGACCTGAGTCTTCTGTGCAGAACACCTCACCAGGAAGGCCTCCAGGAGGCATCCTAACCAGATACCCAGCCATCTCATCTGGCTCCTCTCAATGTGGTGGAGAGTGTTTTCCTCTGAGCCCCTCCCGGATGATCAAGCCACCCTATTTCTAAATTAGAGTCCAGTCACCCTGCAGACAAAACTCATTTTAGCTGCTTGTATTTGCAATCTTGTTCTTTCAGTCACAACTCACAGCTTGTACCCATAGGTGGTGGTTGAGTAGGAACATAGACTGACCGGCAGAGGTTTTTAGTTCAGCTCTTTCTTCACCACAAAAATGGATGTAAGATCTCTCTTAAAGTTAAAAGGGTTTCAATTGAGATTTTTTTTTTTTTTTTTACATTTATATATATATTTTTCTCTGTTTTGCAAGATAGAAAACTGCAAAAACATCACTGCAAAACTGATGGTGCAGGATTGTTTTAAAGAGCATATCTGACCCTCAACCATTCAAACAAACAGAAATAACCACTTTCGACCTAAGTTTGTTCCACTGATCCCCATTTTAAAATCACTTGGGATAAAATAGTCACACCTACATGGGTGGGTTATTTTCTGTGCTTTTACATTTATCTATACAGCAGATAAATGCTGTATATGAAGAGCAATTTTTTGGTTAGAGTTGGCAGCTGAGAATAACCAAGAAAATTGAGATGATTTGCTTCTTAAATCCATGCAAGACTCCAAAAATGTGCTCCATATGATTATAGACAGAATACAAATGAATGTGGAAAAGCCAAAACTCCTCAAGACAGCTAAATTAAGTAAGAATCCCTCCCTTTGACCCTTTGCTGCTTGTCCTCTACATCTCTCTCTAATACTTTCCAGTCAAGCTGTCAAGTAAAGTAATTAAGTGCATTTTTAAGGTTTTTAAGATGCCTTTTATAAACTCTCAACTTCAGCATTCAGCTGTTGCCATGTTGGAGGCAAAAATGGTCACATTTGAATAAAAGTGAAGAGATGGAGAGTGACCCTTAAAAGCTGATATTACAACAATGTGTTTGTTTCAGGACACATCTGTTGTGATATGAATCATATTCAGAAGACCCACCAGCAAACTGATCAGTGGGAGTAATACTAGCTAACAAAACCATGATGATTCATGTTAAAACTTCACAAATGTAATGTTTTCTGAAAGCAGTTGAAGTTTTGTGCACTTTAATTCACATAAATTAGCTTTGCCAGTGGATGGCTTTTCACAGTCTATGTACTGTGTGTAATCAATGAAAACCGGAAATCTAATAGAAATCATCCAAAATAAAGTAAATTTTGAGATTATTTTACCTGCTTTCTGGTGATTATTAGTTTTGAGATCAACCTGCTTATCCTTTCAATCTAATTTAGCATTCACTTGATTTTAGTCACCAGTTTCAATCTTTAACTAGCTGCCATTACCCATTTAAATATAGGCCTACTTACTAAAGAACCAGACTGATTATTCTAATTGAAGTAGCTCATTAAGTCTAAAAACCCAAATTCATTCTCCTCCATCCTCCACTTAAATTACTGTCTATAAGTTTATGTAATCCCCAAATTTTCTTTTTTACTATGCGATAAGTGTGAAGAGTATTAATAGCTGACTCACCTGTAACAGTGAGACATGTTTGTCCCTGCTTTGAACCAGAGGGATGCAGGTCAAAGATGCAGGTGTAGCAGCCTTCATCGCGGAAGCTCACCCGGTGGATGACGATTACCGAAGTATCCTTCGGGGAGGAAGCCAGCTCCACATGCTGCTGGCCACTCACGCTGTCACTGTTGCCGGGCTGATAGCTCAGCAGAGTCTGGTTCTGGACGTCCAGCCAACGCACCTGCTTCAAGGATTCACCTCGTTCCCTTGAAACAGTGCAGGTCAGAGTGAAGGGCTTGTCCACTGGAGCCTCCAGATGCCCCGGTGCTGTTACTCTGCCTGGAACATCCACAATCAGTAAGCTTCTGCAGTTTGACTCTTTTTTTCATTCGCTTCTTTGATTGGTTTGGCATAGTCGTACTCACAATGTAGTTGTTGCACCAACAGTAGGAGTAAACACAACTGCAGACCTTTCAGGCAAGAGGTGGGGATCATCATCTTCTTCCCTGTAAAATCAGTCCCTGTAATTTGCATGACGACACTGGTCCAAAAATGACAATAAATAATTAAATAAATATATAAATCCCTATAATGTAACCTCACATTTTCACCAACTGTATTCAAAGCCCCAGAAAACTTCTCAGTTAAATGCTTTAACATTCAGGGTGCAGCTCAGTAGATCTTAAGGTAATCAGAGCTAAGACTACTGCTTTTTATTAAATCAGTTTAAAAGCAGATTAGATCAAAAGAAACAAAAAACACCAGTTTCCCATTTGTTGTCAAATTAGGTAAGAATGGTAAACTATGACAAGGTGCATCAAAAAAAGTTTTATGCTCGAGCAATGTTCATTTACTTTACTTAAGATGTGATGCTACAAATAACAACTAAGGGAAAAATTTCACTTTTCTTAAAAAAAACAAAACAAACAAACAAACAAAAAAAAACCTCCTATACTATACATTATCTGCCAGTAGAAATGTAGCATATCTGTGACAAAATATGAAACTGTTATTACATAGCAAATTATGAGACATGCCACTAGGCTATATCATCAGAGAGCTACAAAAATGTTAACAGGTGCTTGAAAAGGTTAGACAATAATGCAAAAGTAAAACATACACAAACAGGACAAAGCCCACACGATGGTTTGATATATTTAAAATTTTAGTACAATTTGGATGATAGTTGCTTACCAGGGTGAAACTACCTCGGCAAGTTATGAAACTTTTTGCAAGCAGCCAGTACAAAATAGTTCTCTTGCCTCTTTTAGCTTCTTATATAATGATTCTTATTTAATCCTCCATTAGAATAGGAAAACAAAAGAATAGAGAAGAGCTCAGTCTTTCAGTTTTTCTTTAGTAGTCCCCGCAGATTGAGATTCAGATACTCACCGCTTTCGTCCTTACAGAACAGGTAAAAAGCCCCAGCTTAAGCAGTTCTACCTCTGCAACATCTCACGCATCTTACAATCCAGCAGTCTTTGTGCACATCATCCAGTCAGAAACTATTCTTCCCTCATCCAAACGCGTACTGTATGCTGTGCGCCCCACGAACTCAATGACCAGCCGGCGGCAGCACTAGTCAAAAACTGACTGCACATTTACGCTAAACTAATATTTTTGGCGCTCTCTAGTGTCACTTTATGTGTATTGCTGGTTGAGTGTATTATTTCTTTTAAAGTGTGGCTAAGGTATTATTAAAACCATAATTTGTCTCTGAAGAAAACTGCTGCATTTCCCGTTGATGTAAAGTCTGTTTATCTCTATTTTAGCTTTTGTTTCTATTCCGATTATTTTCTTTTATTCTTTTCAGTTTGTTTTTACTCTTTTATTTTACTTTCCTTTATATTTTTAAGTTCGTTTTAATTCTACTTTTAATATAGATTTTTCACTGCTGTAAAACTTCTTTGTTTTATGTAAAGCTCCCTGAGTAGCCTCGAACTGTACTGTGTTGTACAAATAATCCTGCCTTGCCTGTTACATTTTTCTGTTAAATTGATGTTACCTTATTTTTCTAGGCCTATAGGTTCCTACATTTTCATTCTTTAAAATAAATAAATACAAAGTAAAAAAAAAGAAGAACAAAGAAAAGAAAAGAAAAGAAAAAGAAAAGAAAAGAAAAGAAAAGAAAAAGGTAACGCAATTTAAGACGTCACGTCTCTGCGACGGAAGTATGTTAACTAATTTCGGTGACGTATTTACAAGCGACAGAAATAGCATGACAGCCTAACAGCTATTCTCAAAATGAGATCGTTAGAGACTAAACGTTTGCTCTTTACGTACAAGCTGGGCTGTTTTTATTGTCGGTTCAACATGAACTGAAACTGGCCCCGACGCTGTCACACACGTAGGGTGAATTTTCGGTGCACTAGAGGCTGTTTTCAGACATCAGCATGTCGTTTCTAGTGGACTCAGTCATCATGTTCACCTCTCAGGTAATGATGAGTTGGAAGAGTCCGATAAGTATTGCGTGTGTTTCTTTCACTTACCATGAGTGGCGGATAGACGGGGAAAAGCTAAGATACGGAAACGATGATCAGTGTGAACCTTGCGAATATCTTGACTATAGTTTCTGAACAGTCTGTGGAACTTTTGCATATTTTTGATCTGTTTCTTAGATCTGGAGCAGCCCTGAACGCAGTCATTAATGTTAACGTTTAACCGCTTAATAACGAGATTATTATCACAAACATAGGCACAGGGAAATTGATTAGACTCAAAAAGATTATCTGTCAAAGTTGACGACTTGTTTTCTTACTTTTTGCATCAGTAGCAATTGAAAAGTCGAGACTGTTTTCCCCTGGTATATGTCTTTTTGCTAGATAGCGATTATAAAAGAAGAGCAAGTGAATGTAAATATAAACATAAACGTGCGTTTTAAATGGAGAAGGATTTGGGGGCCAAATTGAATTGTAAGGTTTGTTAAAAGTTGCATTTATGTTGTATTTAGCGCCACGTAATATTTAGGTTTTTAATCAAACTGATTTTGTCATACTTTAAAAAAAAGGGGATTCTTCTTTTTTTTTTTTTTTTTGATCCCACAATTATAGATTTGCAGTGCAAATGTCAAATATGATTCAGCAATCTTCCTTGAATTTGTTAGGCGTTTTTTTCATTTGTGTCAAATTAAAATGAGGCCACAAAGATGATGAGATGTTTGGCTTAGAATCATAGTGATAATGTTATGTTAACAAAAGTTTTCACTAAACTAGCTGAAGAAATGTTGAACAATGTGAACAGTGGTGGAAGAATATAGATTTTCCCATTTTTTCCATAAAGCAGAATGTAGCAGATACTAATAATCTGTTAAGTCGAGTGATCTTTGAGTGATGATGAGCTAAGGCTGGGATGATATACTTATCTTCCGATTCAATTCTAAACAATTTTTTTGGGCGTCGATTCGATTTAAATTGCGATTCTTCAATTTTGTCAATATTTGTGATTTTTACTTTGGTTTTTACACCAGACCAAGTTGTCTGCCAATCTTCACCTTCTGTCCATAAAAACAAGCTATAAGGGAGGCACTTTACCATGATGACCCTAAAACAGACAATTCTTTTTTTTTTTTGCCTTTTTGCCTTTTTTTTGGTGAAAAAAAGGTTTTTGTAAGAAGAAAAATGTAACAGTAATGTTTTTGCTTCTTTCTTCCTTCACCATTTAATTAATCTCAGGTGCTGTTCTTTGGGTTTGGCTGGTTGTTCTTTATGCGACAGCTGTTCAAAGACTATGAGGTGTGTTAAAGGCATTTATCAACAAATGATCACTTTTTTGCTTTTCATCTCATCAACAATAGTTGATGTGTTAAGAAAAAAAAAAATCTTGTCTTGATACCATCTTTTTGTTTACAGGTGCGACAATATGTTGTCCAGGTGGTTTTCTCTGTCACATTTGCTTTTTCATGTACCATGTTTGAGCTCATTATCTTTGAGATTTTGGGTGCCTTAAGCAGCAGGTGAGTGTTTTCTCTGCCAGATGAAATTGTGTTTAGTTGTTTACAGTTAACGACAGATGCTAATCCTCATGTTATTGTCGCAGTTCCAGGTATTTCCACTGGAAGCTGAACCTGTATGTGATTCTGCTGGTTCTTATCTTTGTGGTGCCTTTCTACATTGGCTACTTTGTTGTTAGCAACATACGCCTGCGTGAGTGCCCTCGTCAAATACAGGGACCAAATGTTTGATGCTTTTGCTTGGATGATTTTAGTTCAGTGGCACAGTAAAGTATTTGTTTTTTGTTTGTGTAGTGCAGAGACAACGGCTTCTTTTTGCCTGCATGGTGTGGTTCACCTTCATGTATTTTTTCTGGAAGTTGGGAGACCCATTCCCCATTTTAAGTCCAAAACATGGTAAGTATTGGGTACTTAATAGCTTTATGCTCACCAGGGGCCTCATGTACAAAGAGTTGCGTGGATTTCCTCCTGAAACTCGGCGTACGATGAAATCCTGAAAACGTCATACGCACAAAAGTTTTCAGATGTATGAATCTGTGCGCACGCATGGATCCAAGTACTTTTCCTTTGTACATCCCAATCAACATGTAATTGAGCGCACATGTTGGAGTACCTGACGCCTCCCTGTCCACACCCCCAACATAAATACGCAAATGACATTTAAATGAGATCTGCAGCGGAGATTCTCCTCTCTGCACCATCAGAAAGACAAAATATGAGCATGACAGTGAATGAAAATAAAAATAAAAAATCACGGAGAACAAACTTGAGGCAGATTGTTTAAGTAGAAACGCGCAAAAATGTGCACTTTAGCGCGCTGTTGTCCGACATTACACTCCAACAAAAAAGTGAATGGGAGAGTGTGTGATGCGGTCAGAGTCCGCAAGTGGTCTGATTTCAAGTTGGATGTGAATCGGAGGACGGCTGCTCGTGACGGCTTTTCTTCTTCCAGAAGTGGGGGGAGTTCACGCGGGTGACTCCGGTTTGTCTCAAGGTAAATAAAAATATATTTGTGAAACGTGTGTTTATACAGTCTCCACCTCACAGTCTGATGTCACTGTAAATACTGGATTTATTAGCTGACACAGGCTATCACCATAAGAGGACGTGCAGGAGGGAATTCCTCCCGCATCACCTGCGTCACAGCCTCGGGGATTTCCTCATCCCCCGGACTCAGACGTAACCGACCTGCTACTGTTAAATCGCCATACCGGCCGAGTCCTCCCCCCTGCTGTGTTGACATAAGTGATTGCCCAGATCATCATATAGACGTTCTCACAAATTAAGTGCATTAATAAATAAATCAGCATATAAGTGAATTTATTCGCCGGAGCGCGTGGAGGCGCAGCTGGCCTGGGTGTATTGCGCCCCCAGCCTGGCTTCAGCTCTAGCGCTGTCTCTGGAAACCTAAAGCGGCTGAAACAGCCAATTATCATGAAATCAACAAATCTTCTCGGCCTCTGAATACACGCTCTCTACATATGCACATGTCGAACGTCTTCTTCCAGCTAAAGCAGCCATGCTGGACAGAAGACTTTTTTGCTCCACTTTGCGCTTTTATATCCACACATAATTGCGGGTGTTAATTGTTTATGAGGGCTGTTTGTTTATGTTTCTGATCACATCAGTCAGTCTGAGGACTGGTTGTTTTCACATTTATTTCTTAAAACAGTTTCCAGCGTCGCCTCCGAGTGTCGCCAAAGTCCCCACAACTGTAGAAACGTTCGTACGCCAGCCATGAAGTTGACGTGAAGCACCGCACATTTCCACGGTCACTCCATTCTTGATACATCTCGACTTTATCGTGGAAATGATCGTACGCCACGTTTTTGTGCGTACGAACCCTTTGTACATGAGGCCCCTGCTGTTCATAATGGACGTTGTGTACTGTATTTGATAGACTGATCGTGTTTTGTCTGAGCACCGCAGCCATTTTGCTGTAAAGAGTGTTAAAAAAAACCTCTGTTGCCAGCTGTTTTCAGTCTGTTGCTGTCTTCTCTTTAGGAATTTTGTCCATCGAGCAGCTAATCAGTCGCGTTGGTGTGATTGGTGTCACTCTCATGGCCCTACTGTCAGGGTTTGGTGCCGTCAACTGTCCCTACACGTACATGTCCTATTTCCTCAGGTAAGCCCAGCTATGGGTTCCTCTCACATCAGACTAAAGATGGCAACGTTTTTAAGCAGCTTTGTTAACTTTACAGAAACGTAACAGACAGTGATATCCTCGCTCTGGAGAGGCGGCTGCTCCAAACAATGGACATGATTGTCAGCAAAAAGAAACGGTAAGAAAAGAAAATTTAAAAAGAAGTTTAATCCTTCCCCTTTATTTTTGTGTTGCTCCATTTCTAAGCATGTTTTGTTCTGTTTGTGAAGAATTGCTATGACACGGAGGCAGATGTACCAACGTGGAGAGGACCAGAACAAACAGACGGGGTTTTGGGGGATGATCAAGAGCGTCACTTCTACACAAACAAGCAGTGAAAGTATCCTTAATGCAAAGATTTTAACATAAAAAAAGAGCTAATTTTAATTTCAAGGTATCTATCACATCTGTTGGTAATAGGTATCAGCCTTGACTTCTCCCCTCTAGATCTCTCTCTGATCCAGCAGGAGGTTGACGCTCTGGAGGAGTTGAGTCGACAACTTTTCCTTGAAACAGTAGACCTGCAAGCCACCAAGGTACGTACACAGGGACACTTTGTTCCACCTAGTTTTACAGAGCACACACAGTTCTCTGAAAATGAATATTACAAAAGTCAAGCTTGGACATTTTGGAATGAGTTTCTGTCTTGAACAGGCTGACTGGTTAGAAATTCTTCTCATCAGCATGTCAGTCTTTCCAGTAGAGTTATGGTTTTGGTTTCTTGGTGGATGCGAGGTTAGTTAGCAATGTAATCTCACTTTTGTAGATAAATAGATGAATGAATGAGTGAATGATGACCGTGGACATTAAACCACAGCAATGTGGCAATGGTCACACACACACACACACACCCACACACACACACTCTTAAAAGATGAGACTGAGTTAAAGTACATTGTACTTTTTAGGAAGTGGCTCACTTTGTCCATGTCTAACCTGAACAATGAACATTCACCCTTCATGACATCATCTCTTTCTCTGTCAGTCCCATGTGTCAGCCAAGCAGACATCTAAACTGCATAAAAATATGTTTAGTGTTAATCTACACTAGAGATGGTTAAAAATATTGATTAATCGATGCATCACAATATTTCCCTGCGCAATGGGCTCTATGCACAACTCCACTCCTTCCTGAACTTAAGCCAGCTTCTTTGCCCCTGTCTTTCATTATTGGACAAACTGATTAATCCAGGTATATGTAACCACAGGGACAATGGCCAGACACACCTGGATTAATCAGCTTGTCCAGTAATGAAAGACAGGAGGCAAAAGAGCTGGCTTAAGTTCAGGAAGTAGTGTCGTTGTGCATAGTGCCCATCTAGCAAATTCTCTGAATCGATTCACCTCCTGATCTGTGGGAGGCGCTGTGTGTGTGTGTGTGTGTGTGTGTGTTTTTTGTTTTTTTTTCACGTTGTATGGAGGGAGGCCACTTACGATCATACAACAGAATGGCAACTATTTTAATTTTGTTTTATTGCTAATAAAAATTGTGAGGTGACATACCACATATATTTACATGAAAATAAATGTTTTAAAATTGACAACAGAAACTTGCATTATTCGTGTATTTCTGCTTCATACTGAATCGGCATTGAAGCATTTAAATGATATCAAATCAAATCGGTATTGAATCTAATCACAACCCAAAGAATCAAAATCAAATTGAATCATGAGTTTCTTAAAGGAGTGATGACATGGCAGTAAAAACTAGTTTATGTTGTTGGCATTGCTGCATTTGTCAAATCTCCAAAGAAAAAACATGGCATTTTTTTAAAGTGGGTTATCGTTTTAAAACACCAGACCTCACTTCCTCAGTAATACAGTTGGGTCCGGTTATGGTATGGAGCTTTACCCGGAGACCAAGTGGACTTCATTTTGATTGGTTACACCTTATTTGGCTATAACCTTATTTAGGGAAACTTGGTCAAGCTGCCCTAGCGGTCGGTGTTTGCTAACTGCTAGCAACATGGGCACTTCAGACAGTGAGCTATGTTTATCAGACAAGACAGCATTTAGAAAATAAATAAACTTACAGGTAATGACAAGGTTGTGGTCGCCTCCCTCAGTGTTGCTGCAGAAGTTTTCTTTTAAATCCATTTGTTTGAAAACCCAGACCTGACTGCTCAGCAGTTACTCTCCCACTCGCAGTGGAATCAGACAGGGAGGGGAGGGGGGGAGCCAAGCGGACAGTGCATAGACCGTTAGGCGAGAGGAGGAAGGGGGGCTGTGTACTTGATACAGTAGTGTGCTCTAATTGGAGCAAATGAATTACGTAGAATGATAGGCTGCTGTCTGTTTTAACCGTTTCTAAACAAAGAAACAAAGCTGACAGACCACAAACAGGAACTTTGATTCTCACTCTGGACATTCACATGGCCTCATCAGTGCACAACAGATCATCTTATACCCCCAAAACCCCAGAAAATTGAAATTTGATGTCATGGCACCTTTAATACCCAGCCATAATCTGCACATTTCACAATTAGATGAACTTGTGATTTGTGTTGTGTGTTGTGTTGCGACACACAGCAGTGGGCGGGTCGTGGTTAGGGTTAGATTTTACCGTACTCTCATTGATGTGGTGGCCGTGTCGTGTAGGGGCGTGGTTTGTAGCGGCTCCAGCTGCAGCTAGGTGCTAGTCACCCTTTGCGTCTAACCCTTCCCGACTTTGTAATCTGGCAGCCGACCTCCTGCAACTGTTCCAGTCTGACAACTGTTCCAAAATTTTGGCGCGGTCACATAGTGCATAAAATATGGATCTAATCCCTTTTCGAGACTCGAATGGTTTAATCTTGACACAAATGTCCATTTGACTCTGCAGTAAGAGTTGGATGACAGCAGCTGATGAAAGAAGGTTTATTAAAAATGTTGGAAATATTCTGTCCCTTCTTCGGTTTATTTAATAACTTATGTGGAGTACAATGACATGTTACTAATGTGAGTAATTTAATATACTGTGTAAATATATAAAAAAGAAGTAGTGATTAGGTGCTTCAGTATTTTCCATGAGTTAAAATCAGGAGGATTCTTCCACCAGGGTTTTCTATCTACCTTTCAGTAGCCAGCTGATAGAGTTGCATCACTGCCCATTTAGCTCATATCTAATAAAATGATTAGATAATTCTTTCACCTGACTTCTTTTGGTTTTTAGGAACGGATTGAGTACTCAAAGACATTCCAGGGAAAATACTTCAACTTCCTTGGTTACTTCTTTTCCATCTACTGTGTTTGGAAAATCTTCATGGTAAGAATGGCGACACTTACATGATGTAACCTTAAGCTCACACACTCTGTAGATCAAGGTTCTTCAACTCCAGTCTTTGGGAGACACTGCCTGTCAAATTTCAAATGTTTCCCTGCTCCAACACACTTTAACAAAATAGATCTTCTCAACATGTTGTCCTCATGTTAAGCAAAAGCCTGTTAGTAACCTGGTACTTTGAGCCAGGTGGGTTGAAGAAGGGGTTCTTTAAACCCAGCAGGGCAGTGTCCCTCTGAGGATTGGAGTTGGAGATATGATCAGCTAAATGATTAACTACTCTGTGTTTTAAGTTAAAAAGGTGATGGAGTATTTCTCATTTTGAAAAGATATCTTTTAATCCTAGGCCACCATAAACATTGTGTTTGATCGAGTTGGAAAGACGGATCCAGTAACGAGGGGCATCGAAATTACAGTGAACTACTTGGGCATTCAGTTTGATGTAAGACACATTTTATGCACACACCAACTCAGAATGTGCTACTTTTTTAACCATTAAAATAACATGAAAGCTTAATTTTCCTCAAATTTAATGATTTACTTTACAGGGACTCATTTTTGTCCACAACATGCATGCTGTACTTGCAGTGACCTTTTGCAGAGATAATTACTGACCCATTATCATCTTATATACTGTCTGTACTGCCCCAGTCATGCTCATGTTTAATATTTACATCCAGTAACAATAATTAAGTTTCATTATTAAAGTTAACATGCAAAATAATAATGATAAAAAATCTCAACCTTCTACCCCATTTGTCATCTTCTCATCTCTTCCTTCCCTTCCCAGGTTAAATTTTGGTCCCAACACATCTCTTTTATCTTGGTTGGAATAATAATTGTAACGTCCATACGAGGTTTACTCATCACACTTACCAAGGTAAGACTACATGGTACTCTTTGCTAGGGACACTGAAAAACAATGTATTTAACTGATTTAAGGCTAAAATGACAAAAATTCTGGCCACATTGATGGCAACTAATTTTGAAGTTGATGCACCTGTGTGATTTATTGTTTATAAATGCTTTTTATTGCCCATATTGTGCATTCTTTTAATCAGAATGTCATCTGCTGCCTCATTTGTAGTTCTTCTATGCAATATCAAGCAGCAAATCTTCCAATGTCATTGTACTCGTCCTTGCTCAGATCATGGTGAGTATTGTTTCTTCTCTGGTAACTTTTGTTGACAAACTACCGTTAAATGATTTTTTTTTCTCTATCTCCATCTAACAGGGGATGTATTTTGTATCATCTGTGCTGTTGATGCGCATGAGCATGCCATTGGAGTATCGCTCCATCGTGACAGAGGTTCTGGGAGAGCTGCAGTTCAACTTCTACCACCGCTGGTTTGATGTTATCTTCCTGGTCAGTGCTCTGTCCAGCATCCTCTTCCTTTATCTGGCCCACAAGCAGGCGCCGGAAAAACACATGGCCCTCTGAGCTCCCGCGCCCAATCTCTTACTTTGAATGAACTTCTGAGGACTTCCAATCAGAAACTGAGAGATACCTAGAAATCAAGTTTATATTTGTAGCTTCCTGAATCAGGAAGGGTTGATTTCTGGATCCATGTTTTGGGGAAATGTTGGAACACTGAAACTGGACACGCTCTCAAAAATTAAGTAGAAAAGGAAAGCATTGAAAATCTGAAATTAAATCTTTCCAGGAAATTCATCCATTTTGCTTTTCATGCTTTTGAATTTTCTTTTTGTCAGAACGTCCATTTCTTTCTGTCTAAACACACTGGAACAAAGTGTTCATTGCAGCTCAGTTTTATCTCCACTCACCTGCGTACATGAAGCTAAGATGTGAATGCCGCCGCTGATCTGCAGTTTTAAGAGTCAGACATGGAATTTACCCAAGAAGATAAACAGACTTGAACATTTAGGCTGTTTTCAGATGGCTTGTGTTTATTTTGTCCATGAAATGTTACTTTTATTCAGAAATGGGAACAGTGGTGGGTTTTTTTTTTAAAAAAAAAAAGAACTTTAAAGGCAGCAGTTTGTGGAAAGAGAGAAATTCATGAAACAGCCCTGCACCTACTGGCAACATAGATAAGGATTTTAACTTGGGTAACATTGATAATCTCAGGTATGGGAAGGCAGTTATTCATCACTTCACAGGCTCTGATCAACAAATACATAAAAAGATGCATGATCACATGTTCCTCAACGCTTAATGTCTCAAAGCAAGTTTTTGTTTGTTCGAGAAACAGCTGCTCTGCTATAAATCTGATTTTTGACATTGAAATTTAACAAAAATCTTTTATTGTCTTTATTCTGTGTTTGTGTCTTGGTCTATTTTACTGTTGATTTTAACTTGATGTGTGAACCATATACGGTATATTCCGTAATCAGAAAGGTGAGTTTCAGGTGGCGTCTCAGAGTCTTTCATCCATGCTGTTTGCAGATGACGATGAGGACACAGATGAGGACTAAAATGGAGAGAAAGAGAAAAAAAAGATAATTTAAATGTCATGATTCAGGACTTCAGCTAAAATGAAGCAAGTATATTTCCATTTATGAGCATGATCAAAAGTTCACAGCTAATATTAAAACCTCCTTCAGGCTGTGATTTGGCACAGCAGAGCGGTAGCATGGTGATATGATAATAGGGAGGAAGGACAAGAGGATGTGGCTGTTACCAAAATCCTATTTACTGGTCATAGTTCCAGCAGGCATTAGTTCTCTTTCATTTATTATAAAAAAAAAAAAAAAGAAACATGTTTTTCCATTTTGTAGAGTTATTTATGTCTACCACAGAACGGGAAGGCAGGTCATGTGACCTCAACATCTCTGAAGATGACATTGTCCCAACACGAATGTATAAAACTACAGTGTCGTGCAAATTTGCGCTTCTCATTGACTAGTTTCAAGCTCTATTCTCACAAGTTAAAATAGTTCATTCTCGTTCGTAGTTCACCATTTCAGTTTAGAAGTAGTTTAAAGTTAAGTTCATTTCACTCTTTTTTTTTTAGGTTAGAGGTGAGAGTGAAATTCTGGACTTGAGTAAGAAAAAAAAATCAAAGTATGTCTTGCAATGAAATCAATCATACCTGACCTTAAATTCGATTATAGAAATTAGCTGTGAATGTGGAACAGATGTGTGGACAAACATAACCTTTTTCGGTGTAGTAACTTCATTTTTTGTCAGCAAACTGCCTTTCTAGATTTAAAGAAAGGAAAAAGATGCTGCAAAATGGAGAAATATGAAGAGAAAGCTTCTTTCACTGGACAGATGCTTCAGCTCTGTGTCTTTTTAAAGGAGTAATTGATTAAGCTGATGTTCTGACTTGTTTTTTAAGTGCAGGTGTGTAATATCCCTGTAACAGATGGGTCTGATGTACACACTGCGTCTGCAGCACCTCTCTTTACCTGCACTTTCCATCCAGAGCAGGACAGCAGTGACATTGCCATGGAGTGTTCCTGGTTTATTATAATATTTTAGTACATCGTAGGTAACATAGTGAAGTAGATGTAGCACCGGGGAAATAGAGGAAGTTACTGTTGCAGGATGTCGCAGAATCTGAACCGTTTCACGTTCAAGTTCTCTGTTATGTTTTGTTCAGTTCAACGTTAAGAGAAAAACTAACATGTTTGATGAACGTGTTCTTTTGAACTTTTGTGCACAACACTGCCCACCAGAAAGAACTGTTGAGAAACTTTCAGATGAGGCTTCAAGTACCAAGGAGAGAAGCTGCTCTCATCCTTTGTTTTTAAATGAACCAAAGTAATACACATACTTGGATTTTTTTTAAGCCGATATGCAATATAACAATTCATCTTGGAAAGAAACATGTCTGCACAAAATTCTGCGAAGTCCATTCATTGCCAATAAAGTTGCTGTGTTATGAAAAAAAACGACAAGTAACAGAAAAAAAATCTATGCCATGACTTCATCACTTAGAGGGCTGATGAAGTCGCCGGCACTTCATCAGCCAATCATGGCATTCGCTTATCTAAGCCTGGTCTGCTAATTGCATATTGGTATCTTTTTTTAAAGGGATATTGTGTAAGTTCTCCTGTGTTTTATTCACAAAAACTGATTATTTGGTTCAAAAGTGTTTTTTCATTAATCAGTAATCACTCCCATCAACAAACTGAGTGCTCCTCTAGTTCTAATTTGCCGTTCGTATCATTCATTTATACATCGAGCGGGTCAGCTCGGTGGAGGCTGCCATGTCGTATCGCCATGTTTTTGCGTTCGGGAGAAGCGTGACAGTAGGAAAACACAGAAACTCACCGGACACACCGGAGTTTTCAGCTCAGTTCGAGGTAATGCCTTTGAAAAGTCACCGCGCTGCGGGGGGGAGAAGCTAGCGTCTTACTGATGCTAGGTTCACGTGCAGTCGGGCAGACGGCCGTTGGTAACAAACCAGATGTCATTTTAATCAATAAAGCCGAGCGAAAGACGGTAAAACATGGGTCAGGGAAAACAATACGACATCGCCATGACAACCGAACAGATGTGGACTGATGTCACTGTAACTGACGGACCACATCTTCACATAGAGGCCGGTGATAACTTTATATGCAGCGGATGTCGTCGGTCTGCCCGGTTTCACGCGAATGCAGCATGAAAAGTACGAGGGAGCTGCTCCCGATTACACAGTGTCCTTTAAGGTATGGAAGAATTTACCAACATTGCTTATTCAAATGGCCCAGTTCAAAACTAGTGGAGGCTAGGGATGTAACGATATGAAAATTTCATATCACAGTTGTGACCAAAATGATCACGGTAATCATTTTTATTGAGGTGTTATAGAAATGCTCACCAGCATCTTTAAAAATATCCAAAATGGGTCTGAATGTCTACTTTGTCCTTTGTAAAGGGGGGAAAAACTCCAGAGAACTGTCCACGTGGGTGCCAGTTGCATTCCGCCATCTTTTCATGAATGAAACATTGTAAACTGGAACTGCTGCTGCTTTTCCAGCCACTGAGCAGCATTACTGTGAGTTTTTAAAAGTGCTGTAATCAGTCGCAGTTTTAATGATAATTAGGATTTGAAACTATTACTAATCGCTGGTAATTTTATCACGGTTAGCCATATTACTGGTAATCGTTACCTCCCTAGTGGAGGCATGAACTGGACTGCTTGGAGGTCCGAGCTTCAAGGGTGCATTCACACTAAACAGTCCAATAGACGATTGGGGGTTGCTTTCAAACTGTGCTTACTCAAGAGAACCGAAGACGATGAGGACAAGACAAATGGAGACGAAAACTCCCTCCTCTATTGGCTGATGCAGGACAACTGTAGTTTCCACCACATCAGAGGAAAGCATGGAGCTGCATCAAACCCTAGTGGCCTTGGAGTGACCATATTTCTGTCGGAACTTATAATGTGCTCTTCCACATTTGACTGCAGGCCATTTCTCCCGACAATCGTCCTACATCTGTTTATTGCGTTTATCCACAATGGCCTCAGCTGTGCCCACCTTCCCCTTTGCGTCCTGTATTTGGATCACTTGAAGCGGAGCGAGGCCTGTATTTGCAGGCAGTTTGCGTCTTTGATCTGCATCTAGGTTTGCGCATTTACATCTCCCCAAACATACAGGACTTTCCAAGCACACAAACTCAGATTTTAAGCAGAAAAGCTGGTGTGAAGTGCCCTAAAGAATCCACAGTGAAACTAGTTGACAAGGGAGCCACTTTAGTGCTAAAAAGACATTAGGAGTTATGTTCTGGAAATTATGAATCCCTGTAGCAAATCTACAGTTCAGATACTTTAGATCTTGCACTAAAGAGTCAAAATGACTGACAAATACAATTTGAAGCTAAAAAAAAGAGAGAGAAAAAGATGACTGAGCAATAAAAAAGCATCACTCACCCTCTTTCTTTCTGGTAGAGTCGGTGTTTCAGGCCTGGCCTCCTCCTGTTGCTTCTCGCTGGTTCTTGGGCTGTCTGCAGTAAGGCCTCCGGTATAGTATGTTTCTCCGAGGAGGTGACGTGTGATGGTCACTTCTTTAGCTTTAAGCTGTTCATAGACACTCCTGCTCGCTACCAGCATCTCCAGGGAGTTGCCACTACTCAGGATCATTTCCACCACCTCGTCATAGCCTCTCTGCTCCACATTCACGCCATTTACCTCCACTACGATGTCATCATCCTCCAAACCTGCTTTGTCAGCTGCTCCACCCTTCACCACCTGGAAACAAAGAATGTTTCACTACTTGGTTTCAAGATGCTAATGACATAGTGAACACTTGTTATGCTTACGTCCTGAATGTATTGACCACAGATGCCCTGGATGCCATTTAAGTGAAAGCCGTAGCCAGCGGCGGCCTTCTCCATCTTACACAGCTTCGGCCTCAGGTTCTCTGTCCTGTCTTGAACAGGTGTGGCTGGTCGGACAGGAGGAGCATTCATCGCTTCGATGTAACTGGGTGGTGAGTTGGAATTCTTCATCTCCTCCAAGAAAAGCATTGGAGACACTTTCCCCTGTGAAGTACACAATATGATACTATGAGAACTGTGTGCAGTACACAAAACTGTAGAGACAGAAATTCTGAGGCTCACCAGTTTATACATTTGGTCTGTGTCTTTGTCCACCACAAGGAGGCAGCAGTTGTCTCCACTTTGCCTGATTCTGTCCACCACCTGCTCATGACTGCAAGTGTCCACCTGCTTGCCGTCCACAGCAACCACTCTGTCCATTTCCTTCAGCCCTGCTCTTTCTGCCGGGCTGCCTCTGTCTATGTCCTTGATGAAGTGTCCTAGAAAGGAGTCAAGGGAGACATTATCAAACCACAGCCATGCATCTTCAGTATGGGGCCCGTGGTATTTTTATGGCCTTGCCTAGTTGGTTGGGTTCCTCTCTGAGCAGGAAGCCATATCCATCAGATCCTTTGGTCATGTTGATGATGCGTGGTGTGTGAGGGAGATACTTGGCGGTTGCAAGCCACGATCCTATCTTCGTGTGTTTGCTCTGATAGAGCTTGTCTGTTTCCTCATCAGTCAGTAGGAACATCACGCTGCTGCCCACCTGTCTGATTTTTTCCACCACTTGATCATGTGTGTAGCTTTCTACACTCTCTCCATTGATCTCCAGTAGACGGTCTTTGACTCGGACCCCCGCTCTGTGTGCCACGCCTCCTGAAATCACTTCAGTCATAAACACACCTTGCTCACCTGGTAAGAAGATCAAAAGAAATACACATATTATTAGAGATGTTTGATATTATCGGCCAATATTGGCATTAAAATGCAACATCGGAAATGATCAGTATCAGTTCTTACTTTTTTAATGAAAACTTTTACACAGTATCCACATATACATCAATCCCTTCAACTACTCGTACTGTCACTCAAAATACCAAAATATGAGAGATACAAAGTCACAGCTACCCACGGTTTATATCGGTATGGAAAATTAAGAGTTGAACAATATCAGCATATCGATAAAAAACCCAACATCGAACATCCCTGCATTGTATAAATTAACATCAAAACATAACAATCAGGCAGGGTAATCTAATAAAGGGCATCTCTCCTAAAGTCAGTTCATTTCTGCTCCACATGATTGACCTCTGACCTCAGCATGGACTGTTGTTGCGGAACTCATTTTCTCATATGTCTCCAGTTATAAAATGTTTGAAAGGATAAAGAGTTTTTATGATGACGGTAGATTGTTATATGATCTACAGCCCTATCTGGTGAGAACTTGGCTGAGGCAACACCCAGCAACACTAATGGGAGTGATCGTACAAAATCAGAGGTGTGTTTTGTTGCATATGCACATGGAGTTCATAAATAGAAATCATACCAGTGTGGTATGAAAACAGGAAAAAAAAACATTTGATTCACATCTGTCATTTTCGCATATACATACAGGTATTCACACAAACAACTGCAAATAGGAATACAGTCTCAGAGCAGGTCTGCACCGACACAGTGGTGGGATTTACTATTTTTAACTGCCTGTTAAGGACTGAGGGTGGTTTGCCCTTGGTATTAGATGCATGACTGTAATCTAGAAGGCTTAGTTGTGTCTTCCAAAAGCAAGACAAACTTAACGCTTTCTATGCTTTGAAAAACATTTATTTTGGAAACTTTACATTTGTTTTTAATCACGGTTTAGTTTGTGTTGCTGTTTGCTTGGATTCAGTCATGGCTAGACCCTCTCATAATGTCATCCATACGGCAGAAATTCCCTTTTTCTTTTTTCTAAGAGGAACTAATATATCTGCATTTGAAAGTAACATGATGCTAGTACAGATTTTGAGTTAGGTTTTTATGGGGTAAATGAAAAGAAAACAAGGACTCTATTGGTGTTCTTTTGTCGAATTAAACAGCTAATAAGAAATGTATGTATCTTTAGTTTTTTTGTTTTTATGTAGGCCTATCTTTAGCTGTGGAGGTGCAATCGGTTGAGCTGAATTTATTTTCCGAATACTGAAAAAGCCAAAATTATGCCACCCCATCCGACATTGTTACTGTATGTAGCTTCAGTACATGTTCTAGGCTAATTCATGAAGGTAGTTCTTGAGAAATAAACCTTCAAACATGTTTTATTTATCAGTAGTACTTATAGTGACTTAAGTGACTTAAAAACGTAATTATGATCTCCAGCTCCTTGCTGTTTTCTCATTATTTGTCTTGCTTTTTTGTTCTTTTACTTTTTTTAAATTTTCTTTTAACAGTTGGTCCCAAACTGTTCTTGAGCCCTGGATGCTGAACTCACCTCTAACTGAGCGAAGAGAAAACCCATAGCCAGAGCTGGACTTGTCCAAGTAGCAAAGTTTGGGTTTTAGAGCGTCTTTGGCCGTTCCGTTGAGGACTGGTTTGCTTTTCGGGTCAAAAAGGTTTACTCCCTGAGATTTTGCTTGCTTGTAAGATGACTCATCCAGAATGTGGAATATGACAGATGCCCCACTGTTTCTCACCAGCTCCACCACCTGTCCCAAAGAAACCAAGAAAGCGCAGAAAAAAACTTGGGGCAGGATTTTTCTAACACCACACAAGATATTATTGATTTGATAGATGCAGGGGAGTTTTTCTACATGCTGCTCACCTCCGAATGGGACAGTTCATCAACAAATGTTCCATTGACCCGAAGGATGCGGTCTCCATCTTTCATCCCAGCCAGTTCAGCTGGACCTCCCATTTCCAGGCAGCGGATCAGGTGACCCTCCTCACTATGTTCCACCCTCAGATAGAAGCCAAAAGTTTGAAGCCTCTTGGTCAGAGAAATCACCCTTGGTTTGTATGTGGCCATGACCTTACACAGAAGACAAGGGTACGGGAAAGAAACAAAAACGTGACAAATAATAAATTATAATTATTATCCAGAGTCTGCCATGCTTACTCATGCATCTCAGATCAGGTTGGCCATACAGTGTTTTACCATATTTCATCGTCATTTTGTTACTGAATTAAGTCTTAGGAATAAATATAAATATGCTTGTAAACCTCAAACCAGCTGTTTTAATGTGAAATTTTGAAATAGTCAACTATGATAAAAAGACAAGGCAGACACATCTCATTAGATTTTCAAATTTTAGAAAAAAAAAACAATACTTCAGTAAAGGAATCATTGTAGTCGTTGAATTAATCTAAAACTTTCAAAAGCTCTAAAAACTGTTTCCTCTCTCATTCACCTCTCTTGGGACCACTTTTATCCCATAACATAGTCTTAATAACAGATGAACCAGAACACAAAGAAGTCACAGCAGCGCTGATGGCTTCAGATAAGAGGTTAATCTTCCATGACATCTCTGGAGTTAATGGTTAATAGCAGGCACAGCTGACTCCAGACCATAAAAAAAAATTGCATGGACTTTGAATGCATAATAGGGATTGTCACTGTAATTCCTTTGTTGGACTGTTGTTCCATTCAGGAGGGGCCATGAAAGATGTGCTGATGAACACATACGTGCAGATGCAGCCATAACAAAATGCCTGCATACTGACTCTGAACGAGAAACATGGTTAGAAAGTTTGTAATCTGGATTACTTTTAAATGTCTAAGAAATATGATGGAAAAAACATATATCTTGTTATTTCATTTATTTCATTTTTTCATTGTTTCATCATTTCATTGTTACATTTTAATACATCAGAGTTATGATCTAAATTGAACTGTTCAGTGCAACAAGAACAAACTTTATTCATGATGATGTGAATAAGGTGATGAGTTCAATATTAGAAGATTGTGAAGATTGCAAACTCTAAATACTATACAACTCAAGTAAAAATGCTTTATGACAATTTATTCTTCATTATATGTAACACAGCATTAACATTTGAACTCATGAACAATGGCTTTACTGTAGGGGAGCTAAAGTTGTCATCATTGTCAGTGGGGTCTTACCTTTGAGTACAAGTGACCACCAAAGAAATAGTTTTAATGCAACCTCTTGTTTTCTTATGTGACCTGCTCAAGTGATATTTCCTCTGTCTTAAGACGTCAAAAGAGTTTTAGATATCCTGTAACTCACTGTAGCCTCCTGTAAAATATCTCTAAACATTACAAGAGTCAAACACACCATGACATGATTTTGGGATGTGGTCACAGTCCCTCGGAAGTTCCTGTAAGATCTGACAATTCTCCCAAATCCTAACCAAGGACAAGCTTTTTCATGTTCTTCTATTGTTCTGAATAGGTCCTTAAATGCATATTTCGCTCTAAATTTTTGTTTGATTGCATGATATGCCATGGCAAATCTTCAGAAAATAACCCAAACCAACAGTAGCTTCACTCACCTGCTCGTCTCTGCTCAGCGTCCAAGTCTAAAGGGGGAGCTCACCTGTCACTGATTATCTGTTATTGTGTCTTCAAACTGTTTCCCTCCCTCCTCTTCTGTATTCTGGTGGGACTTTGACGGGTCAAAGGTGAGCTTAAAGGCTGAGTTATTTAACAGTGTCTCGTGTCATGATGTCTGCGGAGGCGGTGGCCTTTTGCAATCTGTCCTACGAAGGTGAGCAGTCATCTGTTCAGTGGTCAAAGGTACATGATGCAGATGGCAGTTAGCCAACTACATCACAGTTTTCATCAAGAGAAATGCATCTGGTGCATATTTAACGGTATAAGTCTCATAAAAGGGATACATGGAGCAACAAAATGTAGTCAGGCCTTTGATTTTTTTTTTTTTTTTTTAATCTTAAAACCAAGAAACTGGTATAATTAACTGTGAGCTTGGAGTATGAGAAACAGAAATATTCACTCATCTCTGTGACACCTGGTGTGTAATTAAATGTAATTCTGCAGCTCTGCCTTTAAGAAGGCTTCAGGACTTACAGTAGCGTTGCATTTTGACACTTTTGAATCACAATGTTGCAGTATATGAAACTTCTATTTCATGGTAAAATATCTCAAAAGCAACCCAACAGCTACAAGACCCCAATAAATTTTACTCTTATCTGCTCAAAAAAGCGTTTCTCCTGAAAACATAAAAATGTGCTTTAGGTTATGAGGCCACAGCAACACACTTTACAGATAAATGTGAAAAAGTTTCATAGATAATACCATCAAAGAATTAACTCAAAATGAACTTTTTCTCTCTCTGTTTTTAGTCTGACGTCTGTAAATCTAGCTTAGGGAAGACTGAACCTGCTGTCCTTTGGGATGGGACAAAGGTGATGAAATCTAAAGCGAAGCCAAGCAAAATAAATCTGCAAACTGTAAAAGTTAATTCATTACTGTGCTGACGCAGCATTTTGTTGCTGAGTGACTACAACTTGAGTTCTGTCCTTGTACTGTATTTCCCTTCCTTCTAATGCTCTCCAGGCTAAAAATGAAGTTTTCTTTGTATTAAGTAAGTTGACTAATCAACACCACTGACTTTATCCTCCAGCTGGATCATTGTTAACTTTGGTTGGAATCAGTGAATGAAATTGAAGGATTTTTGGTGGTCTGGGAAACCTTTGAATAACAGATCTGAGCCCTTTTCAATGTAAAAAAACAAAGCTCTGTCTACAGATTTGACAGAATATCTTACAAGATGTGAACTTTCAAACACAGGACGTCCTTTATCTCACCGAGGAAAGGAAGGCTGTAAACAGTCATATTGCAGAGTAAATATGCAAGACCAGTGATCCACCAGTCAACACAAGTGCAGCTGTTCTTAGCTGCTGGAATCTACTGGCTCTGTTTTAAAATGTAACACTCCACTACATCAACACTAACTTCAACTCAACATTATTTAGACTGTACTTTATGAAATGCATAGGAGCAACTCAAATTAGTCTCATGAAGATGTACTATTTTCAGTTTTCTATGCTGTATTTCTATAACAGTGTCAAAGCTCATGTTATATTAAAGTGCACTTACTTAAAATGGCACTTTAAAGACCTTTTGTACTTTATAGTAAACTACAAATAATTTGTATTTTTACAGACTATTAATAAATGTATTTAAAAAAAAACTATTGATGTGAAAGGGATAAATTTGTAACTGAATACATTTTTTTTTCCTCTAAAATTCTCACTGTTTTCTGGTGAGATCCAAGAAACATTTCCACTAGAAAAACCTTTTAAAGGATGGTCTGGACTTGCTTTAGTTGTCCATTACATTTATTTTTTCCCTCTGTTTTTGGGAACAGTGCTACATTTTAAAGCACATTTCCACCAGCAGCAGTGAATCATATTGACAGACGTGCGTAGCTGTTAGTGCATTACCTACTTTCCGGACATCTGTGTGTGCTTCAGCAGCCTGCAAGAATGTGTATTATGTTACTCTCTTTGTATATGCGGAGAAGTGCTGGTATAAACAGTACAAGAAGCATCTCATTATACATTACTCTTCTGCACTTTCCTTTAGGGAACGGATCAGCTGTTAAACGCAATTACATTCTTCCCCTTGTGCAGTAAACAATAACAAATAGTCACTCCTCTCATTGATTTTATCTTTTAGAGGTGATTTCTGTAAAACAATTACACATTTCAGTATATAAGAGGAAGAAGTGCAAGATTTTCATCTGAAGTTTAGAATAAAGCAAAATGTAAAAAGTCCTTGTATCTTTAAAACAGACAGATGCAATTTCTATAAGACCAGAATGCAATTGTTTGCAAATAATTCAAAGCTTATTTTAACTGGGAAAGGTGTTTTGAACTTAGATACTTCACTGCTGTGAGCCAGAACCATTATTCTTGCTATGTTGTTCTTCATTGTTTCTTTTGACAAAACTCTCCACATCCAGATGTGGACCAGTTGTAGCTTTGAAAATGAAATGTTTTCCCGGCCTTTCTTGATAAGGTTTGTTATGCATTTAGTTCCATAATGTGGCAAACGTCTTCAGTACTTGACCGATCTGGAAAGTTGAACAACTCAGCTTCGTTACTGCAGTGTTCTGCAGTCCAATTAAAGACAAGAAAAAAAAATCTAGTTGCCTTTATTTATGCTCTTAGGATTACAATAACCTGGATGACTGAGAATCTACACCAACATCATAGTGTTGTAGTTGCATTATTATTATTTTTTTTACCTTTTTAATCCCAGATGGGAAATCTCCTCTCTGCATTTAACCCAGTTGCACCAGGAGCAGTGGGCTGCCAGGCCAGATTCCAGCACCTGGGTATTTTCCATCAAGGATTCAAGCTTTTGGGTTGTTTTGGGATAAAGTGAGCCCTTAAGCTTTTCTGAATGACAAATTAAAGTTATATGTCAGACAACAGGCCAGTTTTCCACGTTGTGTCAGCCCACATAACGACCCCAACTTTACCCATATTCCCAGGTGTCAAATTCAGCAAATTCTTCAAAGTGCCAGATATTTCCGAGAAAAACACACACATGGCATAGATGGCCTGATGCTCCGGCAGCAGGAAGTAGATACAGAGTGAAAAATACAACAAATGCCATGCTGAGCTATTAAAGTAAAAAGCTTATGTGTAGACCCAATGCGCAACAATATTCATACTCAGCATCCTAGTTGCTTTGCTCAGAATCAAAAAATGTTTATTTTGCAATGATATACAAAATGAGTTCCCTTACCCTCAATATTTCATATGAAATATCATCAATATTCAGCTTGTTCTGAAAAAAAAAAAGTGACAATGAAGACAGACGCATGCATTAAAGTGAAATTAGAACCTGCTCTTCATGTTTTGGTGCTCCTGCATCAGTGCTCATACTCTTTGTAGCGTGCAGAGGAAAACTGTGTTTTCCACAGCCAGCTGCACATATGTACAGTATTTTTTCCTCATTAAGACTAGAGCTTTGAAACTGGAAGGTTGTGAAATTTGATTTGCTGTTTTTTTTTTTTTTTGCTACAGACCATCTTTACAGTAGGCATAAACTGAAGCAGGCATGGCCTGAGATGTGCATAATTTGAAATCTCGCAGTGATGGTAAAATTTGTGAGTTCTGATTTATATTTCTGAATGTATTCAGAAACTAGTGCAGTGTTCATGCAGTGATTTACGCAACAGGATCTTGTCTGGTATTTCAGCACTGCCTGATAGCTTAAAAACCAGATTCAGCATTGATATTTAGGTCTTGGTCTTTGCATTCCAAGTTTTCTGTAAGTTACCTTAAAATTTCAATTATCTTATGCATTTTAGATGATAAAATCCCCCGATTTTAGGATTAAATATACTTTAACACTTTCAGTAAATATATAAAGATGCAAATAATAAAATCATGCAACACAATTTTTTTTATTTACCTTTGAAAATACAGTATGTCACATTTTGTCTGGGTATGGGATTTTGGCCCTCTAGGTAAAAAAATAAAAAGCATGAAGATACAATTTTCCTAAATTGAGACACACTTTATGCAACCACTCAGATAGCAGATAGCTGTATGTACCTGCAATCCAGGCACTAATGGGGTTGTTTACTATAGGTTGGCGATCTGAGTATCCCCATTAGGAGACACATAAATCCAACCCTACTCTAGCCCTGCAGGCTCCCCCCCACACACACACACACACACACGCACACGCACACGCACACAGCCTCATACACACTTTTAGCTTGGAATGATGTTTGAACAATTGATCCCAGGGGTTCAGGAGCCAGAGGCAAAGGAGGGATGAGTGGAAGGAGACAGAAATCCTCTTCAGCTTGCTTAGGCACTGATGCATTTACCATCCATTACCTCGAGTCATCACCTTGTGTTTAATGTCTTCCTGTGATGCTGCCAGCATTGATGAGTCCTGCAGTTGTTTATTTGATTGGTAACAAAACCCCATGGGGTGCTTATAGAACAGTTACCAAAGTAGGAATATATTAAAGCATCAGAGGATATAGAAACAAACTGTGAAGTACCACCCCACAGGTTATTATCTCCAGCTTGTTGTTATCATCAGTGTAGCTTCAGTAATCAACATGGTTTGCCAGTTTGAAATTACTACACTCAACGGGGAGCTCTTGTCTCTCTCCTCATCTTGATTGGCATCCTCACATGACTGATTTATCTGGGTCAAGTGGTTCTGCACATGACCTGCAGAAGCCACTTAGACCAGAAGAGAGATTAGAGAGAAGATGCTTGAAATAATGGCCCAATTTCTTTTTGTTTTTTTTTCCAGGAGTCATTGATTGTTTAGAGACCAAGAAAGATGCTCCCTGTTCTCCAAAGCAACTATCACACCTCAGACGGTGGTGACATTTCAACCTCCCGGAGGCGCAGGTGGCAGGGCATTCTGTTGTTCTCAGGGAAAACAAAAGCTTTCATGAGCATGCACAGTGCTGTCAACTATGGGAATGGAGTTCAAAATGCAAACATGGCACTTGTTGCATTCAATCTATAACATCACAAAATTTTACTAAAACTCTTCTGTCACTTAAGGATATAGACCGGGGATCCTGAAACCTGTCCTACAGCTTTTATAAGTTTACCTGCTGCAACACGGCTGATTCAGACTTAGACTTATGCAGAACGTGATGTAAAACTTTACACAAGTCTGCTAATTACCCACTGATTTGAGCCAGGTGTGTTAGAGCAGGGAGGCATCTAAAGCCTGCAGGACACCGACGCCATACTTTGAATGGGATTTGAAAACAAACATCATTTAAGCTGAAATAAATGTTTTTAGAACAATACTGATACAGTGTTCATGTTGCTTCGTTAATAAGTCACCAAACAAGACGTTCTTTTAAGAAATTTTAACTGCTTGATTTATGTAAAACAAAAGCAAAAAAACATGAATAAGACCGTCATTTCATGTTTCCATGAGTCTGTAACTCTGTCAGTAGCCTACTATGCCCCCTGGTGCTCAAATTAAAGAGTTTCTTTAGGAAAGAAGAAAACATCACAGCTGAAATGGGATAATAACTTAAGCAGTTTTTCCTTGTGGTCATGTGGGATATAAGGATGAAATGAATGTTATTGAAGGGGAAAATAATGCAAGAAGGAGGTTGAAATTGTCTGGCAGTCATTTCTGTGAAATACGTTATTAATTTCAGGACCACTGCAGGTTGAAGGATAGTATAACTTAGTTAAATATGCAAATGAAGTTTAAACTCAAATGTCTCAAAGCTTTTGACTTCCATCATCTAACAAATAGTTTGTCAACCTGTTAGCTACTTTGCTTATTCAATTTCCAGCACATAGTGCAGCCTTACACTTTTCTGTCTTGTGATGTGCATAAATTTAATGTTTATCTGATCTTTATTCTTATAAATAGTTGTTTATTGATGTGGGTGTGAATGTGTGTGTGCTGTCTGTCAGAGCCCACTGTTCAAAGCCAATTTCTCTCAAGAGAGACCAATAATGTTTTGATTTTGACATTTTGGCAAAAGTAATATGTGGCTTACTCAGTGTCTTACTAAAAGAAAAAAATAGAAAATAATCCATTATAATTCATTACAAGAGGGCATGTTCTAAATGTCTTGATGGTTGCAACAGAAACTCAAGTCACTCATCTACTCATTCACTTAGAAAAAGAAAAACAATTCAGCATTTCACTCCAATCCTCAAAGTGTCAGACTATGTTGTGGTCTTCTGAAATGACCACTGATGTCAGAAATATATTGCTGTCAATCCTCTCCACTCTCCAAGATGCAATTTCTTGTTTCCCTAACGGCTATCTTCATAGTTAAATTTAGATAAAGCAGTTGAGAAACAATTGTGGCTAATATGGTTAGAGGCTGCTGGTAGGAAAAAGACACACCAAGGATCTCACATCATCCATAAAGTGGTGCTGAGTGAGCAATTAAATGAGTAATCAAATAACTACGGATAGTAATTTTACAAGCACTGCCTGAGGACAGGCAGCATGGTGGAAATCCACAATAAGGTTGCAGAACAACCATTTTACACATCAGTATCATAAGATCTAATTAGTTTATTGTCGGTGGATTACAGGGCTAATGATGATGACTTTGATCATCCTAAATAAGATAATATTTTAAGACAATGATCCACAAAGAATGTTTAAGTACTAAAATCAAGGTCTGCAAACCGTGTTATTTTTCTTCAGCAAAGAGCCGCTGAACGTGCAGACTCTTCCCTTAGGAGACGGATTTATGCCAGACGAGGGCGGCGATGAGCTTGTAAAATTCTTCATCAAGCCCTTGGTTGTGGCATCAAATCAATGCATCAAAAGGGTGTAATGTGTAACAAATCCAAATGTCAATGACATAAAAATGGAATATATCATTAAAACCTGTTTCTTTTGGTTTCTAATTACGTCACTAAAATATCTATTATGTTTTTATTCTCTTGGAATAAGCCATTTAAATCTATTTGCCATGGGTCCACATACATGGAGGCTACCATACACACACTCAAAAATAGAGGTACCAGTTTGTACTTAAAAGGGTACAAAGCTTGTTGCTGGGGGTGTTCCTTTTTGAAAGACATTTCTGTACCCCTCAGTCCTGGTCCATTTTTGTACCAAATCTATCTGTACCAGTTAAAGTACAATTAAACCAATTAAAAATGATGAATAAAAGTCAATAAAATAGAGGTTATGACAACAATCAAAGATGCTAATAGTAAGTGAATAATTATTATATTAGGCTAAACACATATAATTATACATATAATCATTACTATGATTATTATGATTATTATGAAAATCATGATATAATAACTATAATTATACTACTGTTTAGAAGGACTGCTATTTATAGTTATTGTACAAGCTACACACATTTTTCAATGCTGCAGGTACCCTTTGGGTTGAAATGGTACAAATTTGTACTTTATATTAGTTTGTACCCTTTTTCATAGTTTAGAGGTACACTTCTTGCCTCATAAATACCAATATTGAGAGAACATTTTTTTAAAAATGTACCTACAGGTACAGAAATGTTCCTGTCTTGTACCTCTATTTTTAAGAGTGTATGTGCCATTGTTTTTATTATGGTGACTGAATGAACAACTCTGGGTGTGAAATGAGAACCCTTTGAGTTTTAAAATTGCAGTACCAGCTTTGTTTGATGGGTGCTAGAGCGCCGCCTGGTGTGTGTTCTGGTATGTATGTTTATATGAGTATATGCATGTATACTGTATATTATTGTTTTCCAGATATTATTTTTGTTGTTTTTTTTTAATAATGTAAAGCACTTTGTGCAGCTCTGGCATGAAAGGTGCTTTATAGATAAAGTTTGATTTGATTTGAGGTAATGCTTTATACAGTCAACAATCTTTGATTAGTTATCTGTAATACAATCTTTCCTGCACCTGAGGCCACTGGATCAACTTACAGTACAGATGCAAAAATGTCTGTCTGGAAGAATTTTGGCCACTGATGGTCACTGTACTGTACATTCACAACTGGCTATACCCATCTTCACCACTAGATGTCAGTAATTCTTACACACTGTTCCTTTAAAAAAGGTGAAGACCTCCTTGATTAAGTTTGCAACGATGTCAGCCAACAAACAGCCGACAAAGTAAAAAGAAGAGGTGATTAGAATGAAACAGGCATACAGCCTGGTACTGCAGTGTGATCTCTTCATTTAATTAAAATTTTCCTACACTCTTTAAAATTGAGCAGATAAATTGAACATGTTGGCCGAAACTGGTAATATTTTTATGGGTTATGGATTTCAATTGAGAAAAACAATAAAGCAACCCAGCGAGAAAATTAAATTGAATAAATTACATATGTGAATTAGGATGCCATACAGCTGGCATATAATGTTTTTAGAAACGGATTGGTGGGTGGTAACCACAGACTATACCCCCCCCCCCCCCTTCCCTCTCCTCCTTTTCTTTCTTAATATCTCTGTGGCTTACTGGATCTCGCCGTCATTCTTAGTTTCCACACACACACAAGCACACACCCTTTACTGACTTTAGAGCTTTACTCTTCTGCGCGCTCTTTCGCTCATTGGATGCAGGTCATTTGGCAAAACGCAGCAGTGCGCCGCTTCCTTCTGTCTCCCATATGCGCACAAATGCTTGATTAACTAACAGCGCGAAACGGGACGCAACTGTTGTAGCGGGAAAAACGAGTAAAATAGCAGAGAAAAGTAGGATAAGTCATCTTTTTTCGTTCTGTAAGTTGAGTAAATGTGATGGGCTATGGCTGCAGAGTCCAGTTATTTTTCCACTTTGGAGGCACGGAAGACAGAATGTTGATGTAAACGCTTTGCAACATTAGACTACCTTATCTCACATTAAAGACTTTAAATCAAAGACATGGATCTTTTTGTGCGAAATGAGACATCTACAGACCTCGAATGCGTCGGAGCTTTGGCTGATGCGCTTCAGAACGGAGCTGGTAACGGGAGCTTGGAGGCATCAAACATCTCCTGCAGCAACGCATCCTCACTCGTCACACCACAGCGTGTGGTGCTGAAAGGTAAGCCAGAACACCACCATGCAATAAATCCAACACAACATCACATTTATTCCTTTCCTTTTCCCTCCTACATATTTTAGTAGTGAAAAAATGGGTTTAAATGTGATGTAGTTATGATGGGGGTTGGAATATAATGAAGAAAACAGAGGAGTTATTGTGTAAGGAGGGGGATAAAGGTGAGAGCACACTCAGATTTTCAGAGAGGACAAGAGGAGTCTCCAGAGAAGTTTTATTTTTTAAAAAAAGAGATTAAAAATAGAGTAAATGCTAAAAACTAAACCCATAAAATAAATAAGATATTAAAAAAAGGAGTTAAAACAATTAGTTAAAAGTCAAATAACGTGGGCGTTAAAAATAAGGAAACAGGTCGATGGGATCAAGCGGCCTCTGCAGCGGGACGGGCTTCCTTCAACCACGCACCAGGACACCTAAAACCAGAAAACACAGCTGCCAGCACGGGGTAGGTCACTTGGGACTGCGCTGGCTAGGTTGGCTTCACAGGTACCAAAAGGCGGCGGTTCCGCCGGTGTTTCGCGTCCATACCTCCTCGTCTTGCTCCTCCCGGCTGGCTCCGCTTCTCTCCTGGCCGCTGGGACCACGCAGGCACAAATAGGTCGCCAGTCACACCACACTGGCCGCGGCGGCCGCTGCTCAGCGTTACTCGCCGGGTCCCCGGCAGGCAGGGTTCCTTCCCGCCGCGGTCGGTGCCTGTACACGAGTGCGGGTCGTGGTGTGGTGTGCTGTGGTCCTGGTGCGTGTGCCTCCGCGGCCGTCTTGCTCTGTCTGGGCCCTTGCTTTGTTGGCTTTTAGGAGGTCTCCCCTAGGGTGCTGATTGATTAGTGGAGTTGTGACTTGGAAGGGGCAACAGCAGTTAAAACAAACGATAACACGCACACAAAAAAAAAATAAGCCTGTGCCCTCACTTCCAATTAAAGAGCGTCCGCTCACGAGGTTGATACCGGACAGGAAGTTGTCGGGTGGGCGAGTTGCCCTGGGACAGAGTCTACGCCCGGCTCGCGGGCTGGTGCTGAGGTAAGAACCATAAAAAAGGTAAAAAGGTCTGGTCTGGGAGGCCTTTCTGGCGTGTGGATTGTGTGGAGGAAAGTGATAATAAGGAGTTCTGTGAAAGTTGTTCCGCCCCCCCCGGGCGGCCGTACACCCCCCGTGTCCCCTCGCAAATGAGTTGGCTTGGAGCCCAGGGCGCAATTCCTCGGCTGCTTATGGGAGCACAAAACCCTCTCAGGGAAAAAGGTAAAGCTTTTGAGATTGTCATAAGTTCTTTCTGCTGAGAGCCCAGCCCCTCTTCCGAGCGATGCGATAAGCACACATTTTCTGTTGATGGTTGTGAACCCACCCTCTACATATGACTAGGCTGTTGGGGACCCACGTAGAGCTACATCTAAGGAAGACGAAGTGACGACAAAAAAAAAGAGGGAGATAACAGTTGAGAATGTACAGTTTGTTATAAGATGCAAAGTTAGGTAAGTATTGTGGCAGCGTTCTGCTTCTCCCCTCCAGGCACGCAACATTTTCAAAATGTTTGGTTCCGTTGGTGAGTTAAGCCGGGTGATATGGGGTAGTGCGGCTTTTAACAACACCATAAGTGTCCACAATCATTACGAGGACTCAAAATTGGTGATAGAGGGAGGGCTGGAAGCAAAGTTTTGAATGATGTTGGCATTGTAAGTGGTTTGTGCGGTTGTCCGGGTAGGGATGGCCAGAAAAGTGTAAAAGATCGTGGAAAGAATGTTTTGGTAGGTATGTTGGGACGAGAGAAAAAAGTTAAAGTATGACTTAAGGGGGTATGAGACTGAAATGGGATTTAAAGGGCCTTGGGCTCCCCCTACTTTTCTGCAGCTACATGGGCACAACCCTGATGGAAACTACGTACCCCCCCCCGCTGGGCAGTAAAAGGCGTGGGCTGGCTAGAGTCTGTCGCCCGCATGGGCCCCGCTTCATGAACTTTTCTCGCTCCGTGGGCTGGGGCAAATTGTTTGGTAATGCTTTCGGGGTGTGGGGAGGGGGGGGGAATGGAGATAGGGGGGAAAGAGAAAAAAAAAGGGGAGAAATGGAGAGGGATAGGGAAAAGGGGGAAGAAAAGAAATAAAAATAAAAAGAGGAAAAATTATAGTGGAAAAAAAAGAAGAAAAAGATGAGAAGAAGAAAGAGAGGGAGAGAAGATGAAAAGGTATTTAAAAATGTGTGGATGGGGGTGAATAGGGAAAAGGAGGGGTAAGGTTTGTGTGGTGGTAGGTAGGGGAAAAGGAGAGATGTGGAGTGGACTGTTGTTTAAAAAGAATACTTCTCAAAAGAGGTGAACTATTACTTTATTAAAGATTGACAAGTGGTGGGTCGAGTGGAGGTAGGTATGACAGTGGTACACCGATATCTCTTACACAGGAGGAGATCGCTGGTATAGAAATCTATACATCCAGGAATTGTGACGCTTCCAACTACTCACCACAAAAGGATCATCATAATCAACCCAGTAAGGGTAGGTTGGGGTGGAGGGGGATGGAAATCAACCATTTTACAATTCTAGATATAGATGCAGGTTGGGGCCTGGTATGATCGGCTCCACATGTTCAGTTGGGGGACAGGACCGATGAACGCAGCAAGAACACAGAGTGAGGTGCAAGGTATTGTTGGGAATTATTTAGAGGAAGATTAAAGCAAAAAAACAACCAAACAAATATCAATTAAGAATTGGCAATCTCATACACACACCGGACAATCACACGCTAAACGATTGAACATGTATTAATCAACTGCTTTTTTAATAAGGTGGTTATGGGAAATGTGTAACATTAGAGTCACTTGTGACCCTGTGTCTAAGACCTCTTTCCCCCCTTGAGTGATTTTTATAGTTGGGCATTGGCCTATAAATGCTTCTGTGGCCCTTGTCTGTGCTGGTGGCTAGCAACCCCTGCCTCACGGACCTCAGCGGCAGGGACATCTAGTTTAAAGGGGCCCTTGGGTGGGTGGCATCCGGCGTGCCTGGCTATATGTCCCACTCGTCGCACTGCCAACAGACGGGCCTCCCGCTCGCTGGTTTGTTGCCAGCAGCGGGTCTGCGGTCTCCTGGTGCCCGGAAGTCAGCGGGGGCCGCACCGGCGCCAGGTGAGGTTTGAGCTCCTTTATCAGTTCCTGGCCGCCCCTTCTCTCAGTTTTCACCTCCTCCATAATGTCCGTTTAAGGTCTTTCCAGTAGGTAGGGGTTCCTTTGAAAAATGAGTTTGTTATTGACAGTGGAGCAGGTTACCTCTGTGCTGAGCTGCCATATTCGGACTCCAGAAGCAGCGCCTCCTGCCGTAGTGCTGCAAATCTTCATTTGGGTTGTGACGAGCATACACTTCAGTGCTCGAGCCAGTGGTCCTTCACACAGTCCCAAAGGCTGGTCCCTAGAGTGCATGGAGGGGGAGTTGCCAGGGTCGTGCTGTCGCAGCCTGCAATAAAGCTCTGGAGCCGTAAAATAAAAGTGAACAGTATTTGTGTGGACGAGCCGAAAAATGCGATCTTATAAAGGGGCCGGAGTTCGGTCCCATAAGTGTATTTAGAACAAAATATTTTGTGAGTGTCTTTAGTGTCCTTAGGACACCAACTTGCCGCTGGCTTCCCCAGCTAATGCCCCCAACACACAGCAACTTTCCTAGGCTCTGTAAGCTCCTGAGCCCCAACAATCCTCCAATTTGCTCCTTCCACCAAAAAAGTCAACTCTCCCCTGGCCTTTAAACTTGGGAGCCAGGGGGCACCGGGATACACTGGCATCATCATGGCTATAGTTCCTCCCTGGCAAAATGAGTGTGCTGAGCCCAGTCCGCGGAAGCATTTATGTGATGTAGTTATGAGAATGGGGGTTGGAATATAATGAAGAAAACAGAGGAGTTATTGTGTAAAGGAGGGGGATAACCAGGTGAGAGCACACTCAGATTTTACCAGAGAGGACAACGAGGCAGTCTCCAGAGCAATAGTTTTATTCTTTTAAAAAAAGAGATTAAAAATAGAGTAAATGCTAAAAAACTAAACCCACTAAAATAAATAAGATATTTAAAAAAAGGAGTTTAAAACAATTAGTTAAAAGTCCAAATAACGTGGGCGTTAAAAATAAGGAAACCAGGTCGATGGGATCCAAGCGGCCTCTGCAGCGGGACGGGCTTCCTTCAACCACGCACCAGGACACCTAAAACCAGAAAACACAGCTGCCAGCACGGGGTAGGTCACATCTGGGACTAGCGCCTGGCTAGCGTATGGCTTCAACAGGTACTCACACAAGGCGGCAGAGTTCTCCTCTGCCCCTGCGTGTATTCAGCGTCACAATACTCCTTCACTCGTCTTGCTCCTCCCCGGCTGGCTCCAGCTTCTCTCCTCTGGCACGCTGGGACACCTACGCAGACACAAATAGGTCGCCAGTACACATCCAACAACTGGCCTTCGCGGCTGAGCCGACTGCATCCAGCGTTACTACGTTTCCGCACGGTACTCACACGGCAGGCAGGGTTCCTTCCCTGCCTCTGCGTGTCGGTCGCCTCGTAACACTGACAGTCCCAGCGTGGTCGTGGTCGTGGTCGTGCTCGTGGTCCTGGTGCGTGTGCCTCCCGCTGTGCCGTCTTGCTCTGTCTGGGCCCTCTGCTCTCTCTGTCTCAGCGTCTTTTAAGGAGAGTCTCCTCTCTCCTTTCACAGGTGTGCTGATTGCATTAGTGGAGTTGTGACTTGGCAAGGGGCAACATGCAGTTAAAACCAAACGATAACACTGCACACAAAAAAATCAAATAAAAAGTCCTTGTGCCTCATCACATAAAGATTCAGGAAAAACATGACAAGTGTTAAGAATATTACATTTTTGGAACTGGTTTAAAGGCATGCACAAATAAGGACCAAGTGAATTTGGTTTCTTACTCCCTCAAATTACAACACAAAAGACACATGCAAAACTGATCAAAATTAAAACCAAACTTTCAAAAATTGTAGAAATGCAATCTACTGTATTTGCAAAAACTTAGTAAACTGGAGGGAGAGACTTTAGTCATTCAACAATACAATGCCTACTTGGCAGATTTTTTATTTCTCAACGTAATTTTAAGTTAAAAGCCATGTTTCTCATCATTTTGAGGGAAAACCAATGAGCTTTCAATAAAAACAGGGATCTGAGAGCACGCAGACAGAATCACAACTAATCCTAGCTATGCAGGGGATTTATTCATAAAAAAAGGGGGGGGCAAGTCTGGGCTGTGCCTCATGGTCATGCTGCTCCATCTTGCTAACTTTAGATTTTTAAAACTTCCTTAAGCTCTTCTTATTTTCAAATCGAGGCTCTGTGGAGAGATTCTTAATTGAATTTGTGAACAAAAAACAGATGTTGAAATCAGTCATTGCCCATGCACTTTCCTCTCAGCCTATCATCCCCCTTGTAAATTCTCAATCAGCAGCTGCTATTTTCATCTCCATCCCTTAACAACTGTGTGCCAGTGTTTCCACATCTTGATAATGTGTGGATGCCTCGTGTGTGCAATAAACACTGCAGAGATTGAGCACCTGGTGCCTGGTAGGTGTTGCCCAATTAACGTTTCTAGATAAAATCTGAAGTTTTTTTTTATTTTTTTTTTATAATGTTTGGTTGACATTGTATTGAATTCCAAATAAGTATGCTCACCATTAGTCATACCAATCCTTACACTTACTGTAGTAATGGTAAGGTTATAGTACTCAGACATTACAGTTACCCAAAGCAAAATATGACGCAAATCAAATTGAAGCCACATTCAGGCAGGGCTACTATGTAAAACTGCGCTTTTTATGATTCACTGTTCATCTGTGTCTAAGACTGTTGAGGTGCTGAACGATTCGGATGGATTCAGTGCAGTTCAGTTTTACCCAGTTTGACTGAACAAACATACAGTAGTTCTTCCACCTCCATTCATCCATTCATTTTATAGATTTGCATATATTGGCAAGTAAAATATTGTCTAGATATATTTAAGCGTGGATCGTGTAACCAACACATGCAAGTAAACTGAGAAAATTGTATATCTTTAGTAAAAATCCCCAGTCTTCAGCTGTAAACATTTTATATATATATATATATATATATATATATATATTATATATATATATATATAAATTTTAATTCATGTATTGAAGCGATTGCTTTTTATCATCTAAAATCAGTATCCAATTTATATCATTTCATCTTAACACCACTTACACATGAAAGTAAGATTTCTGAATCCTTCAGGATCCAGGATGCCTGGAGAGAATCACTTGCATTTACCTCAACTAGCTCTTAATTTACAGTCCCAATTACATGTAAATATGCTATTACAATGAAACAGCAACATGAGGGCAGATGTTAAATATTCAAAGGAGATTTAAAGATTTCCCTGCTTGATGGTTATTAGCTGAAATACTGTTAATCAGTAAATCAGGGTTCTCAAACTCTGGTCCTTAAGGGCTTCTGTCCTGTACTGTAGGTTTTAGAAGTTTAGAAGTTTCCCTGATTCAGCACACTTGGCTCATATTAATGTCATTGAACAGAACTTGAACAGCAAGCTGTTGAATCCATTTAGTTTAAATCAGATGTGCTGGATATGTGAAGCACCTAAAATCTGCAAGACGCTGGTCCTTAAAGGATAACTTTTTTTTTCAACCTGGACCTTATTTCTAGGAGTATATATGCGCATTTACTCACCTGTAAAATTTCTGCATCACTTTGACTCCTTGGGAAGATATTACAGTACGTTGAGTTGCATTTCAGTGTACATCCAGTATAATGGCGGAGATGGGGCAGTCACTAAAGAATCAATCAATCTATGAAGCGCTTTTCCAGAAATGTTGTGAAACTCAAAGCGCTTTACAGTTTAAAAACATTCCTACCTGCTATATTTAAAAAAAAAATTTTCCCAGCTCAAGTAAATTGATATACCTGAGGCTGAGTACGGATAGAAAAAGTGAGGGAACCCTATCAGAGGAGCCGTCTGCACCGGGGTGGCACAGCAACCGTAACTGTTGTGGCCCAGGTGCCCAGGGGAGGTGTGGATGGAACACCAACCCCCACCAAGGCACCAGCAGCACCGCATCCAGTGTGCCACAGCCACCCGCCACCCCTGATACAGATGGCCCCCACTAAGGAAGCACTAGAGGGACCTAAGGACCCAGGAACAATAAAAGTAATATAAGAACATTGAATAAACAAATAAAAAATATTAAAAAGTTGAACAGAAACAGCTAAAATGTCCAAACGGTAATAAAAAGGCAATCAAAAGACAAACAGTGAATCGATACAAAATATTAGATTAAACAATTACTACTTAAACAGTAAAGCAGTAAAGCCAAAATAAAAAGGTGGGTCTTGCGCCTACTCTCCTTCCACCCTCCAATGTTCTCTGCGCCCCTGAACTCCTCCGGCACACTGTTCCACAGGTGAAGGCCGTACCAATGGAAAAGGGCCCCCGGGGGGTGGGTTGGTGTTGGGTGGGGAAAAAAAGCCTGCTGGTGGAGCTGACCGTAGGCTAAAAGCGGTTCTGAGAGATAAGAAGGCCCAAGACCATTAAAGGTGCCTTGATTTTCAAATTGAAATTTCTGGGGTTTTGGGGGTATAATGTGATCTGCAGTGCACTGATGAGGCCATGTGAACCTGTCCAGAGTACGTGTCAAAGTTCCTGTTTATTTTCTGTCAGCTTTGTCTCTGTTCAAAAACGGTTGAATCAGACAGCAGCCTACAGGCTACGTAGTTTTTCTCTCGTTTCAATTGATGGGTAAGTAAACAGCCCCCCCCCCCCCCCCCCCCTCCTTCTATGCCTCCACTCAGCTCTTAAGACATTTAAAAACCATTAAAAGGACCTTAAAATTGATCCTAAAACACACAGGGAGTCAATACAGCGATTGTAAAACAGGTGTATTATGGGCCCGCCCCCTGGTCTTTGTCAGGACACGTGCTGCTGAATTTTGCAAGAGTTGTAAACCTGAGAGGTTCTTTTGGGAAGACCAGAAAGCAGGTCGTTACCGTAGTCAATATGACTTGTAATAAAAAGCATGAATTAGCATCTCTGTGTTGGCCCGAGAGAGAATGGGGCGGACTCTAGCTATATTTTTTAAATGGTAAAACCCTATTTTTGTGATATTCTTGATGTGTGGAATAAAAGTCAGCTCAGAGTTGAAAATCACACCCAGATTTTTTACTTGTAAAGATGGATTAAAAGATAAAGATTGTAGTTTGGGTAAAAGAGTCTCTCTCTGGGATCAGGTCCTAAAGACTAAAACCTCAGTTTTGGCCTGGTTAAGCTGGAGAAAGTTTTCTGTCATCCAGGGTCTGATGTCTGAAATACAGTTAAAAAGTGCATCCATTGGCCTTGAGTCAGCAGGAGACATAGAGATGTACAGCTGTATCATCAGCACAACTGTAAAAGTTGACTCCATGTCTCCTAGTGACCCCACCAAGAGGGAACATGTACAGGTTAAAATGTACAGGGCCCAAGATCGATCCCTGAGGCACACCACATGTGATTTTGTGGACCCTAGAGAAGCAGGTATCCAGCCTTACCATAAATGTCCTGTCTGTGAGGTAGGAGGTAAACCATCTGTGAACAGCATTAGAGAGGCCAAGCTCCTTTAAACGGGATAATAGAATAGTGTGGTCAACTGTATCAAACACAGCGCTTAGATGCTGGAGAACCAACACTGTCATCTTCTTTAAGTCATAATTTAATCTGAGATCATTTAAAATCTTTAAAAGGGCCGTCTCTGTGCTGCGGTTCACCCTAAACCCAGACTGAAATTTCTCAAGGACATTCTGTGCATTTACAAAAAATCAGTGGGCTGAATAAAAACAAGCTTCTCTAAAACTTTACTTAAAAATGGCAAGTTAGATACTGGCCTGAAGTTGTTAAGATCATTACAGTCTAAATTGCTCTTCTTCAGCAGAGGCCTCACCACCGCCCTTTTGAAGGCAGCAGGGAAGACCCCCGTCTGAGGAGAGCGATTCATCATGTTTAAAAGCTCTTCTCTAAAAAATTCATAAAATGACTTAAAGCAACCTTTACCGATCTTGCATTTCAGAAAGCACAGCAAGATTATTTGAATATAAACAGTCCCGCCTCACTCCTAAGACACACCCCTCATTCCCTCCACCTCCCAATGCAGAAGCAAAGGTCTGACAGGCAGGTCCGTTGGACAATCCTAGAGGTGCACCCCACTTCAAGGATTGGTTGGAGTTTTCATTGAATATTTAGAGATTGGAATAATATTTTATTTTGATTAATGGTGGGTCTGTCTTGTATTTTAGAGTTCCACTACCTCATTCATAGCATTTTACCCTGTTAGAAAAATAGTGTAAGAATGCAACATCGGTAAAGGTTGCTTTAAAAAATTAGGTTGGAACTGGGTCCAAAAGACATGTGGTGGGCCTCACTGAGGAGAAAACTTTATCAAGTGTCCCAGCGTTAACCAGGACACAACTGTCCAGTGCTTCCTCCGATAAAGGCAGACACTCAGGTGCATTTAAAATCATATTACTTTGAGAGGATAAAATATTGCATCTTGTAGTGTCTACCTTCCCCATGAAGTGGCCTGCAAATGCTTCACAAAGAGCAACTGTTCGCTTAAAATTGGGTTGTTGGAATCAGGGTTTAAAATATTGTCTATTGTGGGTTGTTTTTGTGGTCATTACTTATTTTTGAAAAGTAGTTATTTCGTGGGTTTCTAAGTGCATCATTGTTTATCTTTTGCTGATCTCTGAAAATTTGATAATTTATGGTTATTTTGTTTTTCCACCATCTCCTTTCTGCCATCCGACATTTCCTTTTGATTTGTTTCATCTCCTCATTTCTCCGTGGGGCAACAGATTTAGTGTGGATGGTTTTTGATTTGAGGGGGCAAAAACTGTCTGAAGTCTACTGTAAAAATTATCAACAATAAAATCACAGGATTAGGACCCAGTCATGGGTTAGATGATGTTTCCTCATTGTCTTTGCCGAGGTCTCCCATTGGATAAAACCGGTGTTGTTAAAAAAACACACAATAATAGTCAGAGACAGCCAAGTCAACAACAGAGGAGTGTTAAACACACTTTTCGGGGCCACGTGTTCACAATGCGCACTTCCGTACAGCTGAGAAGAGCAGCTCGCTACCCAGACAACAACAAAAACACAATCTGCGAAAGTCTGCGAAATCCTTTAAGGACTGGAGTTTGACATCCCTGATTTAAAACCTGCAGAGCAGTAGCCCTCAAGGACTGGAGTTTGAGAGTCTTGCTGTAAATTCTCAAGGTAGCAGAACAGGAGCAACACAGAAATCTGCAAAAATTAGAGTGTAATGCTGAAAATAAGACATGGCGAGCCAGTACATTTTAAAGGAGTGATGACATAGCAGTTAAAAACAGTTTATGTTGTTGGAATTACTGCATATGTAAATACTCCAAAGAAAACGGATTTTTTAAGCGGAGTATTGTTTTGAAACGCCAGACCTCACTTCCTCAGTAATACAGTTGGGTCCGGTGATGATATGGAGCTTTACCCGGAGACCACGTTGACTTCATTTTGATTGGCTCACCTTATTTGGCTATGACTTTATTTGGAGAATCTAGGTCAAGCTGCGGTCGGACTTTGCTAAAGGCTAACTGCTAGCAACATGGGCACTTTAGACAGTGTGAGCTACGTTTATCAGACAAAACAGCATTTAGAAAATAAATAAACTTACAGGTAATGACAAGGTTGTGGCCCCCCTCCTCAGTGTTGCTGCAGAAGTTTTCTTTTAAATCCATTTGTTTGAAAATCCAGACCTGACTGACAGAAGTTACTACTAGCTCCATACATGCAGCTGAATCAAACAGGGAGGGGGGGGGAGCGGACGGTGCATAGACGTTAGGAGAGAGAGAGGGGGGGGCGCTGTTTACTTGATAGTGTGCTCTTATTGGAGCAATTAAATTACGTAGAATGATAGAACTACGTAGAATGATAGCCTGCTGTCTGATTCAACTGTTTCTGAGCAGAGAGACAAAGCTGACAGACCATAAACAGGAACTTTGATTCTCACTCTGGACATTCACATGGCCTCATCAGTGCACAACAGATCATATTATACACCCCAAAACCCCAGAAAAGTGAAATTTGATGTCATGGCACCTTTAAACATACTGTGTGGCATCTATGGAGATGCTGGCACTAGGTATGTTGGCAGGTTTGCCTTGCTTCAGATTAGCTCTTTTTCTGTTGACTAACTCATATAAGCTACAGTGTAAGCTAGTAGACATTTAGTTAATTGATATTAGGTGTTTAAAGGCTTCTGTATCCAACAGGATCAGAGAATGCAGGGGGAAAGTGTCTCTATTTGGCTGATAAAGAAGAGAATTTATCTATCTGGAATATTTATGAGAAAAGAGTCACAGTAAGAGGATTGTTTCAAACATCAGTGAGGAGTTTTATAGCATCTGTTGATGGTAAAGCTACATTTTGTGAAAGCTTCTTATCTCAGTTGCTCGTCATTATCAAACACACAATTGAATCCTCTTTTCTCTCTTACTTCAGCAGATTATGTGGGCATGGGAATTTCTCACCAGCAACCAAAGCAATAGATTCATTGAATAGCACCACGGATGAACTCTGTATGCTAGCAACACAATTAGCTAACTTAGCTCAATGTTTTCTGTCTGTTAACAGCTTAATTCACTAGTTACAAATGGGGCCTTATAAGTAAGAGAACAGTGGCAACAGATCAAGATGCTTCTTGTCAGGTTAGACTTGCAGCAGCAGCTGAACTGTAAGCTTAAAGGAAGATTGTGTGGACTGTAGTGATTATCAGCATGAATTTCTGAGTGCAAACATCTGAATTTTACTGCATCTTCCCTGATAAAAAAAAGAATAAATAACTAAATCTATGAACTTTCAAAAAGCAGAAGGCCTCATTTGCATTTTCTGACATTAAATTTCAGAGCATTGTTCAAGACGGTTATTTTTAATGTCAGCTACTGTATCAACACGAGGAGCTACTATATGATGTCATTTTGTTTAAGGCCAAGTCATAACGAAATGTTTCCTTTATATTTCTGTTAGAACTTGCCTACTCAAAAATGTTCATTTTAGGGTGTACTGGTAGGGGGCGTTTTTATAGTGTTTAGTCTGAGATAAGAAGCTCATTAACTACAAAAATGACATCAGTCAACTTTATAATTTGATAAAAAAAAAAAACTTATATTGTATGAACTGAAAGTCAGCTTCATACTTTTTTTTTAGTACTTATACCCCAAGATTATATTCTTTGAGAGGTCGTTTTATATTTTTCCTTTTTTTTTTTTTTACTTTCCCCCCTAAAAATAAAACAAATTTAGCATTATCCTCAGTAACCACTTTCTGCCATATTGAATAACCTGCAAAGGTTTGTCCGAAACTAAGAAAATAAATACTATCTGGATATCTTTTGGACATCTGTGGTCAAAATGAGAGATATTCGACATACTGTATCTTTGTCACCTTGCCTATCACCTAAATGGCCTAAAAAAATTAAGACATGCGCACTATTCCTTTACTCAATAAGCTGGTTCACTTGCTAAGGATAAGATGATACAATAATAATTTCCTTGACATTCATCTCATGTCATTTTACAAGAATGAATTACAGTGGCAGACCCTTTGCATCTCCTGTCACCATCATTACTCATGCATCACTCCCAGAGTTTGATTAGTTTATTTTGTCATGCTGTCCATCAAATTTCTTGCCATTTTTATGCCTGAGTTGTGTCACAGCCATTAAAGTTGTTCCTTTTTGCTAATTTTTCTGCAGGCATTTGACACGAAAGCAAGTGCCATAGACTTAGTAAATGTTGATAGCGGACTTTTTTTTTACAAATGTAATTTTTCCTCCCAGGTTGAATTTCCTTTTCCCAATTAATGAAAGGACTGACAAATGTTTGGCATGTTTGCAAAGTAGGGTTTACAAGAATTTTGCCTTTGTGTAGTTAGAGAAGTGAATGAGAATGTAAGCAGCACTTCATATAGAGTAGAAATTTTCTGTGCATTACAAAATAGTGAAATGGTTACTGTTTTCCACGAATTTCACCATGGAAACCAAAAGTCATACCTGATGCCCCCACCAAGTGGAAGCAAACACATCTCGTTGGGTGGCAAAACCTTGCCCAGGCCCTGGAGGAAATATGTTGTTTAATCACAACACCTTTCAGATTTTTCACACTGAACACTGTCAAGGTGTTGGCTATGATTTCGGGGAAGAAAAACCTGTGCAGACTCTCCAAGGAGTTCAGGGCTCATGGTGGAGCATGTGCAATAAAACATGTCAAACCACATAATCTTGTAGGAAGGAAAAATACCTTCTTTTAAGTTTTAATCTGTGTATCAGGATATGAAAAATCATGTGTTCCTCAACAGGAGTCAAAATCAGAAAGACATTTCAATATTTCAAGCTTACCTAAATTTAGATAGCGTATTTGCCATTTGTATACCATTTGTATGGAACTATTATTCAATTCATGAAATTTAAGGTTAGAAGCAGTGTGAAGAGATTGACAGCTTCCGTGACAGTAAAGAAAGCAGCATCCAGGTGCATCTAATCAAATAGACTTGATCATCAATAAATGTAGCGATTTATAAAGCAGAAGTAAGGAGAGTTTGCCGGACGAGATGATAAGGAGGAAAGACATCAGTAATGATCAAAGAGAAACAGCTGTTGCTGCCCATCAATCTGGAAAGGACTATTCTTTTACTACTACTTTCTGGACTATTGAGTGTTCCTGAATACATTGCGCACCCACAAGAAAATGAGATTTGTAAATATACAGGCCGTCGCATATTTATCAATATGCCGCAGGTGTCCACGTTGTATCACGAGATATATAGACTATGTACTGACTGTAAATGTTTTATTTTTTTTAAACAGTGCCTGTAACAGGGCTGGTAATTATATATATATATATACATATGAATATCTCTCTTCTCTCTCTCTCTCTCTCTCTCTCTCTCTCTCTCTCTCTCTATATATATATATATATATATACACACACATATATATATATATATATATATATATATATATATATATATATATATATATATATATATATATATATATATATGTATATATATAGTCGTGGAAAAAATTAAGAGACCACGCTTGTTTTCTCATATTTTTTGGTAATCTTAATGACTGGTACTACTAAAAGTACCTTTGCCTGGACACATATAATGATAACAAAAAAAGCCAATACGAGTTTGTCACATGATTCACACCACAGTTGGTACTCGATTGCATAACCATTATTTTTGAAAATAAAAAATGACATATACAAATATATATATATATATATATATATATATATTTGTATATGTATATACTATATTGCCAAAGTATTCGCTCACCTGCCTTGACTCACATACTTTATGAGCTTGACATCCCATTCCTAATCCATAGGGTTTAATATGACGTTGGTTCACCCTTTGCAGCTAGAACAGCTTAAACTCTTCTGGGAAGGCTGTCCACAAGGTTTAGGAGTGTGTTTATGGGAATTTTTGACTTTTCTTCCAGAAGCACATTTGTGAGGTCACACACTGATGTTGAACGAGAAGGCCTGGGTCTCACTAGCTACATTTACATGGACAAATAATTCATCTATCCAAGTGAAATCTTTCCAATCAGAGCTTCCAGCTGACGTGTTTACATGGACAGTGGGAAAATTGATCCGATCGGTTATATTTACTTGATGGACAGATATGTTCGTAATGCTTTTGACTTGTACAATGGCTCCTAGTTTGTAAGAGGGGTTTTCTTTTTTTGAATGTATCATCTTTTTACTGTCAAAATGCTCAATAATCATCAACTCTTTCAGTGGGGATTAAAAAAAAAAAAACAGCCATATCACAGGTCCGTACTGGACCCGCTATAGGGCTGAAGCAGATGATCATGAATGGATCCGCTATGGATCCGGGGCAAAGGTGCAGCTACAGCTTTAGGTCTGCCCGGCTAACATCAGTATTTACTGTCAGAACACGGATCATCGGCTGATCCGTTCTGTGCAAGTGGACTGCCATCCATTCGCTATCTGGGGCTGCCTTACAGCACAGTCTTGTTCTGTTTTGCTTCCGCCATCTTCCCTGAATCTGCTATGTCACGCAACCCTCACGTGATTCAAGCATGCGCAGAGACAAAATTCCACAGAAATTATCTGAATGAGTGTTTACATGCTCATTTTTTTCTGCTGATAGGATTGTAAAAATGTTTAAACCACCCCTCTTGATCGGATTGAAATTTATTTCCGATCAATTTCTGGGCAAAAAGAGTTCTGGCATAAAAAAAATAAAAATAATAATAATAAAAAAAAAAATTAACTGTCTTATATTAAGAACTTAGTCTAAATAAATGTTAAGACTGAGCTGAATTATGATTTCTAATGCTTCCTGCAGCTCTAAAACTGACTCAGCAGACAACTTTGAAGAACAATAGATCAGTATACAAGGATACATTTAGTAATATGGCAGCTCAGGAAGTGTTTGAACGCCGCCCGCTTCACACACTTTTGAAACCCCTGACGACCAACTCCACTCACCACCACGACACCACAACCCCTGATTCCCCCAGCCTAACCAGGGTAGCACCACACATTGCTGCCTGGTCTGTGGGAAACACTAGGTGCTTCATGTTATACACCTGTGGCCATGGAAGTGATTGGAACACCTGATTCCCATAATTTGGATTGGGTGAGCAAATACTTTTGCCAATATAGTGTATATATTCAACCTTCGGAAGCGACAGTCTCATCTGTATCTAGTATTTTTTTTTTTGCCGAATAAACACCAAATCCAGATCCCTCATACAGAAACCGTTTAACGTTGCTTGTGGGCAGGTTTGATGTGTGGGGCACGAGCACGATGAGAGACATCATAAATGAGAAAGATCTCCCTCCAGCCTATTTGCCCATTACAATTCATCAATTACTTGTAACATTGTTCAAGCCGCAGTGTTCAAAGCGTGTGAATAAAACAGCGGCTTGTAGCCCAGAATTTACGGTAACGCTGTTGTTATAGCCGAACATCTCTTGATTCCAGTTGTTGATGAACTGTGCAGCACTTTGAACAACTGTTGTTGTTGGAATTGTACAATGTAATTCAACTTGAAACTTGAGACTTGAAACTACAAAGCCAAATCATTTGGTTTTCATCATTTTTTGGAAAGAAAGATTTTTCACAAGTGGAAAACATTCTAGACAGCTAAAAATTTTAATGAGTGGATGTCCAAGAAAGTTCACACCAAGGTCAGACTGAACAATGCTTAGACTGATTGCAAAAGAAAAACGACAAAAAAACAAAAACAAAACAAAACACACACACACACACACACACACACGCACACAAAAACAAAACAAAACAAAACAAAAAAAACCCCAAGACCTATATCTCAGAGTCTGCAGGCCCCAGTTGACTTATTAAGGGAACTAGAGGCAGGAGTTTAAAAAAGCCAAACATGCATGTCCATTTTTTTAATACTAATGGGTGATGAAGTGCTAAATACCCAAAATAACCTTTCCACGTTTCTCTCCGTTGCCTTGAACAGGCTGTGTGCTGAATTAGAGCTGCAATTCGGTGTCCGATTTTCCCGCGCTGCCCTGCGGACGTGACGTCAAATGACGCTACATCTGTAGTTTTGATACAGGAAGAAGGCAGTCGCGGTAAATTCAAACACTGTAATGATAGTTATGGATTCTTCTGCCGTCAGCAAATGATCCAGATCAACTGAAAGACACTAAAAAGTGTGACTACGAAAAAAAGCGTGGTGAACAACATTATAGCTTCAGTTTGTGCACGCTCCTGTGATGGCTTGGCTCGTGGCGGCAGTTACCTGAAGCGCCAGTCGCGGCAGTCGCGAGTTTCGTTTCTTTATCTTGCCTCAAATCCCTTCAAGTATTAAAAGTTGGTGGAAGTATAGAACAAGACTGAACAAGTATGGCTTGTTTTAAGTAAAGGCCAGGGGAAACCACAGGGATGAACGAGACCAAGGGCCTGAAAACAGCCGCAAACTGACAACAGAATGGCTGGAAAGTAAAATCATGAAGGTGTGATGACCTGGTCATCACATGAAGAATTTCACTTCTACCTCAAACTAGATTGGCAATATTGTCAAAAAATGATATCACAATATTTTTTTTTTCAAAATATTTCAATAACTATATCAAACTATATTGATGTCTTTGGCCACTGAAGAAGTCAGAGCCTCAATAAAATCCTTCCAATGTTTGCCCACTTGTCATAGAAAATAAAGCCCCTATAATTCCAAACAAGAGGTGCAGAAATCTATTTGAAAGTTACAGAAAACACCTGATTGCAGTGATTGCCTCAAAAGATTTCTCAACAAAACTTTGGTTTAGGTGCCCCATCCTGCTTGTTTGCTTGTTTTGTTTTTAATATTTAATATTTAATATTTAAAAGTAATGTTGCAATTTGTATAATTTCATAAAAAAATGATAATTACTTTTGTCAATTTCAACTTGTTTTACTGACAGCTGATTTTTTTTCACCTCTTTAACGGGAGGGTATTAATAAATTAGACAACTGTATATGATGCATTATCGACACCTACTGTTTCTAACAACTGGTCAATGATGTTTTTGGAAAGACGAAAAAACAACAACATAAAAACAACCCTTAGCTGTTGATGGACTGCTGTGCTTGGCCAGGTGTCATGTAGAGATAAGCTGTCCTGCAGAATGGTGTGTTTCACGGTCTCACGGAAGGCGTATTTCTACACTACACCAGGCCTCCTGTGAAAGGTGGGAGGGTCTACAGCAGTACAGTTGCTCATTAAGAATAGGAACAATACATGCTTTCAGTGCATACCGCATGGGGTTGAGGCGCAGTTGAATAAAATCACGGCACCGGAAATGTGCAATCTGTGTTGCTTTTTCTCTCGTTGTAAAAAAAAAAAAAAAAAAAAAATACCGGTTTCACAAACGATGCAGTACGATATGATATCGCACACTTCTACCTCAAACCTCAAGCTGACTGAATATCATTCTGAAAGTTCAGAGCGCGAGTCTCTTACTAGAACTGTTGAAGAGACCAGTTCATTCCTGCTAACAGAAAGAGCCAATACATTATTTTCTTATTTGGTTGAAAATATTGGTACTGTATATTTTCAGAAAGGAGGATGATATGGTAAAGATGTAGTTAACTACCAGCATCCATCACTTTCAATCTGTTACAATAAGCAGCTAAAGGATACACTGAATATTTAAATCCTTTTTTCATTACCTTTCACCTCTTTACTCTTCTTCGCACTCTCTTGTAATTGTGCACATTTCACCAGGTCCACCACTCATACCTTTTCATGTCACTGCTTGATGACCGCTGTGTGTTGCACACATTCCCGTACTGTCGGCAAAGCTGCAAACATGCCGTTTTGTTGACCGACTGCTGTGACCGCAGCTTCTGTAGTGGGTGTTGTGGTAGACTTGTCAGTAGAAACTGGTTTCACTCATTACCTCCTTGAACTGTTCTGGGAGTACTGCTGGCTTAGTGACAAAGGACAGATGACATTTACCAAGCTCGATCAGCCACTAGCTGTGACATTTACCAACACGTAGGTCTTACAGGAACCGAGCAGCGCTGGCTTTTCTCTGATAGGTGCAGAGACGCCAAGCCTGGTGGGAGACAAAGTGACAGATGCTGCAAATGTATTAGAAAGTGTTGGGGGTTAATTCGTGGTTGATATGATGTCATGCATATACCTAATGAGGGAAAGTTTAGGAGCAGGAACTTCATTAATTCATTCATAATTGAACTATTGTCTAATAGTAAACTTTTACCGCAGTTAATTTTTCATTTCTAACATTAGCATGTCTTTCCTGCTGTGGAATCTGTGAATTTTTCTTTCATCAAAACTTGAATTTCTAGTTAAATAATGGCAAAATGTCAGATGTGATGAATTTGTTCATTTATTCTGTCTAAATAGGACATAAATAAGTCATAAGTAGGCAAAACCTAGTATACTTCAGTTCATAGAGAGATCAGTCAGACTCAGTGGTCAGATATTGCTGTAATACAGGCCAAATAAGTAACTGGCCAAGCTGAATACAAAGAAAACCCTGTCAAATGGTTGCTTTGGCTACTTTATGGTACCAGAACAATTCCATTCTTCTCCTTTATTTCTCATTAAAGCATCAGTTTCATTTCAGTGATGTTCAAGATAAAAACAGAAAACGGGGAAAAGCACAGCAAAGAGCAATATAGACGTGAGTGGAGGGGGTTTTTAGACATTAGTCGGTGGGTTGCCACTGTCATAGCTGCTCTATTGACATCATAATTGTCATAGTTTGACCACTTTGTCGCAGACCTGATGACTGATGGTATCATCCTCTCACTTCAATTAGTTTGCTTGTTTTTAAGAAGCTTAATTAATCCCGTGAGCATACATGAGTGTGATCCGACTGTTCAAGAAATGCAATGATTTTTACAACAGAAAACAAAGAGGACACCGAGAAGTTTTAATTTAAAAATATCATGAAGTGGTGAATCTTCATGTTTGTTAGTTGTTTTTAGTTCCTTTGTAGCTTTACCAGGGCTGCAAATATATTAGCCAGTGGTGTTAAATGCTATCACTCATAATCATTTTTAATAATCTTACAATTATAAAGAGTTATGAGCTTATATTTTTTCCATTATTTTCTTTGCATTCACACTTTTCTTTAACTTATTTAATCATATTGTAACATTTGCCACATTCAAGCTGCACAACACTGAATTTTTAATATTTCCCTCATATCTCGTCAGTGTAATAATAATATATCTTCCCGCCTGAATGTCTCGTCCCTTGTCTCCTCAGACTGCCAGTTGTGCCCCATAGGTGGTGATAAACACTCAGCCCTGCTGTTATTACATTTTCCAGTTATTTCTAGTCTAATCATTGTCAAATAATGAAAAGACTTTGTGTCTTTTTTGTTCGTTGCTCTTATGTAGAAGTATAAAGTTCATTTCTAATTTTCTCCTCACTTGTTTCTATGTATATACCTTCACTCTGTCTATGATTTGGTACAGGCCAGGAGGTGCATGGGGAGTTATTAGAGCTTCTTAGCTGAAAGCTGCTTTCTGGCATTTGTAGAAGAACTGTGACACTGAAGAGAAACAATGAGCTGAGAGGGACTGCAGAGGAAAGAGTAATTCACAGTGTTCTTTCGCATGCTACCATTTCATCTGATCATGATGAATTAAACCGTAATCAATAGAAGCTCTACGATTTGTGGGATTGTAATTGTATTCTTATTTTGCGTATTTGTTGTTTGCCTTTTTCGCTGAAGCCACTAGTTGCTTTGGCAAAAATCCAAGTTTGCCTCTTCATACTTTGCTCTTCATGGTGAAACTACCTTTGTTCTGTCTGCAGCTTTATTATTTTGGTTCAGCATGTTGAGTGTGGTAGCAGCACAAAGAAACAAACCAAAAAATCTCTAAAACTCCTGTTACATGAGACGCACCGATTCAGTGACCAGCTTGTAAACACATTACAGTGTACAGTATATTTCCTGTCAGTTAGTTGTGACCATATATTGTTAAATGAGTGCATATTTCAAAAGTACTTTAAGATGATGAACTGTGTCTCCATGTAACTGAATAAGCCTGTAGAGAAAGCGCAGACCTCTCTGTGTTTATCATACCAAGGTCCTCTCAAGAGGAAAGCATTCAGGTTAAACCAGAGCAGTAAACTCACAATATTAATCTCAGGATTAAACAGTCATGCTGAAAACTTGGTTCATGCAACAGAAAACAGTCCAATTTGCTGCACAGATCCCACCCAGAGCAAGACTGTCCCCTTTTCCCAAAACATGCTCATGTGGTGTACGTACCTGTACATGCAGGCAGATATGAACGATAATCACATTCAAATATCGCTGCTGTTGCACACAAACCACCTATGTCCAAAACTGTTATTTTTCAGGCAACGTCAAAAAATGTGGTTTTGTAAAGACTGGACACATCATCAAGTTTTGTATTGTGTCTTTTACATTAAAGTTGTATATTTGATTGTATTTATTTACTGTTTAAATATTTTACCCAAATCAAGCTCAGGTGAAAGAGAGGGTTTTTTGGTGTAAAATGGAGATAGGAGGTTTGTGCCCAACACCGATGATATGCAACCTGTAGTATTGTGAGAGCAGCTGCATATGAAAGATAAATTATGGTCACATTGTAAAAGCATAATTCTAACCTTCATCAAGTACTTGTGATTTATAAATCTAACCAAGCAACGTTACACCTGAAACCAACTAGGAAATGGCAACATGTTGTCGTGGTGTGTTTACATGTAACCACAATAACCTGCAAATAGGCTGTCATGAGAGTGATGGCTGTGTTTTATAAAGACAATGTCCGGAATCTGAAACTTGTCCTTTTTGAGGAATTAATTTCGAAGGCCTGTCAGGTCAACAAAATGATGGAGCCAATAAAAATCTGTATTGTGAAGTTGGAAACATCATAGACTAGAACAACCTTGTAATGCTTTTATCATAAAGTTTTCCAACATTGTAAGATCATTGAAAATGACTTTCCAGCATATTTAATTTTGTTAAATGAAATAATCTTAGTTTGTTGGTGTTGAAACAGAATGAAGTTGATGTCAATGTTTACAAACTTGTGGCCTATTAAAATCTGTGTGGAGATCTAAAACCACACATGATATACTAGGGCTGATTTAAAAAAAAAAAAAATGGGAAAATAAAATCTTTGAAAAAAAAAAAAAAAAGGGGAGTTATATATTATTTTGGGGGAATAAAAAAAAAAACAAAAAATAAAAAAAAAAAAAAAAAAAAGGAAAAAAAGGAAATAGGAATGGATCTCCTCCAAGAAAAGAAAAGAAAGGAAGAAAAGAAAAAAAAAAAAAAAATAAATAAAAAAAAAGTAAATTAGAAAAAAAAAAAAAAAAAAAAAAAAAAAAAAAAAAAAAAAAAAAAAAGATAAATAAAAAAAAAAAAAAAAAAAAAAAAAGAGAATAAAGTTTTTTAAAAAAAAATTTAAATTTAATTTAAATATTTTAAAAAAAATAAGAAGGGAAGGGAAAAAAAAAAGGAAGAAGGAGGTTGAGGAAAAGAAAAAAAAAAAAAAAGTAGATTATAAAAAGGAAATTAATTTAATTAAAAAAAAATATTAATAAAAAAAAAAAAAAAAAAAAAAGAAGAGAATTTGGATGAAAAGAAGAGGAGGTAAAAAAAAAAGGAAAAGAAGAGGAAAGGATCAAGATCAAAGAAAGAGGGAGCTGGTGATGAAAGCAAGCGGGAAGAAAAAAGGAATAACTACCCACAAAAAAAAAAAAAATAAAAAAAAATAAGGGTGGGTATAAAAATTAAAATGAGAGGGGGGGAGGAAGAAAGAAAAGAGAAAAATAGAGAGAAGAGGGAGGGGAGAAAAAAAAAAAAAAAAAAAAAAAAAAAAAAAAAAAGAAAAAAAAAAAAAAAAAAAAAAAAAAAAAAATAAAATCTAAAATAAGAATGTAAACTGAGGTAATTGTTAATAATAAAAAATAAAATAGGTAAATATAATTAATAAAAAAAATAAAATTAATCGATAGAAAAATATAAAAAAATGAAAAATGTATCATAATATAATCATAGCAAAAACAGTAAGAAAAATTCAATTAAACTTAAAAAAAAAAAAACATCAACGCAATTCCTGAATTAAAAAAACATTAATCATGGGAAACTGATTAATTTGAGAAAAAAAATAAAAAAACATAACAAAGAAAATGACAAATGGAAAGGCAACGGCGCGTTAAACATCAAATTAGCAATGAAAAAGGAAAAAGAAAAACTATATGTGGAGATATGTGGAGGTTAGGACATAAATTTCCTTGCTGCTATTGTTTTTTCCAATATCATGCTCTTTGTGTCTTTTAGGAATTTTTGCCTGCATTACTCATGTTCTTACAAACATACTGCATAGATTGTGTGAGCAGTATTTTGCTTTCCCGTTTTGATTTGTGGCTACAAGTTGGTGCTAGCCAATAATTTACTACACAATGATGTTGTTGCCAACTTGCATTGAAACCAGTAGGTTCTGCAGCCATCAGTGGTATTTGCAGCTTTTCCACATTAGTATTTCCTCTAAAAGCTGATGGTTGATCTCTTGTAAACAGTATGCTCTCAATCCATACTCACAATATGGCAGATAGTTGTATCGGTGTGTCTGAGCTGAGCTGGTGTACTATTTGTAAGTACACACGTAATTGCAGTAAATGCATATTTTTAGTTGTAGAAACTCATCTTGAGCTTTTCTTCTTTGGTTTTACAAGTAAACCGCTACCAAACTTTAGATGATTGTTAGAGGATCAGAGATGATTTTCTTCATTTTTATGATCCAAACTGATGTTGGTTGGAACAGAGGTGCATTTAGACGCAGGACGTGCTTGTTGCACCACAGAAATGATGTAATAAAAGTGCGTTTCTTGTTTTGCCTTCAGTCAGGGAAAGACATGTTTGTCTCTATGTCTTTGCGATGCGTTCAGCACTGACCTATTTCAGTGCTCTCTTTGCATAGCAGAATTAGTCTGAGCTGGATATTGGCCAGTGAGAGCATTAGTGAGCAAGGTAAATAATGCTGCCTCCCCTACGCTGAGCAGAAAGACAGCTATGAGGAGTACCAGCTTCAAGAAACTGGTTAATGTGCTGAGGAAGTTATCAGCAAGCACACGGGAGAGCTAGCAGGCTTCGATTAAGCAGAAGTCATTGTAACATATTGCATTAAACAAAAAAAGGAAAAAAGACAAAGAAAAGACAACCTGATGTTTTTTTCACTTGTCAATCATGTGTATATTCTCATGCAGATGCGTGCAGACCCACAAATACACACAAAAACCAAAATGAAGCTATTTAAGTTGCTGTCTTTTCCATGCCTGTTTGGTGGAGAATCACTGATGTGTCGTCAGCAGCACATACACCATATTAGAGCTTTTTATCTGCAGAGGAGTTTGTGTGACAGATGGTGAAGCCACATGTCGGTAGATGTGTGCATGTGTGTGTGAGAGAGAGAGACTCTGAGAGAAAGAGAGATGAAAGAGACAGTAAAAGACTGACTGTACTGACTTCTACTGACCAGACTGAGACTAAATCCATCAGTGAGCCTGCAAGTGATATAAAAACATTTCAGGACTGCAGCACGGGGCAAAGGCAGCAAATCAATTTAGTGACAAGTCATTTTTATCTGTAAACTGCATGCATGGCCATAAATTTGGAAAAGTCATAAAATGTGTTAAATGTACCCGCTCAACGTCATGTCAGCTAACTGCACAGCAGTGCTCCAATTCTACTGCTCAATCTGAACATTATGTTGCTTTCTGATAAGCAGGCAGATAAGTGGAGCTCGGATTATGTGCCCCAGCCAGCTGTGCACAATACACGTATTTACATCCCAGGTGGATTACTGCAAAATCAATATGAGTTAGGTTCAGGATTACTGTGGGACAGGTTAGAGGAATACATACAAAGATACAACAGTTTATCATTTTAATTCCATTAAAGATATAAAACCCTTTGAGTAACCTTAAAGTGTCCTAATCAGATAGAAAACACTGATTTGTGATGGTATAGTTTTTCTTGAAAGTGATCAGATTGGAAGGATGCTGCAGAGAGTGAAAAGAAAATGTAAGACAAACAGTTTATAAGCATATAAACACAATATAATGAATTGACAAGACTTGATAAGGTTTTATGGATATTTTTTTAATCATACCATTAGCTACAGTACGTGCTAAATACAGTCCTGGGAAAAGTCTCAAACCTTATCCCTTCAGGCTTTTTCTCATACAGCCAGACTAAAAAACGTGTGTCTAAGTCAGAAGATAAAACAATATTGTGGGATGCACGATATAATCGGCCCCCTATTGGTATCTGCCCATATCGGACTTAAAACTGAGTATCGGACATCGGCCACCCCATCGATATTTAACCGATCAGCCCACTGTTTCTGAAGTCTAAAAAACACCCATAAACTTCCTCTTCAAAAACTTTGTTTTTACAGACTTTAAAACTTCTGGTGGTGGGAAAAAATATCAATACACTGAAATATCGCAATATTTTCATTTGCTGATATATTGACATTTAAAAACACAGTATCGATCTGTTTTACAAACCAAATTATGCAATATTTAAGTGTTCTGTTATGAAATCTCATGAGAATTCAGCAAAATTTCATGATTTTTCATGCTGATATCATACTGACATTTAAAAAGAGTGTCAATCTATTTTCAACAAAATCTCGCAATATTTTATCTTTGTGTTACGAGATCTCGTGAGAATTCACAAAATATCGTGAGATTTTGTAACAGAACGATAGTAAAATAGATTGATACCGCATTTTTAAATATCAATTTGATATTGGCATATGAAAATATTGCAATATTTCAGTGTATCGATATTTTTTCCCACCCGTATTTTTCAAAGTGTTGGAAACAGATAACAAAACTTCTATTTTGAAATAAGCTTTAATATCGGTATCAATATCGGTTATTGGCCACATGAGTTTAAAAATATCGGCATATCGGATATGGGCCAAAATTCCAATATCGTGCATCCCTAATATTGTGTTTACACATTGGCTTAGACCTTAGTAAAGAACTGGCTTTTGTATCCTAAACATTATTAATAGCAGCTTAACACACACAATCTGTTTCTATTTCTTCAGTTAAATCTGTAAAAAAAAAAAAATAGCATAGTTACAATTTGATGGGAGTAAAATAATTTTTTTTCACCAACAAGGTGATTTGCAAAGAGCTGCTAGCTGAACACTTGACATACCTCAGCACTGTGTGCGACCTTGAAAGATTAAGAAACAGGAAAGGTGGAGGACAAAAGAGAAAGTTGGCTTGCCACTGTCACTGTCCTGGTATGGAAGAGCTGGGCCAACAGTACTTAGCTGATTTTTTGATGCTATGGCTGATTTGTGTTTGTCAGCATCGGTATTATTTGTCAAGCATGACAATAAACAACAGTATATAAGGAGAATTCAGTAAAAGTCATTCCTTGCTGCCGTCGAGGAACTCTTGGTGTTTTATTTTCAGTGGATTAGGGCTTGGATTTTGCGCATGGTTGCAAATACTTTACTGGTGTGTATGTTAAGTTTAGAGCTTGTCTGTGTGATGTGATTTGCATCCTGCAGATGTGGCGCACATGGGGATCTTTAATCCCCAGGATGCACACACAGTAGGTAACCTGTTGAAAAAATGTGTCCAAGCAAGAGAGCAAGGTGAGATGAAGATAAAAGAGAAAGCAAATAAAATGGACTTTATAGGCTATGATCCGATGAAGCCACTTAGAGCTGAGGACACAAGCTGCAGTATTTCATGCTTTATCTGTAGTCAAGATGGAGGGCATCTAACAGGAGCACCTAACTCTAAATAACAACAGAATGGCATCTCCACACAATTTCCAAAATAATCACTGGCTGTGGTAGGCAATCTATGCATAAGATGACTGCAAGAGATTGGACAGGATTAGTGAAAGTGTAATTCAGTAAAGTGGAATATTTTTTCAGAGTTAATGAGCTTTTGCTGCCTGAAGACAAATTGAAAAATTACTAAATGGCTCACAATATCATACAACATGATAATTAATGCAAGATTGTGTAAATGACTTTGGAATCATGATCTCTCTTTAGTTACAGACCTTCTTATGCCCTTGGTTGTTGTTTTTTTCATTTGTGGCTATTATACTGTATTCGTACAAAACATATAGACTTGAGCTGTGTTTTACTTGTCTGTTTCCCTGGATTTTAAAGCATTTGATTTCCGTTATGTCTGTCTTTTCCAGATGTTTTCCAGATAAAAAGGGATTAGTTGGCCATTTGGATGCACCATTCACAGGTTTTAAGGAATGAGTGAAAGTTTTTAACAAATCCACATTGGCAAAGCTAAAACCCTTCCCATCTAGTAGTTCAGAGTCCTAAAGGTTACGGACTGAGCTAAGTGCTTGTTTCATGTAGTAGTGTAGTTCATAGTGCATTCTATCACAGCCACTCTGAGTGTATAAGTGAGTATCTGTACACTAATGTGCAAACATGTTAATGATACTGTCAGCAGAGGGAATAAAAAGTGTGAAGTTCCCATGTACAAACAGATTATTACATTATGAGCCATCAGCACAGCTTTATAAGTATTAGAGTTTTTAGCACCTGTAAAAAACTACTCTGTGGGATTCTTGCTTTACCTTTTAGTTTTATTCAATTGCAGTGTGAATATGAACCCAAGATTTTAAAAGCTGTTTCTCCACCCATCCAATCATTAATGCATACAGGTGCAGTCAGGTGTGAGGTGAGGTTCATTCTGGACCAGTCCATTCTGTGCCCATGTTGTTCTGCATCAATATAATTTACTTTGCTGATATTCATCCAATTCTATTCCTGCATTTCCAGCGTGCAATGGAGAAAGTTGCAATAGTAAAGCTTTTACCACTTTGCTTTTGTCACTTTGCCGACATTCTCTCCTACAATCCTATAAAGACATGCTAGCGAGAAGTACACCATATGGTGAAATGTTTCTGTTGTTATTTTGACCCCATCTTCCAGCACATGCCCCTTGAGATGTGCAGCTGTCCAGGTTGTCACGTTTATTTTGAAAAATTCTCTATACATTGTCTCTTGGGGACTGGTCAGGATTGCAGGCAGGTCGGTGCACTTTCTGCCTCTTTTTCTGCAGTCATTGCCTTTCAGCAAAATGTGGCTTTGTACTGCTTTATAAAATCAATGACCGTCCCCAGAAAAGAAGTTGTCTGGAAGGAAATGGACTTTTCTTCATTACTGCTACGATCACAAAAGTGTAAATGAGATTTGCCAAGAGCCCCGACACATCTTCACACCATCACCAGCCTGAGCTCTTTGGCTTTTGAATTGCTGTTAACAGTCTGGATGATTCCTTTTTTCTTTGGTCCAGAGCTCTCTCTGTCCTGTTTTCCAGAAGAAGTCTGGAATAATGATTCCTTTGATCACATTTCTACTGAAGTGACAGTCCACCTCAGATGCCGCTGAGCTTAAAGAAGTCAATACAAGTTTTTTCAGAGCAGTGACATTTATAAATGTAACTTCATGCTTCTCAAAGGTTGCCCACAGTTATCCCTTGCCCATGTGGTGACATCAGCTACTGATGAATAGCAGATCTCTCTGCAATGCTGTCTGAGGATCACTGTGTAAGCCTGAGCTTGCCCCTTTGTAGACTACTTGGATTATTAGATTTAATTATGCACTGTAAACAAAAACATATACAACTCTCTGTAAATCTTCATCAAGGGAGCATTGCTCTTAAATTTCACACAGATTTTTTTTTATTTCTTTTTGATCTAACCATCTTTGCACCCCAAAGACATCCTTCAATGGACATCATTCTGTATCCAGTCATGATTACAATCAGTTATTGACAGAATAACTTTTTTTAAATGACACATTTTCTTTTATTTCTTAAATTAATCAACTGATTATTCAATCTTACTTATTTGTTTCTATTTTTGTCTCACATCACTGGCTCTAAATTGCCTTGTCCTAATCTTTTTTATGGAACATGTCACAGGCCCAAATGCAAAACACAATATCAACAATTCAAAGAAGGTTGATGAGACAAAACATACTGTAAAAGGTCTATTTAATACTGCCTGTGATGAAATCAAAGTTATACTGTAGTGTAGGAATAATTGTTTTTACAACATAAGAACCTCATAAATGCTTTATAATAGTGCCCCCCCCCCCCCCCCCCTCCAACCCCCGCCCCCCCCCACACACACACGCACACGCTGTTATTGGCTTTCATTTCATGTTCAAACAGACAAAACATGTGGTAAAGAGAGCATTAGAATGGCCATTATCATGTCTTAACCATGGCTATGATGTCAATTCTGTCATCACAACAGATGTTGCCGGCTTTTTAGTTGCAGAACATCACCGTTTATGGCAATCAAAGCTCAGCATTGTATTATTTTTAGCAACAGCAACATCAAATTTGATTTCCCGATCCAGCTGGAGTGCTGCTAGTATTGCAATAACAAGGTGCCCATGAGAGAAAAAAAAACATCAGAACAAAAAGATGTTTAGCTTTTTAAGTCATGTGTATGTCCATTATGTGTATTTAACATATAATGGCAAGGCAATGAGAAGCTGTTCAATTATTCAGACTACCATTGTCTCCAGACTGAATTAAAGATGGTAGATGATCATCACGGAAAATAGTCGGGCTGCTAAATTGATTCATTAGGACAAAGACCTTCACACTGTAATATCCTGCCCTTTTCTGTTCCAGAGGAGGACCACACGCTACGGATCTTGCTCTACTCTCTCATCTTTTTCTTGAGTGTGTTCGGCAACCTGCTCATAATTGTGGTGCTTACTGTCAATAAGCGCATGCGCACCGTCACCAACACCTTCCTGTTGTCCCTCGCCGTCAGTGACCTGATGATGGCCATCATCTGCATGCCCTTCACCCTCATCCCCAACATCCTGAAGGACTTCATCTTTGGAGCTGCTATGTGCAAGATTGTTACCTACCTCATGGGTGAGTAAGGGTTAGTGTTGAGGAAAGCACCAAAATACAGAAACGGGAAATGGCAAATAGTATATTATTATTTTTTAGAGTTATGCTAACTGTGTGTACTGTACATGTATTAACCAGGAAATGTGTATCCAGAATTGTCCCTGTTTCCGTTTTCAGATGTCGTGCTCAGAATGTTGTTTCACTTGAGCAGCAGATTACTGTAGAAAGTTTTAAGACCACAGCAATCCCATCAGTGGTCTTAAAGTGGAAATGCAATGCTCAACCAACCTAACTTTATTTAAAAGACTGAGTCCTGGTCTTATGAATAATTATATACCAAACGTGAAAAATATAAGTATATTAAAGAAAAACGTTGCAAAGTTTGACGTTTTTAGGGCAAGGGCGCCGCCATCTTGCAGTACTCTAAGCTCTGACGTCACTGGGTTGGTTTCCCCTCTGACTCCGCATTAAATAGCCTAAATAGAAATAAGCAGCTACGCTGAACAATGATTAACAAGCTGGAACATGTTTTAGAAGATTAATATGATGGAAAGCGAAGCTGGGAGGCCAGTCCAGCGTCCAGATCCTGTACCGATGCTTTCCAGCCATTACACCGTGTGACTGAGGAGAGAGGAGGAGACGCCGATCCTGGTGTCAGGAGGGGCGGCTTGGCAGCACCTGTAGGAGTGGCTGCGGTTCAGATGCTGGAAGCTGTCTGCTGTCAGGAGGTCCACATGGACCAGGTCATGCGTGAAGGACTTTGTATAACAATTTGGATTACATGTATGGATTATTGTACCGGGAGGTGGATGTTTTGGAGGCGGTGCTGTCCTTGAAGGAGATCCGGGCGGCGACACGAGAGCGTCTGGGAAAACAGCAGGTAGGCTAACTAAGCTAACGGTAGTAACCAGCAGGTACGCTAACTAAGCTAACGGTAGTAACCAGTGGTTTAATGTAAAATAAAGTAAATGCTATAGCGAGACAGGGATACGATGGGAAAGATGCATCCAGGCTGCAGAATGATGGGGGAGCGGGCGGTGTTTGGTAGAACCGGACCCCGCCGTGGGAAACTGGGAGTGGACCGGACCAGAGGACTCTCATTCAGGACCGCGGGACTAACCAACCCGGTGACGTCAGAGCTTAGAGTAGGCCTACTGCAAGATGGCAGCGCTCTTGTCCTAAAAACGTCAAACTTCGCAACGTTTTTCTTTTATAAGCTTATATTTTTCACGTTTGGTATATAATTATTGATTAGACCAGGACTCAATCTATTAAATAAAGTTAGGTTGGTTGAGCGTTGCATTTCCACCTTAGAGTGTTACATGGTGTTGCATGAATGAAATGTTTGATGACACAAAAAAAGAACACACACATATTTATTTTTCCAACACATTTTGCAATAATAGGAAATATATGTATATGCATAAATAGTGTAGCTCATACTGTATGTATTTCTTTTGTTCGTTGTCTGTTCAGATCGCCACCATTTAACCTTTACTTCATAGCAGAAACTTTTTCAGTGGAATTGGGTTGAAAATCCATTTAATATCTGATCTCACTGCATTTTAAGCAGCTTAGCTGTACTTGAATGCCTTGGGATGAGCACTTGCAGATGGAGGGTCAGTTAGCTCTTGATGGAGGTTAGAGGTGCATCAACCAGCAGGGATTTCAGTCAAGATTCTGTATTGTCAGACATGCTTAGAATAAAATTCAGACAAAGGCGTGCCAGGATACGCCTTTGTACCCTTTGTATCCATCACCATGGTGATTGTATCCATCACCACGCCTTTGTATCCATCACCATGGTGATACTTCATGGTTACACTGTACTAAATGAAACCACAAATATTTTGAAGTAATTTATTACTGTTTTGTCAAGCAACAGATAGAAATATCAAACATGAACATAAACACACCATAAAAATGTCTGGTTGAAAAACACAAAAACAAAACAAAAAGAAGTTAATGTAAATCACATGAGGCAATCAAACATTATAATTCAATATTAATATCATTAGATAATTAAACTGGTGTTTGTGTTGGTAAGCTTTCATTGAGCAAGCATTGTGAGTGATCAACACATCAAAATACTGGTACTGAATTACAGTAAATGGCTCGTGATAACCACACTTCTATAAATGGAGGAACTCTAGATGCATAAAATACTGATATTTGTCCACAGCTGGTAAATGTCAAATGCCCTAATTACAGAGATGTTTATGTCGTTTTTGCAGTTGTTGGTGACTGATTTTGAGAGATCAACAAACAAACAAACAAACAAACTTATTTAAAAAAAAATGTTACCTTTACTTTAACAAACTGTGACAGTGTGGGGTCCTGTCACTATGCCACTGACGATTATGGGCCCTGGCTACTGGGATGTCCCTTGACTGGTAAGTCGCGTTACTCAAATCACGTGGGGCCCTCATTGTGTAAAATATTATGTAAGACAATAACAATTCAGACAACAGCAAATTAATTTAGTCTTTTTCATTCTGCTGACAATTAAATAAACTGAAAGAATAATTTCATAGAACAAAAATATGATTGGTCAAAAAATGCAAAAAGTAAAAAGAAAAAACAACCAAACAAAAAATGAATAGATGAATGGAAGCTGAGACTGGCCTATAAAGAATGGCAAAGTCAAATTCTGACAATAAAAAAAGAAGAAAAAATCATACCCCATGTACATTTTAACATTGCTTTTGTGTTGTCCTCCACAGTGCAGCATAGATATGGTTTATAAGGGACCTGTAAGCTAAAATATGTTGTTTAAATTGCACCACTGTAAAACATTTCTACAATAAACAAATTCAGTTATTCCAAGTGAAAGAGGAGGTGAAACCATCAATTTCCCCACCTGCCTCTGAATAAATGTTGCTTGAGTAATGTTAAAAGATATACATCTAAAGAAAAGAATGAGAATAAGGAATGCAGACATCATTTATTAAGAATGCAACATGGCAGCATATTCTCCTAGCAACTGGGCTGGCTGTGACTGTGTGGGCTTTTGTCCATACTGTTGCAACTGAAAAGAAAATTAGAGGTTCCTCTGGTTCCTCAGCTCTCTCACTGACCTCTGCTGAGACAGTAGTGGCACAACTGTCATAGTGAACAGGGCTGCAGTCATGCTGTGCTTCAGTTTTTATGACTCTAACTGTGACATATTTCTTTTTTAAAAGGCTGTAACCCTTAACCACATGCAGTGTTCCAGTTTGTGCAGTGACTGTAGTCCAGAAGCCCTGTGGAGTGTTGGAACCAGACAGGTCATTGTGATACTAGAAAATTCTAATAATATAGTAACTATAGTAACTGGTCAAATAGCATCAGAGACTGAACTACAGCAGCAAAACAAGTCCGAACATCACTTCTCATCTTAATTGACACTCTTCAAGTGTAAAACACGGCATAAGATGTTGAAATAAGTAGAAAAAAAATCGACAATAAATATACAAGAAATATATTTTCTTGTTTCTTTTATTTGCTATGTAGAAAAACAGAAAATAAAAATGTACTATAAAAGTGATTTCATAGCTTTTTGACCATGACCATGAAAAATGTCCCCTATCTTAATAGTGACCTCAAAAATAAATAACAAATAACTGTCTTCCTGTGTTGTTGTACCTCTTTCTGAAAATAAAATGCGACAAGCGCAACCTATTTGATCCTCATTCTAAATTGCCTTTTGAAGCGATTGACTTTCTGCCTATAGCAGAAAATGAAAAGAGCAGTAAACCATGAGATGCTGCAGTCCATTATTGTCCTACTACAATCAACCTTCAAACAGAGGTAGTTCCTGCAATCAGGGAGCTAACAAGTTTTATGACCTCATGTCAATCATGTTACAAAAGGGGTTGATCATTATTGAAAAGCTCTACATCCACAGAAATTTTTATTATATTTTTATTACCTTTCCCATTTCTGGGATGGCCTCTTACATGCACCTCTAGTATTACCTTTTAGTGACTTAAGGAGATATGATTTTCCTGTACTTCAAGTTATATAATATGTTCTCCTCCATGATGGTAATGTAATAATATTTGAATAAAGAAAGTCTACTAGCAGGGGCAAACCTAGAAAATGTTTTGATTGGTGTGCCAGCAAGGGACACAGACTTGGAAAAGGGGGGCACATGTAAACAGTGTTGGGCAAGTTTGTTTTAAACAATCATTATTTGTAGTTTTGTAATTATTAATTTCCCTTGAAGTAACAGCATTAGTAACAGAGTTACAGCATTATAAAAATAACTAATTCTGAAAAAGTAATCGTTCTGCTACTATTTTTTTTAAATGTCCCCGTTCAAGAAACTTTAAATGAATCTGTATGTTGAGTTGTTAATGATAAAAGTTAATTTTAGATCTGACTTATGAAGAAGAAAAAAACTTAAGAGAATAAATTACAAAGTGAAAAATGATCAACACTAATGTCAGGCTCCGTCTCCTCCTCAGGAGAGGAGCTTCGTGAGATTATAACTGCTTCCAGCTCGATGAAGAAACTTTGTTTCTGGTCATAATGAACATTGCTCATAAAGTGCACATTTTTTTTTTTTTTTTTTATCTCTGAGGGAAAACTGATGTCTGTGATTTCAATTTAAAAATTATCTTCGTTTTTTTCTGGACTCTTGGTAGTTTGTGTGTGTAGTTGTATGTATGTTTAGCTGTGTACATTGACTTACCTAGATCTGCCATTTTACTTTTCATTAGTCAGTCATCACTAGGCTATGTGGTTGTTTCGCCCCCTAAGCCCCCAGCTATAAAGACAAATTCACAGTGCAGAATTATAGTAAAACAGCATCTGTATCTTAAGCATGAACTGTTGACAGAATTTGGGTAGTTGGTGAGAGAAATAATTCAGGGAAAACTTCTGGCTGGAATGTATTATGCTGCTTTATTATTAACTCACACCCAGTCACAGCAGAATACGGCAACTCTTCTACTCAAACACTTAGGGTCAGATCTATCAAAAGTTTGTGTGTATAAAAACACGAGCTTTCTCACTGCACACACAAAAAATGTACAAACTGATCTACTTACAGCGTGCTAAAAGGGTTCGGTCTTTCAAACGTGCTAAATGGCCCCTCTTACCCAAATAGTCGGCCTACGTCTGTTCCAATGAATATGCAATATGGGGCGTTTACACGTAAATATATTCTTTTAGCATTTGCAAAGCAGTTTGTCAACCGTGAGACGGATTGCCTTGCTGGCTTTTTGCGCGTTTTTTAGTATGTCTGAAAAGCAGTTGCAAACTGGCAGCTCCAATGGCTTCAGCTTCTGAGAGGGACAGTCCCGGACAAATCTGCACAAATCTAATTAAAAATCATTTTCCATGAGCAGTGACGGCAACGTATTTAGTTCTCATTGTTGAATTCAATTTAAATCAACACAGCAAACACCCCTATTAAACATGGGTGTAAAATATTCTGGATAAATGAAACAAAGTTTGCAGCCACTGTCACGCCAGCGTTAGAAACCTAAACTAAAAAGGCCTGGATTCATGCATATACGCAATCAGTGAGTGATTTATTTTCATGAAATTACTTCTTTTAACACACATTTTACCATGTAGAGAGCATTTATCTTATAAAATTAGGTACAGGGCCTTTAAGTAACAGTCATTTTATGTAATTTTTCTTTTACAAGTGGATCTTACGGTGGGAAAAAAAGAAAAGGAAATTTGCGTGATTGCTAAGCACCACTTTGCAACAATTACAGTTGCAAATCTCTTAGGGTATGTCTCTATAAGTCTGGCACATCCAACCATTGGGATTTTGGCCCATGTATCAAGAAGAAGATCCTTCCAGCTCCTTCAAGCTGGATGTTTTCACTTGTTTACAGTAATCTTTAATTCTTATAGATTCTCAGTCGGATTGAGGTCTGGGCTTTGAATAATTCATTCCAAGATATTTAAATGTTTCCTCTTGAACTACTTCGGTGTACTTAGTATGTTTGAGGTCAGTGCCATTTTGATCTGTGATCCTTAAGGTTTAAAGCACAGCTCCTCTTGAATGTGTTTGTATTTAACCCCAGTCACAATTCTTTTAATTCTTTTTTTTTTTTTTATGAATGAATGACTGGTTTATTTTGGTTACATTGTACGGTACACCAACAGCTTAAGTCCTTGTGCATTAAACTAACAAAAGCGTTTTTCCATACGTACTTGCATCAATACATTTGAAAAAAAAAAAAAAAACTCTATAACTGAAAAATGAAAAGGCTGAGGCCAAGGTTTATTTTTGCCTATCCTGTACAAGTCATAAAATTATCCAAGAAATCAGTGACTCAAAAAGAAAAGAAAAAACAAAAACAATTTATGACAAAGCAAAAATAGAAGATAAACAACATAGCAGAATTTACTCAAGATTATTCTTCATCATTCCAGGTGTCAATTATTTTATATTATAGCCCATAATTATTTTACCTTTCAATGTTATTTTAAAACTCAACAGAGATTTACACAATTTCAAATCATCATTAAGTCCATTCCACAATATAACTCCCAAATATGAAACCCATCTGTATTTAACATTAGTTCTCGGATTGCCTCTTTTGAAGAAACCCAACCCTCTTAAATTATAGAATTTTTCTCTCAATTTAAAGACATTTTGAATAGAGGTGGGAAGACTTGTATTCTTTACTTGAAACAATATAATTAATGTTTATAAGTATACAATATCTAAGAATTTTAAGGTAAAGGACTCATTAAATAGTTTATTAGTGGTTTCACAATAGGAAGCTTCATTTATTATTCTTATAATTCTTTTCTGGAGTTTGATCATAGGGTCTACATACTGTATGTTCTGTATAAAATTTTTTTTTTTTTTTTTTTTTTTTATCTTTTTTTTTTTTGACAATGTATTTTTTTTTGACAATTTGCCAAATGTTAACTCCAGACATTAAGAGAATCGCATAATTTCCTCTTTTTCATTACAGGAACCACACAACACATAGCACTGATTAGGGTCCTGTCCCCCAGTGTAGGGGATATTTCCAGAACATCATAATGAAACCAGCTTGTTAATGATGAAAATCATTAACAATTGATTATTTGAATAAATTATTGGCTGCAGCTCATTTCCTAACACACAAATACAGAAAAGGCTGTTAGGAATCACTTAGGAATCATCTTCAATCATCAGTATTATCAATGCATTTTTTTTAAAAGTGAAATGCAAATGAGCAAAAAATAATCAAAAGAAACATTTAAACAAATGTTGATAAAAATGTTTTAAAGGGACTTGAGGCAAGATTAAGAAACGAAACTCGCGACTGCCGCGACTGGTGCTTCAGGTAACTGCAGCCACGAGCCAAGCCATCACGGGAGCGTGCACAATAAGGTTGCCACCTTTCAGAAAAAAAAAAAAAAAAGGGACACCCACCACAGCTCATTTGGGCCATGACCACCACGGGCCGACACCTGTACGGTGGGCCCCCCACAGCAGTGGCATGCTTTAGTTGCACCAGTGTTTTTAGGAAAGGAGTGATCAATAAAGCAATTGGTGACACTTAAAGCTTGAAATGCCGCAACGAACACATTGTTTATGCAACATTGATGCATAGAAAGTAATGTCATTTAGGCTACATATGCTGTAATTACATTCATAAAATACATACATAAAATGAGGATAAAATATATAACAGTGCAATACGCACAAAATGTAGTTATTGCATTATCAATAAAACTTGTTAATGAGAAGCTGTCATGCACATACCACATGGCAGCACAAGCACCCAAAGGAGATCTGTTTGCGTGGAGTGTGCAACAATTAACTTAAAATATAAACCTAGTAAATACATAAAGAACTGAATGTAACTGTTAAAGTGATCTATTGTAGACAGCTATGATGTGTCTGAATCTGTGGCATACCTGTGTCACCTCAACTGTAACCTAGAGTGGAATGACAGATTAAATAAACTTATTTCTTTTGTTGCATCTTATGACTTAAAAGAAAGTCAGGTCATCCAGACAGTTAAACCACACCAACAAAAGAATTTGTGTTCTGATAACTAAACACTGGATTCCTCAAAATAAACATTTTGACACAGAATACACAGAAATCTCTACAAGTTTTGTTTATATAGGAAATATATTGTGAGCATATAGGCTATACATACACACATATATATATATATATATGTGTGTGTGTGTGTGTGTGTGTGTGTGTATGTATATATATGAAACAATATTAATTTAATTTATATTAATTTATCTATCAAATGTTAATCCGTTACTGTGATTTATTGTTTAAATAACCATATCTAACATTCATATTGGCTGCTACAACGAATGGATTCTGTATATGAAATAAATGATCATTCATTCAACTTTAAAAGTCAACATTCTAAACAATTAATCAACTAACTAAACCACCAGTCTCCTAAACTAGGCTCTGACATCTTCTGGCAAAAACACAACCAGATAAAAACTGATCTTGTACTGGATGTGACGTAAGGACTGATTCAGTCTCAGGAGATGATGATGGGATGAAGATGGGACACTCACATTTAGGTCGTCTTCACGGTTCTCACGTGCCTGCGGTGTTGCTTTTCTGATGCTTGATGATGTCTGATGTCAGACAGTCCACCGTGCGCCACAGAAAACACTCGCCGACATATTTAACAGTTCCCCTTATCATCCGCACTGACGCTGTCCAGCCGGTCCACATGTTTTCTTTAGCAGCGTTTTCGCTTTTGAGAACATGCTGGAGTATCAGGTGTGGACATTTTAAAAGGCGCGGTTCAGTGAGGAGCGTGCGTGACAGCAGCACACGCAGGCGCGCAGGCAGCCAGGCAGAGACGCAGGACTGGAGGATCCTGCGTAGATCCCGCTGGTTTTTGCTGGCTTTAAAATGTCCTGTGTTTTATTTAGCTTATTACTAAATTTAATGTTTATATATGTGTGACAGACATGAGTGTTTGACATTTATGGAAATACGGAACAAGGGACGCAACGTTTTATTGTCAATTAAAGGACGATTCCGTATTTTACGGGACGGGTGGCAAACCTAGTGCACAAACTGAAGCTATAATGTTGTTTACTAAACTTTTTCTTCATAGTTACACTTTTTAGTGGTCTTTCAGTTGATCTGGATCGTTTGCTGACGGCAGAAGAATCCATAACTATTGCTTACAGTGTTTGAATTTACCGTGACCGTCTTCTTCCTGTATAAAAACTGCGGATGTAGCGTCAATTGACGTCACGACCGCAGGGCAGCGCAGGAAATTCGGACACCGAATTGCACCGCATTTTGCAGCACACAGCCTGTTCAAGGCAACGGAGAGAAACATGGGTGGAAACGTTCTTTTTGGTATTTAGCACTTCATCACCCATTAGTATTAAAAAAATGGACATGCATGTTTTGTTTTTTTCAATTCCTGCCTCTAGTCCCTTTAAATGTTCAAAAGGAACATTTAAAAAAAATTGTTGATACTAAATTGGATCAAAATGAAATTACTGCATACTTAAAGGATAAGTTTCCTTTTTTTTTAAACCTGGACCTTATTTCTAGAAGTTTATATGTGTATCTACTCACCAGTAAAGTTTCTGAATCACTGTGAGTACTTCGGAAGATATTACGCTGAGAGGCCCTTCGGTGTTCCTCCAGTTAAATGAAAGATACGGGGCAGCCACTATATAAGACATTATCTGCAGCAAATCTCCTTGATTTTTGCCAATACTTAATGAACGAACGAACGAGTACTACTATCCCGTGAGTTCAGATTTAGTGCACTACACACTTTTCAGGGCCGCGCGTTCACGATGCGCGCTTCCGTAGTACAGGTGAGAAGAGCAGCTCGCTACCCAGACAACAACAAAAACACAATTTATGAAACTCTGAACTCACAGGACAATAGTACTTGTTCATTCGTTCATTCTACTGAAAGCATTGATGAAATGAAGGAGTTTTGCTGCAGATAATGTCTTATATAGTGGCTGCCCCGTCTCCGCCATGATACTGGACGTTCAACGAAGGGCGACTGAACATAATATCTTCCGTAGGAGTCAAAGTGATGCAGAAACTTTACCAGTGAGTAAATGGACGTATGTACTCCTCGAAATAAGGTCCAGGTTGAAAGTTGTAAGACATTTGAAAAAAAGATAATCAAGTCCAAAAAAAAAAAAAAAAAAAAAAATCGTGAAATAAGAAATCCATCAACAGCAAAAGGTACTCAAACCCAAAACAAACACTGATGGCTGATTGTTTACTGCTTTGTTGGTCTCTCTTTAAAGTTTCACTGGTGTAGAAAACGTAAAACACACTCACATACACACACACATTTTGTATTGTTACCGAAGACATGGCTAAGAGAGGTAAAGAGTAATTTCCCATCGTGTCCTGTGAGTGGGTAGATGCCAGATCATATCACAGCATGATTTCCTTTCCCACAAGATTCGGATAGAAATCTCCACCTCTCCATGTTGTACTATAATTTTTTTCTTTCACACCATCTTTGCTGTGATTACAGGTATGACTTATAGACTAACAACCTTGTTTTTGGTGAGTTTTTCATTACAGGTCCAAGATTTTTTTCTGAGCGCTGAGCATTTTCTTTTATTTCAACAATATTAAAAAGTGAAGATATCTGAGCACAGACGGGAACATTTATGTTTACCTACTTTTCAAATAATCTCTTTTGTCCCCCTGCAGGCATATCAGTGAGCATCTCCACGTTTAGCTTGGTTGCCATAGCAATTGAGCGCTACAGTGCCATCTGTAACCCCTTAAAGTCACGGGTGTGGCAGACCCGTTCCCATGCCTACCGTGTGATTGCTGCTACATGGGTGCTGGCCTTCATTATCATGATCCCCTATCCAGTCATCAGTCACCTGGAGTCTTTTCCGCGTCCTGATAATACCACGGGACACCGGTGTCGCCACAAGTGGCCCGTCGCCACTGCAGAGCAGACTTGGTAAGTATTTGGGTGTCAGATAGAGACGTTTTAAATCCAAATACCACTAGTCATGGATGGTAAACACTAAATAAAAGCTTGTTTGATGATGTCAGTTGTACAGTTTTGATTTTAGATTTGTAAATATCCTCAGCTATCAATAACTATCCATGTGCTGTATATAGAAACCTAGAAACAAGACCTGGAAGACATGCATGCATCTGCAAAAAAAAAAAAAAAAAAAAAAAAGGGCAGTGAGGGTTAAATTTTTGTGCATGATTATAATTCTCAGTTTTTCACTGATTTTTATGACACTTAGTTCAGCAAATCTGTTAGAAACCAAACTGGTCGCTTGTGTAGCTATTTGGTAGGAAGTTTCCACATGGAAATGTACAGAGCTTCAAATCTTTTTAAAATATACAGTATTTTATTTTGGTTTTGCATCTTTAGCTGGGTTAGCCATTGTGTTCATTGCTAGAGATCCGTGTTGCTTGATGGAGATGTCTATTTATAGATCAGGGTCTGGAAAAATTTTTCATCCTAAAAATGCTCCTGACACAGATTGGTAAGAACTGGGAATTCTCAGTCCTACATAATGCTGAATATCCACATTGTTCACAGCTTTTTTTCTGACTGCGAACAGGGATTTTATCCACTTGGATGTTTGTGCTCAATGTTGGCAGGCTTCATCTTACAAGGGAATTGTGAATTTTACTGAGAACACAGAAGCTCCACTATCAGGACTAATGATTAGTTAACTGCAAATTGTCCCTGCACGAAAATACGCTGCTTTATGATCACGCCAGCCAGTCCTTGTCTATATTTACATGTGGTCCTTCTATAATCCATACCTGCTGTCAAAAAACAAGCTTTTTAAATCTGAACCCGACAATTACACTTCCGGAATAAATTTCACTGTGGCTGATTAATGTATAATATCATGGTGATTCCAAATGTTTTTTCATCTAAAAATATATATTTTCATGCATATAACAAACATTTGGTCATAATGGATGGCCAGCTGGCCAAATACAACAGATGTGGTTTTCAGGAAGGGAAACATAAAGGGCCGGATCTATCAAAGGTTTGTGTTTGAAAGGTGTCGGTTTAAGAAGCAAGAACCAACTTGTGACCTAGATGTAATGATGTGTCATCTGTTAGGCACTGTTCTGAGTATGTGCAGCCTCCACAGGGTGTCCGATCAGAACTAATGAATGAGATAAAATCAGTCCCGCACTATTTTCCTTATGCCACTCTTTAATCCAATGACCAGAATGTGTACATCTGTGTTTTCTGTAAATGGAAATAAAATACAAGTATATTATGCTCATATGATAATAAACATAGGAATTAAACACCAAATACAGATCTAATGTAAACAGAAAGGCTCAGATCCTCTATCTGAATAGATCCAAGTAAGGGAGCGTCTGCATTTACCATTCTTGAAGTTTGATGCGTTTCTGCAAAGCAGTATATACAAACATAAATCGCGGAATTTGGCGACGGTCCCTTAATACAACTGCTACTCGCGTTCCGCTACTCTGCATAAGACCGGCAGACTGAAGCAGCAATACAGTCAATCAACAGGAGTGCGGCTTACATATGAATAATAATAACGATATGAGCAGATATACAGGGAATTCAACGGCTTACATTCCAGCACGATGTAAGAAAGACACAAGCAGCCGTGACATAAGTTACTCACAGTCTCATGGACGCACAGAACACACTAACAGCTTGAATAGTCCTGAAACGAGCAGCGCCGGCCGTCCAGAATCTGCGTGATGAGTGGTGTTGATTCCGCCGAGCTGCAGTCGATTGTTAAGGTTCGTTACAAGCAGGGGGGTTTCAGAAGGTCTGATTGGCTAATTGTCCAGGGCACGACCTGTTCACGTGAAGAGCAGGCCTGTTCTGTGTGTGTCCTGTGGGCGCACAGTGAGGAGTATGCGGGTTTACCTATACTAATGGGGACCTTTTGAACAGTTTGCGTGTATAAAAATGTGAGCTATCTCACTGCACACGCTAAAAAATGTTCAAACTGATCTATCAACAGGGTTCGGTCTTTAAAACGTGCTAAGTAGCGCCTCTTATCCATTTAGTACTTTTCCTCCAATGAATATGCAATATGGGGCATTTACACCCAAAAATGCGTGGAATGGGAGGAGAAAAGGTAAACATATTAATTTAGCACTCACAAGGCGATTTATCAACCATGAGATGCATTGCCTTGCTGGTTTTTTGCATTTTTTTAGTACGTCTGAAAAGCAGGTGCAACTTGCAGCTTTGTACACAAAAGGCTGCAACTTCTGAGAGGGACAATCCTGGACACGCACAAATCTGATCCAAAATAATTTTTCATGAGCAGTGAGGGCAGCGTATTTAATTCTCATTGTTGATTCAATAAAAATCAATACAGCAAACCACTATTTAAAACGGGTGTAAAATATTCTGGATAAATAAAGTTTGCAGCCACTGTGGAGCATAATGAGGACTAAAGCTGCATTAATTGTGCCTTTTTATTTACCCTTTTTGCCAATGTCTCATTTTAACTTGGATTTTAGCACCTGGACAGGACCACAGGATCACCTGGCAGCGCAAGCTCTGAAGCGCGCACCTCCTGCGTAATGGAGACCATGTCGGAGCTGCAGACACTTTTATTTGTTTAGCAACTCCTGATCCATGTCCTCATAAACTGGACTCTTCTGAGGCTTTGCACAGATACCTGTTGTATCATTTATATTTATCATACTTATTTTAAATTATTTTAGTTTATTCCGTCCTCCTAATATCTCCATCTTCATGTTGCGACTGGTGTCATATTTCCTTTTGCGCTGTCGTCTCTCCCAATTTGCGACACCGTAAACCTCGAAACACGCGAAACCTCATTTATATAGGGGCGTTTCCAACACGTTAGCACTCGCTGTAATTTGCGCCCTCATTCTTGGTAAATCACTCGCAGACTGTAGTTCAGCCCCTCACGCAAAATTCCAGATTGCGTGGACAAATTACTACATGCAAATTTGGATCTTGATAAATCCGGCCTACAGAGTATTTCTGACAGAAAGTGACAAAAATGATGCAGCAATGAGCAGCATGAGAGATGTACGGTAAAAACAGAGGAAAACCACTGATTAGACGTTATACTTCAGTAACCTGTACAGTATATTCCTTTAAAAGTGATAGTTACCCCAAGGTGCTCTATATGAAATAATCAGGTGGTTGTGATTTTAAATAATGCTACATCCTAAAGTAAAACTTTTCCTTTATAAGGCTGCTTTGAGTAAGAGTGTATTTCAAGGGCAATGCAATACAAAAGAACATAAAATGAAATCTATATTTACAGGACCTGACATCTGGATAGTGTGTCACACTGTATCAAATAAACTTTAGCAGAACCACTGGAGGTTTGTGTATGTGTTTCTGTATACTTTCAACAGGATGGCTTCAGTAAAGTGAAACATTTATTTCACTTCCATGTTTGGACCTGGGCTTCAGAGACGCTCACCGTGTGTCTGCTCAGCGTTTTTATGGGAACATTCAGACAAGAGATAAACTTAACAATGTTGTGGTGTGTTTTTATTTTAGATTTGTGATGAAATAGGAATTAAAAACCACTTCAGTCAACACTGTTTATCTGTGTGTATTAGATGATTTTAAAGGTAGAGTTCGAAGTCCCTCAAGCATTTCTGTTTGCAAACAACAGTATTCAAACTGAGCGCCCCTCCCTCTCAGGCTAATGGCCGCCTCGTTCTTTAAACTATTCAGCTTCAAGCCTCTCCTTCAGAGCTGTTTGCTTGATAGTGTGCTAATTGGAGAAAATGAATTACATAGTATGATAGAACTACGTAGAATGATAAGCTGCTGTCTGATGCAACAGTCTCTGAACAGAGAGACAAAGCTGACTGACTATGAACAGAAACTTTGATTCTCACTCTGGATATTCACATGGCCTCATCAGTGCACAACAGATCATATTATACCCCCGAAACCCCAGAAAAGTGAAATTTGATGTCATGGCACCTTTAAAAAATTCATCTCCTCATTTATTTATGAAGTTTATGATTTTTTCAAAACCTTATGGAGGGCTCGCACCAGCCCAGTGGTGATCTCTGGCCCATCAACTCACTCCAGGGTGTGTCACACATTTAATTAGATGTAATCAGGCCCTGCTTCTCTGAGCAGATATTTATCTGATGGCAGAATTACCCCGGCTTTGTACCGGGTCCATGAGTGCAGCGCTCACGGGCCGGTTGTAAAGCCAGGGTTACAGCTGGATTTATACTGGCAGGTTCTCCTCAACCTGCATCCCAGCTACACGAACACAGAGAAAAAGGAAATACTTCCTTGTGATTGTTCACAGTAGTTACGTGCCTCCAGATGTTTGGGTTTTGTAGCTGAATGAATAAATGAATCAATGAATCAATGTCAGCTGCTGTCAGTTGCTCGGCTTTACACTGGGTCCGTGAGAGCAGCGCAACGGCTTTGTTGCGACCTCCATGGCGTGAGCATTTACACCGTGCGCCCGCGAGTGCACATGCGAGCGCACCAGCTGTTGCTAGATTCGTGACATCATGGAGTCACGGGAGGATTGCAAGATCGCCCGTGATTCTCATCCAAATGGTTAATTTTGTCCACGTTTGTGCGTCATGGTTTCTCATTTCACAGAAACCTTGTGGACACGGAGATGCTGTCATGTTCAGGTAGTTCGGCAGTTTAAAAGCTGCACAGTGGCTTTTGCATAGGAGGCTACCGGACGTTTTACACTGAATCCCATGTCTGATTTTCTGTCTGGTCTGATCTGAACTATTGAAATTGACGTGGTGTTGGTGCGTGCTCCGTCAAAAATAGAGCTGGTGTGTATCTTTAGTGCAGCAGCGCGACATGCCGGAGTGACAATGGATCGCTCATGTGCTGCGGCATGTTCGATATATTTCAAACCACTACATTGGTGCGATTCGGTGTGCATGGCGCGACGCTGCACTCACGGACCAGGTGTTAAGCCGGGTTAAGAAATTTTGACGTGGCACTGACAATAACAATATAGCCGGTATTAGAGTGACTTAATCATCAATCCCACGTGGTTGCTATATTGTATATCGTCTGCTTGACCCAACGCACCCAAAAAATCAGCGCCTCAGCAGTGTGGCGTGCATAACTAGTCGGTAGAGAGGAGGCGAGACCAGCGGAATGATGAGGAGGATTTTGCGCTCTGACCGTTGAGCATCTCAGCGATTATGAGAGAGCCATGCAGACTGTGCATGTGAAAATGATGTGTGACGCTGCTGCCAGTCTGATTTAAATGATTTATTTATTTGATTAAGGCAGTGAAGCTGAGTGAGCCCAACCCCGAGGTGACAGAGCTGGGCTTCGGTGGGCTCCTGCCCACTTTAACCCCCTGGTCATTTTGTGTATTTTGATGCACTTTTTACTTGGGTCCCGAATTATAAGCTGCATAGCTTCTGGTAAGTCCCATTTTGCAGATCCGGCTCTTTGATGGAGACTGTGAACCTTATGCTGCATTTTATGATGATTTGCAAATAAATGAAAATGAAATAGACATAAATTTCTGTACAACTCACACATGAAAGTAAAAAGCAAACTGCCTGCCTGTTTAACAAAACGTATGCTGTATCAGCATCAGTTTCACTACCAAATCCTCCTGGAGCCTCCACCAGCTGGTGACCCTATGTTTAGACTTTGCTTTCAGTCTGTCCTGATCTCTGCTTCTGCAGATTTTCCCTTCTGGAGCCTCCTCCACATCACCCGATAATTACCTGGCCTTCCATCCAGCATTGGTCACGTTTTCTTCTTCGTCTGCCTTTCTTTTGCAGACTTTATCCACTTGCAGTTTCCTTCAGCTGCGAACGCCACACCCACGGCCTTCCCTCTATCCTGTTGCTCACATTCCGTCTGCCTTTTTATTTTCCCTCCTAACTTCTGCCGGTGAGCAGAGGCTGCTTGCTGCTGCCGCTGCCTTTCTGTTCCATTCACCTCTTGTTGTTAGGGGGGAGGTTAAGCTGCTACTCAGCTACTTACTTATTGCAGAAAGTTTTAAACGCAAAAGAAAAACAAATAAATAAAGATGTGAATAAAATTTTTAAAGCGAAAGTGGGTTGGGACGAGGCAGAACGTGGAACAAGGGGAGTCAGCTGTCGGGGAAGTGTCAGCTTGAGCAGGGGATTGGATTGAGAGCAGAGAGAAGTGAGATGAACAGCTATGTTGACCAATGTAAGCCATGCGGCCAGATGGTTCGTATTGGTTAACGTCTTTGCAGCCCAGCAGTCACTTGAGTGGATTGATTTCTTCACATTGTGTAGATTGTACTATTGGACCATAAACACCATCTAAATGGGGTTATTGATAATGATAAAACTTTTAAATAATAGACCATAGCTTTAATGTCTTTTCCTGACCTTACCATGGGGCTTGGAAATGTTTTCTGTGCATTTAATATGTTACTATGCAAATCTTTCTAAACTTCTAAAAACTTTTATATTCACAAAAGCATATCAGTAATGTTTTTATTGGGATTTTAATGTGTTTTAATCATTTTCTATGTGGGCCCCTTTTAAATTTGTTCTTAACACATTGCTTGTGCTTATCTGTGGTTTTACTTTTTACCCTGTACCACTTTGAGATCTATCTCATAATGTAAAGTGCTTTACATTTACAGGAATACGTTTTTGAGTTTGAAAAATGGGCAAATGGGCAAGGAAAGGTGGTCAGAGTAAGGGCTTTAAAAAAGAAAACCACATTGCAATGAGAAATCAGCTGCATACTGTAATATGCGTCTGCTGTGGGGAATTATGAAAGTTTTAAAATTGATACTGATAAATCCAATTAAAATGTTCTTGTATTTGTAAATCTGTTTTTATGTTGTTTTTCGACATTCTGTGGGTGCTAGTGTTCATGTCAGGATTGAACCTGCTGGCTGCATCAAGAAGTGTTGACCTCTCTCCATGGCACAGCTGCTTTGGCAGGACAATTCAACACTGTGTCCACAGGAGCATCCAGCTACAGCTAGTTACTTTTTGTTGATATTTCCTCTGGTGTATTTCATCAGGTGGCGCAACGTTTTTGTGATGGTTTAGAAACCATGCTGCTCTGGTCTGTTGCTCCCACTGTAGGTGAAAAGTCAGACTAAAACAGCTGCTTCCACCTCCCAGTCGTGGTGGGGAGGCGAAGATGAAGCAAATCTTCTAGGGTTGAAGCTTCAGCTATCCCTGGGATTAAGTCAGTTTACTTTACAGTGGGAAAGCAGACACGGGACTCTGTTGTAACCAGGAGATTTGTGATTTTTATTACTTAAAGGAATAGTTCACCCACAGAACGATTTAACTTTATTTTCCACTTACCTTCATGGTGACCAAGACTCTGGAACACTTTTTTAATATTTCAAATGCAGCCGGAGATCAGGACGACTTTTCCTTTCCCCCCCAACTTTCATATAATGGATTTCGATTGAGCCCAAGCCAACAAGGTCCTTAGAAGTCCACAAAAACTTGTTAGTATTCCTCCATACTGCTCATCCAATGTAATCCAAGTGTCCTGAGTGGGTAGCGTCCAGAATTTACTCGAAACAACGTCATTTGCTGTTTTTTTAGAGCCTAAAAAGAAGAATATATTACTTCCATGAGGCGTGCACCTGCGCATTCACGAAACTACGGAAGCCTCAGCGTTCAGAGCCTACGCTGCCAATGATACAAGCGTAGAAGAAGAAGTTCACTGTTTACATTGTGTTAAGAGCAACAGAGCTGCAGACGAACAGGGACAAACACAAGAGGAGTTGGATATTGATTTAAAACAAAGAATGAAAGAAAAAGAGAACGCGCGATCTCGTCTGCCTCGCCTTCCGTAGTTTCATGAACGCGCATCGGCGTGCGTGCAAGAAATGCAATGTAGCCTACTTCTATTTAGGCTCTAAAAATATACAAAATGGCGTCGTTTCGAGTAAATTATGGACACTACCCACTCAGGACACTTGGATTACATTGGACGAGCAGTATGGAGGAATATTAACAAGTTTTTGTGACTTCCAAGGACCTTGTTGGCTTGGGCTCAATCGAAATCCATTATATGAAAGTTGGGGAAAACGAGAAGCCGTCCTGCATTTGAAATATTAAAAAAGTGTTCCAGAGTCTTGCTCACCATGAAGGTAAGTGGAAAATAAAGTTAAATCGTTCTGTGGGTGAACTATTCCTTTAAGGTTGTAGCAAAAACGACTTTTGCCAATAAAAATTTTTTCACTTCTTACTTTTTCTGCTTTAACTCAGAATTGCACTTTGTGTCAGACCAACCGCCCTTCTCTCTCTCTCTCTCTGTCTGTAACTCACTCTTAAAGGAGCAATTTTTAAATTGAGTGCTGTGAACAGTTTCACGTCCCTCCACAATAAGACACACATCTCCAAACAAAAACGGTCAACTGTTGAAAATAGTTTAGTAATTGATTACACATTCCTATACATGTATAATGTTATTCAAGAAAATTGTATTAATTATCTTTATAATCTCTATTAATTCCCCAACATGGTTAAATTTCTGATATGTCTCTTGTAGGTACGTTCTGCTTCTTCTTGTACTGTTCGCCATTCCAGGAGTCATGATGATCATTGCCTATGGACTGATCTCCAGGGAGCTTTATCGAGGCATCCAGTTTGAGATGGGCTACAAAAAAGACTCCACTGGTGAGGCCACTTGCAACTCGCACTGAAAAAGTTGAGAAATAAATAGATGCAAGGCTAATGTTATGCTCCTGGATTCTAGGTTCTGAAAGGAAACCTCCCATAAATACATACAGCATGTAACAAGAGCAGAAGCAAAATAACTGTGTACACTTTTCAGGCACAACCTTGCCACTGCACCTCAGATGTTTATAACAACAGCAACTTTTTAACACCAAAACAGCAGCAAATCTGACTGTATACTGTATGCACATACAGTATATTGTCAATTATAATGTTTGCTTCTGTTTTAGAGCAAAATTGATTATCATATGTAGTAATACTGAGTGATATTCTGGCATTTAATGAGTACCAACATCGCTGCATCCACTAATCAAGCTTATACTTAAAAAAAAAAAAAAAAAATCTGCATGGTTCATGTTAATAATTAGGAATGGCTTTTTAATCATGATAATCTTATGAGTGCTACAACTCCAGGTGAACAAAACATAACCTTTTGTGGGCATATATGTGTCTCTTGGTTAGTAGGAGTTGCCCGGAGGGTCCCAGCTGGATCTTAATAAGAGGATGAAATTAGCTGGAAACTTTGAACCAAGGGATCAAGATGTGATTGTTAAAATGAATACAGCAGCTGTTCAAAAATATAAGCAGAATGTAAAATGTATTAAAATAGGGAATAAAAAAAACAGAATAAAAAAGGACATCAGATGGAGGAAGAGTTGGAAAAAAAAAAAAAGAGTACTCGGAAATTGCTAAATAAATTTTGGCGAGGGGCGAATTATAAGTCCAGAAGTGATTGAACAAGTTAAATTGACCTCATTACGGCATTCTAATAGTTTCTTTAAAGCTTTACAAAGATATTTATTGTACCTAATATCCTTTCTTGAAGCACACAATGATTAAGTTTCATAATGGATGATACTGTGGGTCAGCAGGAACTGCTAGTCACTTTTTGGTCCATTAGGGTGAGCAGCTGCTCTTTAGAGAACGATGAGTCACTCAGAGTAAACCTTACAAATGGTTGCAAATGTCATCAAAGAAATCAATCAAGTTGCCACAGGGGAAAAAAAAAACTTCCCTGTTGAAGTGATTTTCAATCCAGCAGCAGCAATGTACCTAAGTCAAATACCCCCCAAAATAATTAGACTGAAATAAAATGAACCAGATATTTCATAAAATATATGCACAAAAGTACAAAGTTAAATCTGCTTAAAAAGATGTTTTGTAAACTCTTCATTTAGTATGATCTTAGATAGTATTCATTTCTTACCCTACATCACTTTATCCTTTGCAAATTGTGTTTATGTGCTTGGGGAAAAAAATTACATTATATTAAAAATGTTTATGTCTATTGAAGTCAGGCCATGATATTTGTTTAACCATTACAAAGTGGTGCCACTGGGTAAATCTAAACTCAATTTGAGTGTATACTGTATTTTACCACAAGTCAGAATAATTTATTAGAAAATATTTTAGTAATTTGTGAAATAATGACACATTTCCATTCTACCAGACACGATGTGATTAACCATGTCATTACATTGTTATTTCTTTTTCAAAGGTGGAACTGAAGTGTTTCACTTCGCTCCACTGATCTTGTAAATAAAACAATTTCTAGTGGAAAGAGGTTTTGTATGGTTATGATAAGGCCATCAGTCATGCAGAACTGATCTGTGGATATATTTTTTAAAGTTATGAGCTTAAATTCCATAAAGTTGTGCAGTTTGCAAAGTCGTTCATAAGTTCTGCATGTTCGCTCTTAGAATTGTTTTTTCTTTCTGTAATCATATTGTTAAATCAAGATCCATAACAAGACAGTACTGTTGTATTTGATCCACTTGGTACTTCAGTAGCATCAGCTGTACCTCTCTGTACTTGGTGAATTGTCTTCATGATAAGACAAAATCATAAATTTAAACAAAATGAAAGCCTCCTTACCATATTAGGTGGTAATATTCTAAATGTAATGGTTATCTGGTGAGTTTGTGACATTTAATCTGAACACAACCTCTTTTTCACCCTGCTGTCCCATGTAGACGTGAAGAATGGCCTTACCTCCACTGTTTCCAACGGTAGTGACGATGGAGATGGTTGCTATGTAAATGTGGTCAAGCCACCACAATCAGTGGAGATGTCCACCATGGCAGCATCAAGCAGACAGACCAAGGCAGAGAGACCACGCAGCAACACATCAGAAGCCAAGCTGGAGGCCAAGAAAAGAGTCATCCGTATGCTGGTGGTGATCATCGTCCTGTTCTTTCTCTGTTGGATGCCTCTATACTGTGCCAACACCTGGCGGGCTTTCGATGACATCTCTGCCAAACGCGCCCTCTCAGGTACACCTATCGCTTTTATCCATCTGTTGAGCTACACCTCCGCCTGTGTCAACCCTATTATTTACTGCTTCATGAACACACGCTTCCGCAAGGCTTTGCTCGCCACTTTCTCGTGCTGTGCTGCGCCTTGTCGTCACCACCGCCGTCGTCATGGGCTGCGTGATAACGAAGAGGACGTTATGGCAACGGGGGCATCCATGTCCAAGTTCAGTTACACTACAGTCAGCACCATGGGAAACTGCTGAGGGAGATGGATGCAGGCACAATCCGGAAAAGACAGTTACTATGGGAACATAAACACCCCACATCCTTTGTTTTCAGGGTAACGCTGTAATCATAGACAGTAATGTGAAGTGGAGAACCAGGTCATTTAATGTAGCAGTATATAAGCTTCATCTTTGACAGTCAAAGTATGTAAAAATTGTTTGATGAAACCATTTTTGCAGTGTAAATATCTTCATCACTCTATAAAAAAGCACAAAAACAAAGTATACAATTATTTGTTGTCAGAGGACCAAGGCAATTTGTTTGCTTACATGTTTACCATGTGGTGAGTGCATTTTCTGTGTGTGTGTTGGTATGTATGGTGTTGAGGTCATGTAAGAGTAAGGAGTGTGGACCAGAATGCCCGATGTTACAAATGGGCTGCAGTGGTTTGTTGGTAAGCACCGCAGCGTCACAGTAAGAAGGTCACTGGTTCAATTAGTGGCATTGCTGTAAGGAGTTTGCATGTTCTCCCTCTGTGGCAAGAAACGCAAGGTGGGCTTCGATCTCCAGACTCCTGGGAGAGAGTCATGTGCTCTTACCATTCAGCCAAAGGGGCATCCCTGTGGCCAAGTAGCCAGGGCATATGATCAGTCGTAGGCATAGTGACAGGACCCCACACTGTCACACCTGGGTTCTCTCTGGGTACTCTGGCCTCCTCCCACCATCCAAAGACATCCAAATAGATTTTATTTAAAACACTGGACTTTAAAAACTTTAAAAACAAGATGTTTCAGTGTTCATCCAAACACCTTCCTCAGTTGTTTGGTGAACAGGAAATAGCACTGGCATTCATACACCACATGACTCAGGTCACATGACCCATGCTTTTCCAAATTGGACCAACATGCATCACGTGACCACGTGACTGGCAGGAATGCCAGTGCTATTTCCTGTTCACCAAACAACTGAGGAAGGTGTTTGGATGAACATCGAAACATCTTGTTTTTAAAGTTTTTAAAGTCCAGTGTTTTAAATAAAATCTTTTGGAAACCTTTCACCTGGACGAATGAACCTTCACCGACAGATCCAAAGACATGCATGTTAGATTAATTGATTACCCTAAATTCTCCCTTGGAGTGAATATGTGTGTGAATGGTTGTCTGTCCCCCTCTGTTGGCCCTGAGACAGACTAGCGACCTGTCCAGGGTGTACCCTGCCCTCTCCCCTGATAATGGCTGGAATAGGCTCCAGCGACCCCTTCAACCCTGAATTGGACTAAGTGGTACAGAAAATGAGTGATGAATGAATGCTGCTGAAGTCGTAAATAGTGCTGAGCTGTATTATATTTTAGGGAGGTAGTCTTGATATCTTATTAGTCATGTAGCTTAAAAAATATAGAGGCTATTTCAAACTATATTTTTTACTTTTGCTCTGAGTTGCTAAAATTAGTTGGTGTTAATGATGATAAGTCAATTGCCTTGTGGACTAAGTGCCTGATTTCAAATACTGTGTTGCATTTGTATCATTTTGATTTGCCTAATTCATTTCTTGCATAATAATCCCAGGCAAATTGTAACCCCCGGGATTTCAGTGTGAGCATTAACTCATGAGCATATTTCTAATGTTTGAAATGAACTCATAAGAACTGATATATGAGCTGTCAAATGTATGATGACAGATCCACAGTTGGGGGGGGGGGGCTTTGTGGAATTTGTATAAATTAATGTTTTTTTTTTCTTATATTAGTATTTATTTTGCTCTGCACCTAGAACATGTTGATAGGAATCTGCTCTTTTTTGAGGGATGCATCGGTACCCCTTTTTTTTTTCGAGTGCATACATTTGAGTGCTTTCTAAGACAGAGAACTGATATGAGTACTAATAATCCCATTACAATTTACATGTAAGGAGTGTAGAGCAGAACGCCATACATAGATATGATATATATAGTCTGGGTCATTTTGTGGCCATTCTTTAAACATAAGGCTTGGAAACTGTCAGAATCTCCATTAATAAGGAGGATAAAGTATTACTGTAGTGTTTTGTAGTGAAAAAATGCCCCCTCACTTAAATGTCAAGTGTTTAAACTAATGAAAACGTGATTATTCTGTGACCAATATTTTGTAAAGTGACAACCAACCTCGTTCTCCCCTAAACCCACAAAGTATTGGACCAATACCTGATGCTGGTATCAGGGTATCCCCTACTTTCTGATTCTCACGTCATTATGTAATTCATATACCATATGAAGCAAAACTCTATAAGATCCCTCATGTAAATCCAAATGTACTACAAACTGTAGATTAACTAACAATAATGCAACCAACACAAAAATAAATCCAAAAATATCATTTTTTTCCATCTAGCGATGAGTTCAAGATTAAAGATTCAATAAACTTTATTTGTCCCCAACTAGCAGTTAATTTCAGTACAACCCGTCAAAGATTGAACTTGAAAACCAGTCTGTATGGGTCATATGTGTACTGACTAGGGCTGTGCGATATGGACCAAATATATCACGATATATTTATTTTAGATGATGATATATGATATATACCGGTATTTTTACCCTAATTTGTCTAAAAGTTTCATTTCATATCAAACACCTGTTTTTTAGTATTGAAACAAGTTTTAGCGTAAAGGTATCACTACACTGCAGTGATGGAACTGACAAAACACTGGTTAGAAAAGTTTGTTTAATCAAAGTAATTAAACATAGTTGGCTGTTTTTTATGATTTCTTTGTAAAAGTCTTGGGGAGGATTGTCTTCCAGACAGTTTAAATAATAGGGGTGGGAAAAAAATATCGATACAGTGAAATATTGCAATATTTTCATATGCTGTTACCATGTCTATATTTATAAATGCAGTATCAATCTATTTTACTAATGAAATCTTGTGAGATTTCATTGTTTTGTTACAAAATCTTGCGGTATTTCGTGAAATCTCATTAGATTTCGTAAAAAAAACGTTGATGTCTCGCAATATTTCATTAGTAAAATGGATCGATACCGCATTTTTAAATATAGATATGGTATCATCATATGAAAATTAATTAATTAATTAAGTGTATGGATATTTTTTCCCACCCTTAGAAAATAATCTGGTGACCCCTTTTTAGGCAGTCGAGGTGCAGCCGGATCATTACAAATAAATAAAGCAAAAAATTGGTACAAATAACGCAATATAACGATATGAGTAAATATCATATCTCTCGCATGTAAATATCATATTGCGATATCATATCAGTATCTCATACAGCCCTAGTACTGACTGGTAAAGGAACTCATCCTAGTTGCTATTTTATGTTTCTGAAATCAGAAATATTTATAATCTTATCGATCTCAGCTTTTTTGAGATGGAAAAAGCTTCACAGCTCTTTAATGTCATCATGGTGACAAATTTAGTGGAATGTGCAGTTTGCACAATGTGCTAAACAAACCTAAAAACCCTGCCATGTCTAATAATGAAATCAAGTGAGAAAACATGGACGGCTGAAAAAGAAAAAAAAAAAAAAAGAGAGAGAGTGAGGAAAAAAAACTTACAGAATCTAATCATTAACACTGTGCCAAAAGCCACGAGAAAAGAAAATGATGAAACAAGAACAATACATTATTTCTAGACTTTAAAACCATTTTAATACGTGCTATAAGTTTTTAATTTTCCAGAATGCATCACAGATCCCCTGTGAGGGTCAATTTGCTGGAATTATTAATTCTTTTTCTTTGAACCCATCTTTGGCAGGATGTAGTTTACTACATTCTTTCACTGCTTCCTCCAAAGTCTGAGCTTGTCTATTAGTCGATGAAACAAAGGCTTTCGACTGGATTGGAACATTTCCTGAGAAACATCAAAATCTATGTATGCACAGTGTGAAGTAAATGTGAAGAGGCAACATTTTCCTTTGATGAATGGCTTGGTTTGATGCAATTTGTGAATGGATGTGTGACTCATTGCTGAGCTCACCTGCAGACTGCAGAGCAGACAGCAGGTTTCAGGGGTCTCTATGTGTCAGGTCTGCCTTGCGTGCCTGTGACTCTGGCACCCAGACTCCTCTCACACTAATTGTGTTACAACCTTAGCCCTGCCAGACTCAGCTAGTGAGTATATTTCACTGAGTGCACCAAGGCACAATGCTGCCAGTCTCACAACTAATGATAAATGGCCTCCCTTTGTGCTTTTTTTTCCTTTTCAAATTCTAGTAAGGTCTGAAACATTTGAGGTTTCATCATTGTGTGATATAAATCAAGGTGTTATAATATATATATATATATATATATATATATACAAATATATATATATGAAAAGCTCATGAAAAAAATCTTGCAAAAGTTAATTTTGTCAACATAGCCAGAAATCTTACATTTATGGTCCTTTTTTTCCATTTTAAAATGAGAGCCAAGGCATTATTGACCCTACCCCTGAGCATATCATCTGTGAAACAAAACAGTCAGATACTTACTTCATTGTTAACGTTATCTTGTCTTGACGGCCCTGTATGATGACCACTGGCATCAAGCTTTCGTATAGATGACTCAGATCTAAAGCATGCACATAAAACACCAGTGACATTGTGAAAAATAGATTTGTCTTTTGAGCAGAAATGTCCTGACCTCACTTATCAAACCTCAGAGAAGCAGTTTTTCCTCTGTGAATGAATCTTTTTTTTAATGCAGTGAACTGCAGCCACGAGTTGATTATGTATCTGCCAGCAGTATTCCCCCCATTAGAGCAATACTGTAATGCAGCCGTCTGGGTCTTTGTTTATGAGCAACACTTGAAAAAACTAAAGCTATAAGAGAGTAATTTCCCTGGGGTAGCGCAGAAGACATTATAATTTGCTCCCAAACCCGCCCTACACACATACACACACACGCACACACACAGTTTTCTAGCTTGAACTGGTTATGATACACTTCCTAAGAATCAATTACAATCAGATGCTGATGTTTGGTTATTTTCCCCCAAATCAATAGTAGCCATCAAAGAAAATCTTGGTATAACAGGTGATAAATTGGGTCTCTCTTTAGCACATTGGATATATGGAGTGTAAACAGAGGTGCTAACTGCTACTGAAAACCCCTCAGAGAATAATCTGGTGGTTGAGTAAAACAGTTTGAAAACAAGAATGATTGTGGGTGCTGCTTCATTTTGCTAAAAGCTTGAGAAAATATTTGTGAAATGCTGCATATTTATTAGGGAATACTGCATGTAAGCGTGATGTGTTTTAATGTACTGTTGCTCTAAAGATGTCAACAAAAGCATTCCCTCAACTTTAACATTGAAGAAAGAGAAATCCTGTAATTATCGACTTTGTGTATGAAAGACACTGAGTAATGTCGATCTACCCACATCATTCAGCTCTGGACATTTAGGATGCCATACCATAAATGAAAGAAAACATAATAACCAACAGCAATTTCACTGCGGAAGGAGAAAGTTGTTATTCGAGTTTATTTCTGGTCTTTCAGCCATTCTGATTGTTTTTGTTGTATATGCTGTTTAGATTTCTGAGCATGGGTTTCTGCTCCCCGTAAATCACTAAAAATTACCATGAAATAGCTCAACATCAGTCCTTTCCTTTCCAAAGAAACAAAGGACTATTTCACTGATGAGAGATCCAAACCAAGGACGAATTCTCTCACCATACTGTCAGAAAATACTCTGAAGCTGGAGCTGAAACATCAGTATGATTAATGAGCTTAAAGGTTGAATATGGAACATTTCTATTAAAAGCTATATTGAAAAAAACGGAAGAAAAGAAATCATGATCCTACCGCCACAAGGCATTTGGAGGGGTGTAGAGTGAAAGTACAGCATTTCCTAAAAAAATATATATTTAGCCTGAAAATAGATATAAAATAATGGTTCGACAATGGCATTATGTTTACATCTACAAGACAGGCCGCCATTGCGGGTTGCCAAACACGGTCTCGATATTGCAGTAGTATGTTTGGTACAGTTAGGCTGGCACTGGGAAAAATTATGGAGTCGGCACGTCAAGCAGCTGCTTCAGAGCCCCAGAGAAATCGTTATCCATCTCAGAAGAGGAGAAACCTGATAAGAGCAAAACCTGTAAATTTAGGTGAAGCCACACTAGATGGATCCACATAAACATTTTCCATGGCATCAAAATGCGGAAATGGCGACTTTTCTCCTGAATTGGTAAGATAACTCTAACTAACTTGCTAACTTGGCAAACAATAGCTGTCAGCTATAAAACTCCTCTGCAATACTTGTTGGACATGGTGCAGGCTGCTGGTCACTTGACGAATCGGCCGCAAGCCAGGCAACCCAACAGCTGGAATTATTTTTCTGCTTTTGCAACTACAACTTAGCACAGGGGTGAGCAACTTCAGTCTTCGAGGGCCGGCATCCCGGCATCCTGCAGGTATTAGGAGTTTCCCTCCTGCAACACATCTGACTCAATGGGTAATTGTGCAGAACTTGATGTTCAGCTCTGAACAAGTCACAAGGTACGTTGGCATAGGGAAACTCCTAATACATGTTACCTGCAGGATGCCAACCCTTGAGGACCAGGATTGCCCACCCCTGACCTAGACACGTCACTACTGTGTCCGTATTCTCATATCCAACCTTCAATGATGTGACTGGTTTTCTACTTGATCTGGAACTTTTGTGATATTTTCATACAGACTGTCTTTAAGAAAACTGATAAGAGATCCCAAAAGGCTTGTTATTATCATTACACTGTGTTCTGGAAACTTGCCGATGAGGATTTATTGTAATGTTTCCAGCACATGTATTAAAAAAAAAAAAAAACAAACCAATTAAAAAAAAAAAAAAAAAGAAAAACTGTAAAATAAGTTGAAATTGACATAAGTAATATTGAATAAAAATTCTATGAAAATCATAACATTGATTTCGAACCGTGGTTCAACAGAAATATTAAAAACAAACAAAAATTAAAATAAGCAAACTAGCACAATGGGGCTCCTGAACTAAATTTTTTTTAAGCAGTGCTTTGAGGAAATCACTTTAATTTGATGTTTTCTGTAAAGTTCAATCAGATTTCTGCATCTGTTGACAGGTATTTTGGCTTACTGCTCATTAGCAGGTGCTTTAATTTGTCTGGGACAGTTTTGTTTGTGTGTTTGTTTTTAAATAATTTTTTTCAACCAAAATTCAAAATCTGTATTTTATGTTACTAAATTATAATTTTGTAAATTTTTTGTCATTACTTTTTTCAGTTTCTTATTATTTAGATAACTATTGTGAAAGTAGCATTTCACAATAGTTGGCGCACAACCTAGTATTTACAGTAGTACTTTAGTACTTAGTATACAATGTACAGAAGTATTTGTGGAATTGACCTTAAGGTTATGCACATTGAAATATATGAAATATCTTATTTGGTTAACAAAAATATATCAGCCTGTTTATAAAAAAATGACCAGACTGCAGCAAGTGAGATTTTCTCTAATTTTTGTACACAGTCTGACATCCCCATTAAGGCATTAGTGAGATAAAAATGCCACTTAAAATTTAGGTAAGATGACAAATATTCTGATAAAAAGTCTATTGCTCTCATGGAAAAATATCTGTGTTAAAGGTTCCTCCGTAACACACGGTAATGACTTTGATGGATCACCAACACACACTCAGTCTGGGTAATCAATCAGCTTTAGTCAAGACAATGAGATGGCCTTTATGAATCAACAAGTACTCACTCACTCTGTAATAATGATACCCAAACTGCTTAGGTGACACCAACCTGTTATTGCTCAAGTTGATTAATTTCACTCTCTGGCACCTTCACCCCCCATCCCCCACCCCTTATTGCCTTACCTGACAATGGTATTTCTTACCTTAAGGATTATGTGTGTCCATATTGACTCTGCTGGCACTCTCACTGCTACTTGGACTGCAGAGAAATCCCATGAGCATAGGACTGTTTCTCCATGTAAAAGTGGAGCCATTTGTTATAATAAATTGTCCAATATTCTTTGACATACTGTACAATAGGTGTATCTGACAAACAGTGCAGTGGTACTCAGTGGTGATGCTGCTGGGGAGTGATAAGGACACTGTCTGCAGCTGTTGCTGAAGCTGGGTGCTGTGTGAGCTGGGTGCTAAAATTAAGAGTTTGGGTTGGATCTTTATATACGTATACTGAATGTCCTGGCAAAGTGAGGGCACACATATTCACCAGGTTCAATTCTGCTGTAATGATATGATATAAACTATATTGCCAAAAGTATTTGCTCACCCATCCAAATTATTGGAATCAGGTGTTCCAATCACTTCCATGGCTACAGGTGTATAAAATTAAGCACCTAGGCATGAGGACTGTTTTTACAAACATTTGTGAAAGAATGTGTCGCTCTCAGGAGCTCAGTGAATTCCAATGTGTAACAGTGATAGGATGCCACGTGTGCAATAAATGAAATTTCCTTGCTCCTAAATATTCCACAGTTAACTGTCAGCTGTATTATAAGAAAATGGAAGTGTTTGGGAACAACAGCAACTCAGTCATGAAGTGGGAGGCCACTTACACTGACAGAGCGGGGTCAGCGGATGCTGAAGCGCATAGAGTGAAGAGGTCGCCAACTTTCTGCAGAGTCAATTACCAGGGCTGGACTGGGACAAAAAATCGGCCCGGGCGTTTTGAACCAAGACTGGCCCACCAGGTATCCATGGAAAGACGATGAAGCCTCTGGATTAAAAAAAAGTGCTTGTACACTGTCTTGTTTATGTATATGTACTTGTCTAATGTACTTATCAAATAAACTTAAACCTAAACCTTCCTCCCACCATCTAAAGACAGGTATGTTAGGTAAACAGGTCTCCCTTGAAAAAGAGACAGTGTGTCTCGATGGGACCTACCTGTATAAATATAGGTTAAATAAGAAAATAAATAATTTTAAAAAAATCCTCCAAGTCCTGTTATTCTATACAGGAGCCTACTAAGTGGTCTATAAAGTATGAACAAGGTGACAAAAAGCTATCAGCAGCCTATTATAATGGCCAAAATATTGTTTCATAAAAACAAACATGAACCAGGTGAAATAGTAACCAGTGCACTCTATTTATCTTTATCAAATCTGAACTTTTTTCGAGTACAAGCAGGGCAGCCCCCTACCATTCTCATGCCATATAAGCCCCTATTACAATCTACTCCAAACAGACTTGATGAACTAGATGTAGCCTAGATACCACCAACCTTAAAATCAGTGCTCCTGAACTATATAGCCTAGATGTTCATGAACTGGGTAGCCTCCCCAACACAGCATATGATAATAGATAAATAATTTTCCATAAATGACTGAAATATGGCGATTAAAAAAAACAAACAAACCCTCGTAACAGACCAAAGTTATTTTATTTCTAAATCTCCTGATGCAACCGTTTCATTTAGTGGACTTGCTGAATATTCTTTCAAGTTCAGCTCTCTGATAACATGTTGATGTTAATAAAACTTAAGATTTGGATCCATGTTACTACTGAGAATTACCATTAGAACAGTATTCAGCTGTGCGCATGCCTGTGATGTAGGCGGCACATCGGCGTAGCAGGAGAAATATTGCAGCTGATCTCCACATTCACCTCCCTGGTAGATTTATAAAAAAACCGCTGATATATGTGTCTGACTTTCAGTCAGCTGATGACAACGCACCCGCTGTCCAAGGAGCAAACTTGGTGAATAGCCTGCCTATAACTCGGTCGACTGACTTTAAAACAGTTAGCAAGCACAACAAAAAATAACTAGAATACATCCAAACTTGATTTATATCAGATCCAGGTAGTAGAGTGTAGTTCATCGCTTCTTACCCCCCACCAAGGTCTGCCGCGGGTCTCCCCTCCACCTGCTGGCGACCTCTGCCTTTGTCAGCTGCGGCTTTACAGCCACCAGCAAACACCTGTGTTATTTTAATACATTTGGCAGCATCTGCATGAAGCCCACAATCATTCATGAATGGGCTGACCTACAGTACCAGTTATGTACCAATAGGTATCAAGACTTATGCCGCTGACTACAAAAGCTACCATATCAAAAAAAGAAAAAAGAAAAAAGGGGCCGTGCCGGCCCAAAACCACCACCGGGAAAATGCCCGGTATGCCTGATGGCCAGTCCAGCCCTGTCAATCAGACCTCCAAACTACATGTGGCCTTCAGATTGGCTCAAGAACAGTACGCAGAGAGCTTCATGGAATGAGTTTCCATGGTCAAGCAGCTGCATCCAAGCCAAACATCACCAAGTGCAATTGTGGATACAGTTTTGTAAAGCATGCCAACACTGGACTCTAGAGCAGTGGAGGCGTTCTCTGGAGAGACAAATCACATTTCTCCATCTGGCAATCTGATGGACAAGTCTGGATTTGGCGGTTGCCTGGAGAACAGTACTTGTCTGACTGAATTGTGCCAAGTGTAAAGTTTGGTGGAGGGGGGTTATGGTGTGGGGTTGTTTTTCAGGAGCTGGGCTTGGCCCCTTAGTTCCAGTGAATGGAACTCTGAATGCTTCAGCATACCAAGATATTTTGGACAATTCCATACTTCCAACTTTGTGGGAACAGCTTGGAGCTGGCCCCTTCCTCCTCCATCATGACTGTGCACCAGTGCACAAAGCAGGTCCATAAAGACGTGGATAGCAGTGTCTGGTGTGGATGAACTTGACTGGCCTGCACAGAGTCCTGACCTCAACCACAGAACATCTTTGGGATGAATTAGATCGGAGACTGAGAGCCAGGCTTTCTTGTCCAACATCAGTGTGTGACCTCACAAATGCGCTTCTGGAAGAATGGTCAAAAATTCTCATAAACACACTCCTAAACCTTGTGGACAGCCTCCCCAGAAGAGTTGAAGCTGTTCTATCTGCAAAGGGTGGACCAAGGTCATATTGAACCCAATGGATTAGGAATGGGATGTTACTTAAGCTCATGTGTGAGTCAAGGCAGGTGAGCGAATACTTTTGGCTAAATAATTTTTTTCAGGCCATTTCACATTTATGTCCAATTTCATTTGCACAGTGCAAACCTGCTGTGAAGAGAATTTGCAATATTGCAAAGAAAACAAACAAATCTAGAATGAACAGGCTCTTTGCAAGGAAATTTCACAGAATTAATTTTGTATATAAATATTATAAGAGGACTTTATTCTAATCTTAGCAAGGCTCTTTTGTTCACCTTATGAGCCACTGTGCAGTTCAAGTTCAGTGCATAAAAGTCATTCTCCAGAATAAACATACAATGCTGAACTTTAGTCTCCCCATTTAAAGCTGTGTCAATAGCTACAGTCACATCAACACCTACTTGAAATGTTATTCTTAACCATATATTGATTTTTCTTTTAGCCTACAATCTCTTTAAATGTCAAATTAATCTGGAGCGTCATTAAGTTGTCTTCGACTCTTCCCCAGTTTCCCATCCATTGCCAGGGTCGCAGCTGCTTTCAGCTTCTCTGTCTGTGGTTGCTCGGTTTCAGCTGTGCAAATCAGTCTTTCGTAGCAATACAGCTGTCAGAAATATATTTATCTGGCACTAATAAGCTTATTGAACACATGAACTCATCAAAAAGTGCTTAAATGTAATATGTTTTCATGTACATATTCAATCCTGTAAGTTAAGGCAGTACTAGATAATGGTCCTTTATGCTGTAGGAGTTCATCTGCATCATTCTAGTCCAGTTTGTTTCTTGAAAATGGTGTGCTAAATTATTTTCTTCCTTACTTCATGTTGATAAAGGCAATCTCTGTCTAGTCAAGTTAAGAAGAAAGGGCCTTTTGATTTAATGAAGTTTTACATTTAACGGCAATGTAGAAAGGTGTTTGGGATTTTTCACACCAGATTATGGAATCAAATCCAGGCTGCCAGGTGAAATATTTGGTTATGGTTAGGAACGACTTTTTCTTACTTAAATTCTAAATAATAGTTCACTCTAAATTTTACAGGCATTATGGGCTGACAGGGTTTCTGTTAAAATATAATAATGTCAGTATTAAGTTTCATTTGTAGGTTTGCTGTATTAAATGTAAGCAAAAAGACCGCAGTAATGTTGAATACTGACGTAGGGCTGCAATTTATAATGCTCTCGGAAAGTCCAATCTGCTAACAACATCTATCTTAATTTAGTTATTTTACATTAGCAAAATGATATGGAGGATTCTTGGCCACAATCTAACTCTGCCAACCTTCATCAGATTATGGTATTTTTTTAAAATGTTATATCGCTGTTAGACAAATTATCTCCACAGAGTCCAGTTTCTCTAAAGATGAGGAAGAACCTTCAAGATGGTTCCTGACTGCAAATATGTAACAAATTTGTTACTTATGAGATGGTCACATCCAAAAAGTGATTTGGGAGCTTTTGGTGTCTAATCAATTAGCTGCTTGCGTATAGAAGGGGTTCTCTTGGCCCAACAAAGATATTATTGTCCATCCAAACAACAAGGAAAAAAAGAAACGAAAGTGTTCTTTTTTATAACAAAGCAATACTAAGCTTTTTTTGTTTTTTTGTTTTGGTCAAATCATCAAGATAAAAAGAACTGACGCTTGCACAGTGAATTGCAGAATGAGTTATGTTTTAATATAGTCTTCGGGGTTGGGGTGGATTAGCAATGTATTAGTCATTTTGGTCATCCTATCAATTTGATCCATGCGGAATGTAGAAATCATATCGTGGAAAATGATTATGAGGATTAAAAGCTGTGTTGTCTGAGAGTTAACATGGTTATTCTTTCATTAGTGGTGTTGTTGGCTGTCTCCAGGACAGATTTTAGATTAGCGCAGCCATTTCTCTGTGAATGTCTACAAATATAAATCATATCAGTGTCATACATCTGCTGCTCAGCTGTTGCATTGTTGATATATGCATATTCAGAAGTTGTTTAAAATCAGGAGTTAAATATATAAAAATAAATAGTGTGCAATTCATTTGCTAAGTGATGTTTTGTAGGAAAGTGCTGATGTCGTGTTTTGGTGATTTTGGCTGTGTGCCATGTTTCTAAGCAGAATGTTCAAGCCGCAGGCATCCACGGGATGAACATAAAAGGTTAGAGCAGCATATGAGGGCACATTTAGATTTACTCGAGCAGTCACAGTTGCCAGGCCACCATTGCCTTAAGCGTGTTTTGGGTGTACAGTAGCTGTATGTCTGACTGCATGTGTGGATGTGTGTGTGTGTGAGGTCCTCATACAGCTCTTGTGTGTATACAGTACATGAGTCATTTCTGTTAGCGGCTAAATGAGGGTTTGTGATAAAAGCTTTTGGAAATGTTATTTCTCCACTCATGACGTAGAATAAGGGAGATGTCAAGAACTTTTGATAGTTACTAATTCAGTGTTGGTTTTGTGTGTGGGAAAAAAAAAAGACTGTGATAATTGTCTTTTGTTAATTAGTCACATCTTTGAAAAATGATCTGTGAAAAACTTTGATGCGGTTTTGTTCAATTATTTAAAGGTGATTGCTACAAGTTTAATTCTGCTACTTTCACTCCCATCCTGCTTCCTTTTTTTTCGCATGAATTTGATGGATTTAAGGCAAAGAAGATGCAACAGTATTTCTACACATGGCAATCAAGCTAGCAACTCTGTAGCTAATTCTAATGGCAAAGAATCCTGACAGTGGTAATCAGATGTAATTATTTACTTGTTAGACCCTTCAAAACCGATTAAACAATTATTTATATGCTATAAGAAATTTGGGGTTAAAATTAAAACTTATTCTACACCCTTCTAGACATCATGTGGATGTATTATTTTTCCAAAAGTTTGTGTTTTGATGAAAAAGTTGTAGCTATCACCTTTAAACAATGCTGACAAGTTTTTTGGTGCTGCTATGACACTGTACGGCCTTAGGTGTTTGCTTGTAGCTGAAATGTGTAAATTGTCATTTTAGATAATACTGGTTCCTGACAGGTGAGGTTCAACAGCTTCACCTCTGATGGGAAACCACAAACTGATTACTCTTATGATTATAAAACTTTGATTTTGACTAGGTAGATATGAGATGGGTGTTATACCACAGCAAGTGGATCTTTAAGTTACTGTTAGTATACCTCAGCATGGAGAATTGTTAAATGGGCTGACAAATACCAACTTTGTGTTTTCCTGTCTCTGCCTTTTTGTTATATACACAGTATTAAATGTATCTGTACAGTTGGGTGTGTAGCCAGATTATAGTTGTTTGAACTAGATTTTGTTTTGTTATTTGGGTTTGTTTTTTTTGTGCAATGTAATTTAATTGTAATAAAGTGTCTGTGGCAGTTGCAGCAAATCCTCTTCTGTTGTCTTTATTTGAAATTATGTTTTTGCAGCAAATGGATAAAAATGTGGTATAAAAAAAAAACATAACCAACATAATGGCTTAAATCTGCTACTTTACTATACCTGTGCATGCTGGTTTCCTGTACTTTTGACAGCACATCAACAGGATTACACTAGATGAGGTAGATGCTATGATACATACATATATATATATATAATATATATATAATATATATATATATATATATATATATATATATATATATATACTGTATATATGTATGTATTCATAGGCGCCGCTCTACATTTCTATGTATGCATCTATGTATCTATGTATACATACATAGATATACATAGACATAGATAATGGCAATATCCTACAGAGAGCCCCAGGGACACAAGAATTTAGATTCTTTTTTTTTTTTTTTAACTCCTTATATTTTTGTGTTCACTTGCAAAAGAGTAATCATTTGAGTGAAACTGATTACACAGCCATGGGCACGGCTGTAGCAAAAATCTAGATTAAAGAGAAAAAAGAGAAAAAGAAAAGGAAAAAGGGATGAGAATCCAAAAGAGAAGAAAGAAGAGGAGATAAGTGGGAGAAGGGGGGAGGGGGAAAAGGGGAAGAACTAAAAAAAAAAATAAGGGAAAAAAGCCTTAAAGGTGTTTCACTTTGTTTCTTTTGGAGTTCCTGGTCTGCATTTGTTCCTCTGCATCAAAATAACTAGTGACATTATGACCATGTCACAAATTGTGACTGTTAGAGAGGTCCCTGGGCCACACCAACCCAGACACAGTGAGCAGTTTGTGTGTAATGAAAAGGAGGTTTATTGTCTCTCCTGTTAAAATAAAAATCTTAAAACAATCCAAACAGGAAGTTTGAGAGGGGCAAGACTCCCAGCCATTACCCTGTGTTCACATCGGACGCCTCCATTCGCATACGCGCCTAGATTTCAACGCGCAAATGCTAAATGTTTACTCGCTTGATTCGGGCATTTTTTTCATGTGAATGGAGCATACAGATCTGAGCATGAAAAGGTTCCTCCTTTTTTTGCCACAAGTGGTGGACAAAAATGGAACAATAATGCAATAATAATTGGTGGAAGGGTTGTCCCGCGAAAAAACCATCAAGTATGGGGGGTAAAAATGGGGGGGGGGAAGGTCCTTTGTCGGGGATTGTTTATGCACTGAAATCGTTTGCCCGGGGGAGGGAGAGTATTTTGAATAGAGAAAAGGAGAAGAGAAGGGTGGGGGGGGGGGGGGGGGGGGGGGGGGGGGGGGAGGGGAAGGGCATGCCTATAGTAGGTGTGAATGAGGAGTATAGTACGCGTGAATAAGACGCTTCATTCGCGCATCAAGTTTAACTTTCTGGAGTGGGGGATGGTGGTTTGTCACAGTCAGTCACCTCAGTCAGGTGAACATGGCAGAACCCGGTTGTTTTGAGTACTTCGAGAGAGCTGTGGCGTTGCACCTGCTTTGGAAGTCGGAGAACCAAAGACACCGGCGTGTTTGGGTCCAGCACATTCTCTAGAGGCACTCGGAGCTTGGTGAATTTCATCCCTTGATCCAGGAGTTACGTCTGGATGGCGGCCGCTTCCAGGAGGATTTCCCGAGCCCAGTTTGATGGGCTTCTGTCGGGGACAATCGGTGCTGCATTTATCTCCAGGATACAAACCACAAACGCTGTATTCTGGTTGCTGCGCATCTGTCCACCTGCCTTCGGTGAGTAAGCTAGCTGCAGCTAGTTAGCGCTTCCAGCAAAACTTCCAATAACTTCCAACTTCCAGCAAAAGACTGGCTGCTGTTGCTAGCTATTGTAGCTCAGTTTAACCAGTCTCTGCCCCCTCCACCTCTCAAAATTTAACTAGCTCATTAAACGCAACTCGTAACTGACCGTTTTTGTGCTGCTTTCATCCTTTGGATCACAACACAGAACGAGTGTTTGTTTACATCAGCTGAGGCTGAACTCCTGGTACTGGAGCATCATCTTGTGACCAAACTGAATACTACAGTAGTCTGAACACAGACTCATACTGAATTATACTAACATTTGATAACAAAAAACCTCAATTCATTTATGTAGTGAGGACAGAGCCGCATATTCCTCCGGGAACTACAGGTGCTCTGTTCCTGCTGCAGTGTCGGCGTTGTGACATTTCATCCCGTCAAACACCAGCTGCAGAGACAAGCTGCTTTTGGTTGGTGAGGTTTTGTCTGACCGGGTTTTCAGTCCTAAATTTATGGTATTACAACGCTTCTGTGTGTAGCATTTTGTGATTTTATCTGTGAAAAGCGCTTTTGCCTTCTTACTATAGAAGAGAGCAGCGAGCTGCAGAGCGCCGGTCCATTCACGTCATGTCTCATTAATTTTCAATGACGGGGCTCGTATTGTTCGTGCATATAAAATGCTAAAGTTAATTTTTTTTTAACTTGAGCGAGCAGCCAAAATACACTCTATTTGCGTGAGTAGGACACCTCATTCGCGCGAGTAAAGCGTTACAGTTGCACGACAAAGACACGCATTTGGGGCTTGTCGCGTCGCAAATTCGCATCAAAAGCGCCTCTATTCACGTCTGTACATTGACTTAAGAGGAAATTCGTTTGTGCGAATAATTGTATTCACGTCCGGTTTGAACACAGGGTTAGAGTTCCTCCAGTGGCCTGGAGCACCAGCTGTTCCTCACGTCTCAGATCCAGTATCCTGCATCCTGGCTCCGTGAATGCAGAAACCCGGAAGAACTCACTGGCTGACCCGACTGGACGCAGACGTTACGCGAGTATTCAGCTTGATTTACTTATGATTGCAGGCCAATCTGTCACTCTGTCGCGGCTTGTCTAGTCTTCCTCACACCAGCACTGCTTCGGCCTAGTCCGAGGAGCTGAGTGTAGGTCGACACGCCCAGGGAATCCAACCATACTGATGGATTCCACCTGTTTTTATAATCAGGGCTCCTAATTGTCCATCAATCTGGGAGATTAGTAGAGGGAGGAGAGAACAGGGCAGAGCCGTGCACCTTTGTCCATATGTCCATGGCCAATAAAAAGTTTATAATTAAAAGACACAACAAGCACACTTAAAATCTGCATAAATACCAAATATGAAAACACATGTAATATTGGACCACAACAGAGAAAAATAAGAGGCAGCTCCTACCACCCAGTGACACTGACAGTGTTAAGTCATTTTCACACACATTTAGGTGGAGCCAGGCTCTGCCGCAGCAGTGAAAAAGTTGCAATGTTTCAGTTTTCAACTAATACAGCACCGTTTCACATATGCTTTTTAATCACTGCGCCCAGTAGTTGCTCTCCAGACTGGGGCATTGTGCATCCATGGCAACCAGATGGAAGTAGGTTGCCATGGAACCTACTTCCCAGCTCGCTGGAGTGGCTGAGCGTGGCCAAGTTGTAAACAAAACACACGTTGATGGAGCGTGTTGAAGAGGAGACACGGTTGTGTGTGGAGAACAATGTTATCAAGTAATGGAGACGGCGGATTTCCAGACAAACCAGAGCAAGACACAGATTGATTCTGCTGAACCGGGAAGCCCGGACCATACGCAGATATTATCGGCGAACAGCCAGGTAGTGGTGAGTTGTAAACGTGAGCATTAACGCTTAGCCTGCTAAGCCCTTGTTGGTAATTTGTCCATTGTTTGTGAACATCCCGTTGATCTTCACATTAGAAAGGCATTAGTAGCTAGCAAACACAAGATGATACTAAACGTTACAGTTAAGCATGCTGTAACCCTGTTATTTGTAATATAACACTGTCAATAAGAAGGAGATCCTAATAGTACAGCTGCCTACAGATAGATGTTTAGTTCAAAAAGATAGAATATCTGGGATTTAGGCCGAGCTTAAGTTGGTGCGTGTTCACACATCTCTCACGCCTTGTTTCAGGTCGACGCAAGCCGCTCCGAAACCACCTCGTACAGCCAGTCCGAGACCAGGCAAGTTACGTCAACTACGAGCACGAGTGCCGTGTTCACACAGCCCCAGTTGCGCCGTGTTTGGTACCAAAACCCAGTTAGGTCGACCTAAAATGGGTCCTGTGTGAAAACGACCTTAGATGATTTCTATTATTTAGAGTCAAGTTTTGCTACCTTTTTAGAAGAATCACCAGCAGAAAAAGGTTGAGTTTCAGTTCTTTATTTGTGGCAACGAGTTCATGTAAAGTCACTCATCTCAGTACAGTAAAGCGGAACTGTCAAGTAATCAAAGGTCCTTATATACTATACATGTTTTGCACCCTCTTAGGGCTGCAGTGACCACTTTGATGTTTTCAGTTTGCTGACACAGATATTCTTATCTGAGGTTAGGGTGTTCAAGCAAACCAGTACCTGCTGGTACCTGCTCGTACTATCAAGACCCACAGATGTGGTATGATAAAACATTCTCACACAGCAAGGTGAAAAAGCAAGTTTCATGATAGTCCTCCAAGCTACAAGTTCTTATAATATGACATTCTTGAGAACACAGTATCATAACATACAGTAGCATGAAGGCATGACACATACCAAATGTGCTTTTGTAAAACTAGTGCTGTCCAAGTACAAATGAAGAAGTTTGCTGTAATCAGAATTGGTATCAGACATGTTGCTGCTTTACTGTTTTAGCATGTGTTTTGTTTGATGTTTGTGTTAAGTATACAGTATAAAGGATGTGTCCTCCTATGTGTCCTCCTGCCACAGACTGAGGGATGACCACGGAAACACCACATAACTGTATAACCCTGTAAATATGTATGTTGTGATCAAAACAATCTATTTTTGAATGCTTGTTTGATATTATACATGTGTTTGTATGTGTATTGTATTGTTATATGCTTTGGCAATATAAGCACTGTCTTGTCATGCCAATAAAGCTATTGAAATTGAAATACATAAAGGGTGATTGATATAATTTAAATATATTTCATTTATTTGATAAGGACACCACATACTGATGAACATCTGCAATAACACGTAAGCATGTCGGACTATAGCTAAGAAGCTAATTTACATCCGTAGTCCCTAGGCAGGTAAAAAGATACACAATACAATAAAACAGTAACACAATGGAACAGTAACAGTAAGATGATAAAATATGCTTACAATGTAAAAGACTAAAATATAAAAGAAAAATTATAAATATACACTACTCACAAAAAGTTAGGGATATTCGACTTTCGGTTATAATTTCAGGAAAATAGAAAATGCTCATATTTAACCATTGAATAATGTACATGTGCATCTAAAAGTTTAGAGAAAGTCTAATTCAGGTCACTTGGACAAGTAGCAGTGGAATTTAGGTTCATTCTGACATCATACAAAAAACCAAATATCCCTAACTTTTTGTGAGAAGTGTATATACACACACACACACATTCATATACATACATACATACATATACTGTACATACATACTGTATATATATATATCACATACATTCACACACATACACATACCTACATATACATACAGTACATATCCACATTCACCCAATTAAAAGTGACCACAAGACTAGACTTTTTAGCCAGCACTGAAGTTGTTTTTTAAAAACCAGAAATGTGGAACATCCTCTTATTGCAGATGGTAGAGTGTTCCAGAATTTACCGCCCTTTACAGAAAGTGCGTTCTGACCAAAGGTAGTTCTTCTGTGGGGAATTTCACAGTCCCCCTTAGAAGAAGCCCTGGTCCTGAGTCCACTGTTGGATTCTAATCTAAAAAAGTCAGATAAGGGAGGTGGAGCCAGCCCATGCAGCACCTTGTAAATCAAACATGCTTATTTAGAATTCTTCTTTTTTTTTTAAAGTTAAGCAGGTTATATTTAACTTAGATGTCACAGTGATGAAAAGACTGTGTTTTTTTTTATCTAGGATTTTCTAAAGATTTTTTGTACAATGATTCCATTTTTCTGAATGTATTAACACCTGTTAGAGACCAGCTAGAAAAACAATACTCTATATGTGAAAAAATCATGGAGTACAGGAAGGTTCTAGCAGCACTGGATGTTATGATCGACCTGATTTGTTTGAAATGGTGCAAATTAAATTTTACTGTGTTTGACACCCTCTTAACATGTCTTAACATTTATTGGTGATTTGTTAAATAAACTATTGTTCCTATTCATTCTCATGACAGTGAATTATCTAACTGCTTAGTACTGTTAATTATTAATAATTGAACCATTGTTAATTGTATTATAAATACAGATAAATAGTTCTCAACTAGCCAAAACATCAAATGCTTCTACTGTACTGTAGCTTTCGACTTCAAAACTGTTTTACCCATAAAATGATTTTATTTTAAGACCCACAACGTTACGTTTAACATTTTTCTTGGTGACGCTCATGCACCCCCCTATTGGCAGCTAAACTGGCGTCCATCTTCATCTTACCTGTACTGTGAGCTCACTCCAGCCAATAAAAGACAATCTTGTCTCATCTCTTGTTCTGTCCCTTCCTCTCTTTCTTCAGTAAAGTTTCTTTGCCAAATCCACCATGATGTGCTTTCAAAACAACCGGTGTCATATCGGTATGCTAGTACCTGGCGCGGTGCACAACCAATACTCGGCTGCAACAGCCGTGTCCCGGATGGAAAAGTTTCATAGTGTGGTTCCCAGCCTCCAGATGCCGCTGGGCAGTGACGGCTCGAAAAATGCACACAATAAATGTTGGCATGCCGTCAAAACGAGTCTGAAACGCATGTTTTTAAGGTCGAAAAGTTATGTTTTGGGTCTTTATTTATGTCTAGCATATTATATAGGTATTGCTTCTTTTGTGATGGAAAGAAAAAGATAAAAAAAATAAAAAAATATCTGCAGCATTCCACTGTCTGGGTGCTTCTCCTTGGAAAGACTGACCTCTTTGAGTCTGAAACCATGTGGGAGGAGACAGTAGAAGATTCTGATTGCTTGACCTCAAACTGAATATACTGTATGTGTTTGAGCTGGTCAGCAATATAAAGAGTAGCCTGACCATGTAATGCTCTGAAAGTTAAGACCAAAATTGCACAATGAATTCCAGATTAAATGCTAACCAGTAAAGTGACTCTAAAGCAGGGGTTTAGTGAGACAGAAGTCTCTGGACCACCTGAAACAGAAGTCACAGTAGTTTCATCATGAAAAGATAAAAGCATGTATTATCATTTCTAGCTCATTTGTTGACATCAGTGTTTTTAGTTTTTTTTCTTTATGTTCCTTAAATGAAAAAACAAAAGAACAAAAGCAACTTTTTATTAGTTGTTTTGAGTTATGTACCAGAGATAATGCCTCATCAAAAATTACTCTCTGAGGTTGGACAAACACAACAAAGCACTAGGGTTGGAACGATACAAAAAAATTACAGTTCAGTTTGATTCCTCAGTGTCACGGTTCAATATCTTTTTTATACAAAAAAGCCAATGTGCTTTTGTCCATAATGGCTTACTCCAGGGTCATACCTAATATGAAATAAGTACCAGATCTGAATGCCAGATCTGAAACACAGATCCACAGATTTTTCAACACATTGTCAGAACAAAAGTTGATGAAATAAAGCTAAATATGTATTTTTCGATATTCAATACATACTGCGGTGCTCATGGTTCGTTTCACAGACGGTTCAATTCAATACAGATGTGTGTTCATACAGACCCTGTTGTGCCGTGTTCCGTGCCAAAACCCAGTTAGGTCGATCTAAATGGGTCCTATGTAAGAACACCTTTAAATGTACTATTAAAAGTTAAATTATGGTTAAGAGTTGGTCAACCAATAACTGACTGGTTCAAGAAAATTTTCATGCTCATGTGCACTGCAAAATAAATCCTAATGTCCACTTCAAATGACAGATATAAACAAAGCTGCGGAAACCAGCACCTTGTTTAGACTGCAGTGAAATAGTAAATCTCATTAAAAGTCAAATAAGGACAAATTAGTGCTTCTAATAAAAAGTTCAGTAAAGAAAAAGCTAAATTGTTTTAATCTTTAAATGTGACCCACTCTCAACAGTATAGTGGCTTTATAATTCTTCTTTTCTTTTCTTAAAAAAAAAAATACTCTGGGGCCCATTTTACAAGAGCAGAAGTGCAACTTATCCATTGAGTAAGGCTTTGAGTCAGTCTAGTTGCCGGTGCACAATTCTACCTTTAGTTTTTAAGTACAAAGCCATGCTGACATTTTAGAAGATAAAGTGCAGAAGCATGACTCATTATCATACCTACTTGGTAGCTCAGCGTGGCCTTAATGGACGGAAAAAAAGGTTGCTTGGTTCTCTTTACTTAGTTCTTATGCATCCCCTAGAACAGCACATGAGAGAGCCTTTAGATAAATCTGTATAACTGCAACCCATCTGCGATGCACAAGGAAATAACGTTTAGCTGCAAGTAGACCTTCCACCACATGTACTGCCATGACAAAGATGAATGAGGAACTGAAAAAGCAAAAGTTTAGACAAAGGGATTTAAGTTCAATTCAATTGAATTCAACTTTATTTGTATAGCGTCCATTCATGACAGTGTCACCTCAGGGCGCTTAAACAGACAGAAAAAAATCCAGGTCAGATTCTTAATAGCCTAGTTAAGGAAACCAACAGATTGGATCGAATCTTGACTTGACCCGGTCCAATCCCCCATCCTGAGCAAGCACGGAGGGGTGGCGACAGTGGGAAAAAGTGCCTTTTTCCGTGTTCACCAGTCAAATGGGAGTGAGAACCAACATTTGGAAGCAACACCGTCAACAGCAAATCTTCTTTTTCTTCAATTGTAAGCTAAGGCAAAAAACAAAAACAAAAACATATCAGAAGTTCTCAGAGTCCTGCTGCCATCATAAGGCAGAAGTGATTTATGAATGAAATGAAGTGAAAATGAAATGAAAAATACTTTATTTATCCCAGAAGGGAAATTAAATATTGTGAAAAGCTCATACAATTTTTTTAAACCAATATAACATATATATGAAGTAATAATACAGCAATAATAATCAGTCAGTCTGTTTTGTTCTTCAGGGTGATGCTGCTGGTAGGAATGAATTTCTGTATCTCTCTGTCCTACAGTGAACCTGACGCAGCCTCCCACTGAACACACTCTGTTGATTCTTCACCATGTTGTGGAGAGGGTGGGAAGAATCCTCCATCATCTTCATCAGCTTGTGCAGCATTCTTTTCTGAACGATCATCTCCAGAGTTATCCTCAGCACAGAACCAGCTTTCTTTATCAGCTTGTTTAGTTTCTTCAAGTCGCTGGTGCAGACATTGAATGATCTCAGGTTCCTTAAGAAGCAGTCTGCTCTGACCTTTCTTGCAGATATAGTCAGTGTTACATTTCTAGTCTAGTCTGGTGTCAAGCTGAACTCCAAGATATTTGTAATTCTCCACCTCTTCCTCCTCTCCCAGGATGTAGACAGGACTATGCTGCTTATTCTTGCGCTTCCTGAAGTCAACAATCATCTCTTTAGTCTTGCTGGTATTTAAGATGAGGTGATTGTTACTGCACCATTTCACAAACCGATTGATCAGTTCCCTGTATTCGGCTTCTTGTCCATCACTGATACACCCCACAACTGCAGAGTCATCAGAGTATTTCTGCAGATGACAGGACTCAGAGTTGTACTGGAAGTCTGAGGTGTACAGTGTAAAGAGGAATGGTGAGAGTACAGTTCCTTGAGGTGCTCCAGTGCTGCTGACCACCATCTCAGACACACAATCTTTCAGTCTCACAAACTGTGGTCTGTTTGTTTGGTAGTCGTAAATCCAGGTGGTTGTGGAGGGCTTCACCTGGAAGTCATGGAGCTTCTCACATAGCAGAGCAGGCTGAATGGTATTATCAAAGAAAAGAAAATCAAAGAACATGACCCTCAAAGTGCTGCCTAACTGGTCCAGATGAGAGTGGGCTCTCTGAAGCAGGAAGATGATGGGCTTCAACCCCAAGCCCATTGCAATATGCAAACTGTAATGGGTTCTGAAAGGTATTCACTTGCTTTTTGAGTTGAGCCAGTAAGAGTCTCTCCAGGACTTTAATGATGTTGTGGGGATAACAACAAGATAAATTGTCTCATTATCAAGAAAATTATTCTTGTTATCCCAAGAAAACAAGTAAATTAAGTCATTATCTCTAGAAAATGGTGAAAGACAGAATACAGTAATAGCTGAAAACGATCGCTCTCGGCTTCCGTAATGACTCACTCGGATTATTTTCTTTCTTTCTTTCTTTCTTTCTTTCTTTCTTTCTTTCTTTCTTTCTTTCTTTCTTTCTTTCTTTCTTTTTTTTTTCTTTTTTTAGATGTGTTTGTATGCTTTTATTGTTAAAAAAAACACAATCAGGCCACGACCTGGTCTCGTGCCAAATGTTAGTCCAAACTGGAAAACCGGAGCACAAAAAATGAATATCTTATACAGGCAGAGGGGCCAAAAATAAGCTAAAAGTAGAAAGAAGAAAACCTGTACACAGTTTTTCCAACCAATCACTGAACCAGCTCAGTTTAACTAGCTCCTCTGCCAGTTAGATGAGCCTGCTAATGAAAATATCTGGACTGGCAGATTCAAAACATATAAGGATTCTATTCAAAAATTACTTTTACTTCTACTTTTGACGCCTCTGTACAGGCTTTTGTAAGGGTATGTCCAGGTGCTCTAAAAAAACTCTTGATTGGTATATAAACTTGTGAACCTGACATGGGAGCTACAACAGGCTCTACTCATTCTTAAATCCTTCTATCAAGAATATTGACATGTATTCGTAAGTGAGAGTGATCTCACTGGCCATTTGCAAGATGGGGCACATGTGGGCTGATGATGCAACAGCAATCTGTGGAAATACATTGACCCCAGTTACATGATTTTTTAAAATTCAGAATTAGGAATTTTTCTGAATTAAGTAATTCCAAATTAAATCATCTTTTGTGTTTACATGGAAATAATAATTATGAATTAAGGTTTACATGGAAAACACGTTTGTCTAATTCTGTTTTAGAGCTGGTGGTCAGAAAGAGTTCTGATTGGACAGGAGGCGGACATGACATATTTTCGTAGTTTATGTCTACCCGAAAGTAAAAAAAATGCAGGTTCCTGCTCCTTTTTGTTTTGGCTGCGACATGAAAACCACATAACACAGATTTTCTCTGTATTTTGATTGTAGTTTTGTAGCAGCACCTCGACACAAACATACTACTTCATTTCCGCGGACTGGCACGAGTCCAGCGCTTGTTTGACGTGCGCTTCCACAAGGAGAGGGACCCAACTGCAGTCACAATACGTTGCCATATAGCCAATCCATGCCGGACATCTCAATCGGAAGTTTGTTCTTCATGTAACTTACTAAAATCTAACCCTAACCCTGACCCTTCCCTTAACCCTAACCACCCGACTACACCAGACGCATCTGTTTGCAAGCTGCAGATAGATACTCTAAGCGGTGTTTAACTAACTTCTGCTTGAGACTTCCTGTATGGATTGGATATATGGCGGCGCATTGTAACTGCAGTTAGGTACTCTTGTCCAAAAGCATCATTACAACAGGATAAGAGAAGGAGCATGCGCAGAACGATAGGAATGAACTCAGATCGGAACAAAGATTTACATCACAGGCAAATTATTTTATTCTGAATTAAAAGAGGAATAAAGCCAATCACTTAAATCACTTTATTCAGAATTAAGTTTTATTTGGAATTATCGTTTTAACTCAGAATTAAGGGTTCACATGGTCTTCTTAAAGTGGAATTAACTTTTATTTGGAATTAAAGAGGAATTAAACCTCTCATGTACACAGGGTCACTGAAGGTTTAACTGGAGGACAAGACAAAAGTCAGAATTTTTATCAATAGATAAAAATAATAAAAAAAACTCTTTCTTTTTTGATTGTTATGATGTGTTTTGACAGAATTTGAAGTTGTAAATAGTTTTTCTTTTGATTGCTTCTGGCTTTGATAGCAACTGTGGTCATGGTGTTGTGAAATGTTCATGATGTGAGTTTGTTAATCCTGTTTTGTGTGTGTGTGAGTAGGTGTGTGTGTGTGCATGTACTGTAAGTGCCTCTGCACCAATTATAGAAAGAAGTGACAGCAGGTGCACAAAGTCTGTCAAGTCATTTGACAGGCACTAAGCCAATATATGGCAACTGGCACTCGTTATTCTGGGCCAGGCTCTGATAAGACGTCAGCAGAAGGAAAAATAAAAATGTTGTAAGTCTTGGACAGTTAGCAGAGGTGGAAAAAATACTGAAAATTTGTAATTAAGTAAAAGTATCTTTACTTTACTTAAATTCTACTTAAGTAAAAGTAAAAGCACCCATCTAAAAATGTACTTGAGTAAAAGTAAAAAAGTACATAATTCAAAATTAACTGAGTAAAAGTTACTTAGTAACTTTCAGTTACTAATTGTAAAAAAGGACACGTGATAAATCCAATCCAACACTGTTTTTGAGAAACTTTTACAACACTACAATAAAAAAGAGAAAATAAAACCAAATCGAAATATCCAAGATGGTGAAAATGTTGAGCAAATACTTATTAACAAACTGTGTTCTTTTGTCTTTCAATAGCAACATAACTCATAGGCTGCATACACACCAAACGCGACGCCCAAAGTTGGACGCTTGGTCACTAAAAGGTCAGACGCTGGATTTCCAGAGTCTTGACGCCCCTGATGCGCAGCGAGGGATACCCAGCCAAGGCGTGCTCAGCGCGCCTCGGGAGGAGCCCCTCCTTTTTCTTTTTCCTGTCACCGGTCTGTCTGCACCATGGCAGATACAGTAGAGAGAAGGGCTCGGCTTTATGTGATAAATAAAGCTAGGGAATGTGTGGCATCTCTGCTCTGTGTCTGGGTTCACCAGATTATTGAGGTGTTCTGAGTGTGATGAGTTTTATCATTTACTCCAGGAGCTGCGCGCTGGCGAGGGGCACTTTCAGCTATCTGATCCGGTCAGTTTGACAACCCACTGTCCCAATGCAGGGCAGCTATAAGCCCAGTTCATCCCATCGGCACAGCAGGTCATCAAACTGCCGTTCAGCAGACATTGGGACCGGACACAGATCACAGTTCATCCTCCTCTGTCTTCAGTGAGAGAGGAGATTCCCCTGGTTCTTCTGGGTGTTTCCCGTCCTGTCAGAAAATGTGTGTCTGTGTCATGACTTTGAGTCGCTCTGATTAGTCGATGCCCCACGTCAAGACGCCAAAGGTCAGATTTTCCAACTCCGCCGTCTGTTGCCCATGTAACGTGTATCAGACGCTTAAAATCTCAAAACTCGATGTGTGAATCGCGCAAAACACATCTAGACACACTGCGCCCAACGCACATAACGCGCCGCAGGGTTATTGACGCCTCCCCGACGCATCGGCCATTGACTTTGGATGTAAACCTGACGCCCTTGACGCCCAAATTGCGCTTGGTGTGTACGCACTGATAAAAGCACTTGTCCTAATGAACAAACGAGCACACCGATGGCGGGGTTTTCATGACATTATTAGGCATTTAATTGCCTTTTATGGCACCATCAGATAACTGTGTTACCTTCAGTAGATTTGAAAATACAGTATACATAAAAAAACAATCTAAAAGAAATGTGACATCACTCCATGTCTGTATCTGATGTCTTAAAAATTCACCACTGTCCCTTTAAGATGCCTACTGCTGTTTCTGACACGCCCATTCTGATCATCGCAACCAAGGGGCAAACTCCGCTGGAGAACAGTGAGCCCACTTTTGCGCTGCACAAAGATTGTAATTCTTTCTTGATCCGCTAGGGGCTGGCTCCAAAACAGAGCAAATCCCCATAGACTCACATGTTAAAAGGGCCAATTCACAGCAGAAAAAAACATGTCATTTTAGGTTTAACAGGTCAAGTTTACCTTCATATCAACTGTGAGGGTTGAATTTCTTTAAAACTCATCCATTTAGATGTTATTTAATCTTGAAATCACACATAATTAGGGGCATATCCTTTTGATTGACATAAGCCGACCAGAAGAGCTGTCAGAGATATGGCCAAGGATTTCCTTCCTCATCTCTTCCATAGGAATTCCATGTCTGCTTGGCAACCCTCAGTCTCCTCCATCTCCATCTCTTGCTCAGCACCAGCCATAATCAGTGAGATTTCCTCCCAGTAGACGATACGCTGAACTGAGGTAGATGCACAGCGCAGATTAATAATCCATAACGTTCGACATGAAACCAGTTTAAGCTGATTTGTCTCCCACGTCTTTCATTTCTTACTCAGTCATGGGGAAGGTTTCCAAAGTAATGAAGTAAATTACTTGGGTCAAAATGTACTTGAGTAAAAGTAAAATTACCTATTTCAAAAATTACAAATTACTCACAAAAACTACTCAATTACAGTAACTTGAATAAATGTAACTAGTTACTTTCCACCCCTTCAGGTCAGTAATTAACTTTTGCCATATATAAAATGTACATGATCCATTTACAACCCGTTTTAATAATTAGACTGATTTTTGTCTAGTGATGGACAAGATGTCTTTTGAAAGGGTGCATGCAATGTACCTGTATATCCAACCCAAGTTCCTGAATAAAGCTCCATTCAATGTTTCAACTGTCTCCTAATGTCACTTAGGGTTGATACTTTCAAATGCAACTGCATTGAACTGCAATAATGTCAGATGTCAGTGTTGCATGTGCACCTACTTATACAAAGTAACTGTGAATCAAACAAAATTGTACAGAATAGAGCTGAGGGTTGTCAATCTTCTCTCAATGATTTGTGCTTTTTAAAATAGCAGTTAAACGGCCAAAGTCCGAGAGTCACTAAACCCTTTTTTCTTTTATACCTACCACTTGGTTAATTCATACTAAAATTTTAGACTCTAAAACACTTTCCGCTTGGCACAGATCACTAGTAAATCTTTTCATTGATGTACTTTTCAGCCTTGTATGAATGGCAAATATCAACTGTCCAACATGCCTTTTTCTGTCATTTGTTTTGTATAAACAGAACATTGTTGGAGGTACAGTGCCATAATGAGGTCATTTACATTATGCACCTTATATTTGAAATAGACTTGGGTGGCTTAAAGCTGGTGAATTTCAATGAGCAATTTTCAGCAATTGCCATTGCCTCCTGTTGTGCTTTATACAATCATCACCTTACTGGTCCAAGTATAGAAGGTCAGAGACTGCTGGAAATCTCCAGTCCTGGAAGACTCACAGGGGGAGATCTGTCTTTGTCACTGCTCATAATTATAGTATTATACTGTATTATAATACTGTAAGTGCTTTACATGGAGGGAATAAATATATATAAAAACTACAGTACAAGTACAAACTAAAAATAATAAACAACGATCTACACAATACCGACAAAAATGAAAATTTCATGAGAATTTAAAAAAGCAAAACAGATACAGTAAATCCAGTAGTTCATTTTGGTCCCTTGCACTAAAAACATTTGATTTAAAGGAGAAGTTTCTTTTGTTCCAACCTGGACCTTATTTTTAGGAGTATTTACTCACCGGTAAAGTTTCTGCATCACTTTGACTCCTTGGGAAGATATTACGTTCTCGCTTTTCGGTGAACGTCCAGTATCATGACAGAGATGGGGCAGCCACTATATTAGACATTATCTGCAGCAAAACTCCTTCATTTCATTAATGCTTTAAGTAGAATGAACGAACAAATGAGTACTATTGTCCTGTGACTTTAGAGTTTCGCAAATTGTGTTTTTGTTGTTGTCTGGGCAGTGAGCTGCTCGTCTCAGCTGTACTACGAAAGCGCGCATCGTGAACGCGCGGCCTCGAAAAGTGTGCAGTGCACCCTGTTAACGAACGGAAAGCTAAATCTGGACTCACAGGGCAATAGCTTGTTCGACTTAAAGTATTGGCAAAAATCAAGGAGTTTTGCTGCAGATAATATATAATAGTGGCTGCCCAGTCTCCGCCATGATACTGGACTTTCTCCTAAAAGCGACTCAATGTAACATCTTCCCAAGGAGTCAAAGTGATGCAGAAACTTTACCGGTGAGTAAATGCATATATATACTACTAGGAATAAGGTCTAGGTTGGAAAAAAGAAACTTATCCTTTATTAATTACGGAGAAATTAATGTGCCAATTATAGGACTTGTAAATTGGAGATATTAGAATATGTCTGCTAATATTGTACCACATTACTCAACCTGTCAAACAATATGGGAAGCCGTCTCTCACTGTGGGATACTCATTCCATGCTATCTAATATTGTAAATTAAAATATTTCTTCATAAAACTACACCATGTTGCTATTCTTAATGTTAAGGACAAGTAGTTAAGGACTCTGTACAACAATTTGCTGTTCAGAAGGATGTTGTACATCCTCCCCGGCTTCTTGTTTGGTCTGGCAGTACTGCCTCCCTGCCGGAGGTCCCCACATGCTGTCCAGTATCTGTTAACTGTTGGCTTGCTGGTTGACCCTGTGTGTGCTGAAGCAAGCATGCTTCAATGGACTAACAGATAATAAAAAAAAGAAAAGAAAATGTAAAAGCTCCCTCCAAAGGACACGTCCATGGGGAGTCATTAGATGTTTACTCCGAAAGGTCAGTGCCCTCCCTGAAGTATGGAGTGGCTGTAAATCAGAAGGAACGTTGCCAAGTAGAAGAAGCAAATTCGAAAGAGAGGTTGAAAATGCAGGAGGCATTTGGTGGGTGCTGTTTTATGTTGCCAGTTTCTGATGCCTTTATAAAAGAGCTACGATGTGCCTGGAGCCCAAATCCTGCATGATGACACACACTCCATGTGTGTGTGTGTGTGTTTTTTTTTTTTTTTTTTTTTGGGGGGGGGACATTTTCAGATACATTATTTTCATTTTGAAAAACAGTTTTGATGATCTTCCTATCACCTTATGTCATTTGCACCACAAGGTTTGCAAAGGCTCTCCATTTTAGCCAGCAATCACCTTAGCTTAACTTTGTTTAGGTTTAGGCTTGAATATTCACTGAAAATCAGGACAATAATTCAATAATTCAATTAATATATAATTTGTATTTAAATTGCAATATGGAAATGCTGTTTCAAATTACATACTGAACAAAAAAAGGTAGTAGGTACTACATGTTTCTTTTAGGCTATTTCACTTTTTCTAAGCTGGATGTGTTGGTCATCTGACAGTATCTGTGATTAGGCAAGAATAAGCTCTTTACTGAAGTGTTTTATTTGTCAAGATGCGGCACGTGCATGCATGGACATGCAGCGCATCTTGACCTAAACAAACATGGAGGGAGACGGTGGCGTTTAAAACGCATTTAAGACTAGGATAATAAGTTCTCAACAAGATGACCAGCCAAACCAAACCGAGATGCTTGTAACTAAAAGAGGGACCACATCCATGCGGCAGAAGTTGTCTCTCTTTTAGGTACAAGCCTCTCTCAGTTTGGGTCGGCTGGTCATCTTGTTAAGAATTTGTCTAATTACAACCGTCAGTTACCCAAATTTACTCCAGTTTTTGCTCTTCTCATGTCATTCTTCTTCAGAGACGGTTAACAATATCTCTAAGGCTCTGAAGGAACTGCTTAACTTGCCGACTCCACTGTTTCCCCGTGTTCCAGCCTAACTGTGCCCAATATACTATTGTCACACAGAGATCATATTTGGCAACCGGCAATGGCGGCTTGTATAGGCTTGTAGATGTAAACATACTGCCATTGTCAAACCCTTTTTTTTGTTTTTTTTTTTTGCTATGTTTATTTTCAGGCTAAATATAATTTTTTTGAGGAAATGTATTTTCATTCTGCACCACTCCAAATGGCTCGTGGAGGTATTTTTTTTAAATACAGCTTTTAATAAAAATGTTCCATATTCAACCCTTGATGGCCTGCAAAGGCCTACAACCAACTTCAGCCAGCTCACAGCTACCTTTCCAGCCACTGTCTTACCGCACTTACAGTACAAGCCGTGTATAATTTATAGTCCTACTTACAGGAATCTTCAAACATCTTCCCTGCGGACAGAAAGGTCCAGAGGGACCCTTCACACTGGTTTCTAGGATTATAAGCTTCTTTCTCAAGTCAGTTTTTGTTCTCCAGTTGTTCGAAGCAATTTTGCACTGACGGATACTGTGGTCTGAATTCTGCTCAGTGTACACCAGCAATATTGAAACAGAAAACAAACAAACAAAAATTCCAAAATATTGTAACAAAGCTTAAATATATACAAAGCGCACATACTGGACAAGTTTCTTTTCACATTGATTTAAAGGTCCAATATTATGGTGCAATTTGAAAGTAAATATATTAACAATAAGGCCCCCAGAACATGTATTTGCCATTTGTGCAGGAAAATCCCTCTCAGATTAGGCAGACAGCATGCACCAGAAACCCCCTTATTCAGCCCTCTGCTGGCCAAGCTGTTTTGGTGCCCTACTTAATATGTAATGAGCTGCTGCTTTCCACGCCCCCGCCCCGCTCGAAGGCCGCGCCCCCACCAGCCCGCAACCATGACAACCAGCGTCTGTTATAATGGCTGCTAAAAATAGTCCGATTGCCCAAAACAAAGACTCCAAACGGATATATTTGATCCCGAATCTGAAGCTGAAGGAGAGGAGCAGCAAGAAGAGGAAGAGGAAGAAGTGGAAATGCAGTTTCTGAACGGTAAGGTTTGATGTTTTTAAACGTTTTTCCCCCGACGGAGAATAGTGTTCTTTTGTTGTCTATTGAATGGGTAAAAGTTTAAAACGCCAGTACAACGCAATATTGCCTCGTTTTTTTGTTTAAAAAAAAGAATAAAAAATTAAAATTGTGTATATATTCGGCTCTTTGTTATGCCCACTGAAAAGTACAAAACCTGAAAACGCCAAGTGTTTCTCAGAGAAACAGCAAATCTAATGCTGGAGAATAAAACACAATTCTGATTGAGCTACGAACCTTCGTCACACTGCATTACCCACAGTCTGAGTTATGACACTACAGTTCACCATCACTATGTTTTTAATCAATAATTATCTAGCTGTAATCATCCACTGCTACTCATTTATCAGAATTCAGGCCATTCTGCTGTTTGATGTTTTTGGAAGAAAAGCAAACTACAATTTGTCCGTACATCCTGTAATAGTTATTTTACAGTAATTATTGCAGCTTACATCTGTTTTATGATCACTGCAAACACTATTTCCTCAACATTCTTCAGTCTCAACTACAGTTGCTAATTCAAGATGGTTTCTTTTTAAATGTTAATAAGTAACCTAATATAATCCAGGAATAATCCTGTTTAATATTTCATATTTTATGGTGTGCATTTTAGGTGCTGCTCATGTGGAAATTGTGCAACGATGCCTAAAGAGCAGGAGAATGTCTGTCAGGAAATACCACAGCTAATAAAGTTTTGGCCACAATTTGACTTGCATGATTTTGTTCTCCACATCAACACTTACCTTATAAATGTTACCCTATAGGTTCTGAGACAGATGCAGCAGGTAGAGGACCATGTGACCCGTATGTTGGACCACCTTTTAGAGCCTGTTAGCTGAATCCCTGCTCTTTACATCAGGAATGCTACATTACAGAGCAGATCATGGCCGTTTACAGATCAAAGAACGGGCTTTATGCACATCACTACTTCCTGAATTTACTGCAACTTTTCCCGTCTTTCATTATTGGACAAACTGATTAATCCAGGTGTCCGACCATCGTCGTCATGGTAGCTGAGATCAGGCAAACTTGGATTAATCAGTTTGTCCAGTAATGAAAGACATGAAACAGAGGAGCACTAATAATTTCAGGAAGTAGTGGAGTTGAGCATGTAGCCCACAGAGAAGTAAGTTGGCAGGTTTATCTGAACAATCTCTAAATGTCCCCCAATTAAAAATGAATTTGTGACTTCATGCCATCAAGTCATATTTCAGTGGGCATAACAGTCATACCACAAACTAGTATAGTTATAGCTAAACTTATAAACCATCTTGTTCAGACATTATAGCTTTGTTTGCATTCACATATGATCTTTGAAATAAAACAAATTTATTGAATAATACATTTATTTGTAAAAGACAAAAGCAGCATCAGTGTTTTTTTTTCCTCAACATAAAGGAGTACGAAAAAGTTAAACAGTTATATAAAAGTAGAAAACATTCACATGGTAAAATAAATAAATCAGAAAACTATGAATATATAAATATTTCAGGAGATTACAGTTCAAAAGTGTTTGCTAAAAGTTGCCTTTGGGCTTCAACACCTGCATGTAAAAATGTAAAAAAAGAAATGTTTTATGACACTTGTTTTTGCTTCCCAGGTGATTCAGGTACATGTGATACTGAAGCTTTGTCCGATGGTGTCGGGGCTTCCTTGGACAGAGAGCACTGGTAGTTGTTCCAGCATGTGTGGTGAATTTCCGGTTCCAGAGGGCCGACATGAAGGATTCAAGCTTCCCCCCCTCGATTGAAGCGAGACGCACAGCTTGCGATGACCCCCCCCATCTGGTCGCACACTCTGCTCGCAGGTCTCTCAGGATGGGAATCTTCATCGCCGTGTAAGACACTGGGTCCACAAAGATTTTTCAAAAGGTACAAAGAGGGGGGGGTTACATTTTGTTTGTGTGCACATGGGACACAAACATTTTGAAAGTTCTCTTGATTTCACTTTACAGCGTTTTCTTTAGATTCTGTAAATGATTTCTGTTTTGTAAATGATGTAAATAACTAAAACTTTGCATTTCTGTATTTGGAAACAAAATAAAGCATTTCAAACTTACAAAAAGTGGCTCAGTCTTCACTGGTTTATCCACACACCCTCTCTTCTTGCCCTCTGAAGACTGGTTCTCCTGCAGGATTTTTGGCTTGTAGTAGTACAGTAGTACAGACCCCCCAGGTAGAGTCTAGAGATAAAGAAAATGTTATACTGACAATGTGCACATGCTAAGATTTATCAGAGCTTGCTCCATTATCTTTACCTGCACAGCATTCCAAGGAAAAACCACATTCTTTAGTGCAAAACGAAGGATGACACTGGAACACCTCCACTGGTGGGGGGGGGGGACTCATTTTTTCCAGCTTTCAGGATTCACTTGTTCAACATGACTTTCTCCAATTTGAACAATGAGGATGTTCCTAAATAAGAGGAGAAAACATGTCACCAAATTACTCTCAGTTACTGGAATACTTCAATTAACTGAATACTTAAAAAAACAAAAAAAAACAAAACAAAACTAGTTATTAGTTTTGTAATTTGGTTTGAGTGCAGATGACGGCTCTCAAAACAATTTTATGACCATCAAATGCAACACTTCATTTCACACTGCAGTATAATAACCAGAACATAAAATGTAATCCAGTTCAAATAATCTCTCAGTGTTTTCCATCTCGAATTGTGAAAGAATCTGTGTAAAAATAATCAAGAAGCCTGTCAAATGTCAATGCCTGTGTCAAATACAGACCTATTCAGTGACCACAAAAATAGTGGCCCAGGATTTATTTCATTTGCCCTAAAATTTAAGGCAAAAAACGAATAGATGAATACAAATAAATTTGGTGCACTTAACTCATTAACTGTCAGACGTTTTCAGAGCAGAGAGCTCCATGTTGCCAAGATTTCTAAATATTTTCACTGATTTTTGGAGAGCCACAGAATACTGTGTACTATGCCGAAGTAAACACCAGGGGCCTGTACGACGAAGCCGGATTTTCTCTTATCGAGGTAACTTCAGGGTTAACCCTGGGTTTTTCGTCCTATGACGCTGGTTCACTTCTGATCGGGTTATATCTCCCCGGTAACTTATGCTGAACGCCTAACCTGGTCTGGACCAGGTTAAGTTCTGGATAAGAGATCTCCGACTATGAAAGCACCACTCCCTGACCAATCAGCACTCTTGGAAAATGGCCTGCCCATTTTTAGAAGATCCTGTCGATGCCGGTGCGCAGATTGTGAGAGGAGTTCTTAGAAGAGAGAGAATTTTCAGAGATGGTGCAACCCTTTATGATTTGCCACATGACACTTTATATGAAAGATGTAGGTTTTCCTCTGCTGGACTCCGTTACATCTGTCAGCTGTTAGAGCCGTACATCACTAATGTAACGCATCGCAGCCGGACACCGACAACACCACAGATGCTCTGCATCACACTGAGGTTTTATTAATGTTAGACTAATTGAATTAATTTTGATATAGACCAACGCTTCACCTCGAGTGAAAAAAAAAAATTAGTGCTGTACTGATGTAGCTGAAAAGCTTATTTTTTGTGGCCGAATTATGCTCACGGTCCCACTCAGTAAAACGTCATTCATTTATTTATTCATTCATTCACTGGTAGTTTGATGCACACCGTTAGCGACTCTGAAAACGTATAAAAACATGTCATGTAATACCCGCTTTTCCCCTGTGGGCTGCACAAATATTAAATGAAATTCCATTCATTCATGAAAGAGTGTGGCAGCATAGAATCTCGTCAATGGCCGGTTTGGATTATATATTTGTATTTGTTCTTTACTTGTTCCCATGATCGTCTTGCGCTGCGGGGTTGCATCTGAAATAATGTGATTAAGAGGTCACACATGTAGAAAACATGAATTTATGGAGCGCACACCCACCCATGCCGGCATGGTGAAGGGTTACAACACATTCAACGATATGAGCCTAAAATATCCATATGCACAGTATGAGAAGCAAATATACTGAGGAAGCGCTGTAGTGTGATGAACACTAAATGATCAGAGTCCGATATTGTTCCATGATTGTACAATCGCACGGACTTGCTGCGCATTGACAGCCAGCATTAATTCCTGGCTTTTGCTGCGGCGACTGTGTTGCTGCAGCATAAATGGAGCCATTTATTATCATTCCTTAATGATAATGTCGTGTTATCATTCAGGAATGATGATCCTGAATTCTACATATTTCTTAAGTATCATCGTCTGCTCCTCCATGGTGAAATATGTCGCTCTCTGTTTCTCCATGTCTGTGATTGGTCAGATGCTTCCAACGCCGCCTCTTTTATGTGAGCGCGCACTGATTAAGATTGGAAAACCCTGGGTTGAGTTACCGAGTTGATAACCAGCTTCATAGTACCGTTTATCAAGACCGCAGATGTCTGGTTAAGTCAACCCAGGTAACAGAGAAATCCCGGGCATGTTAATCCGGCTTCGTCGTACAGGCCCCAGAACTATCACAAGAAAGCGGAGACTGTTCTTTCATCAGAAAAACAAAAACATTTGCGTCCAGTTTTTTTCCATTCTTTAGTAACTGCAGCAGAACATGGGGGATCATAAAAATACCTGCAGAGTCAGCCCTCGTGTCACCACCAACAGTGGTCTTTCCCTCCATGCTGAGACGTTGTAGGATGTCATTCTGTGAAGACGTCCACTGGTGGACAATCGCCGGCTCAGTGAACATACGAGCATGTTGATGAAAGGCGTCATACTGAACACCTGCAGCTGCATAGCTCTGAAGATCTGGAAAGAAAAAAAAATGATGGTAAATAAAATCTGCTATATTTACTGCCATTTGCCCTGTTCTTCTGTGAGGATAAACATTTTGTTTTCCTCCATGTTCTTCTGTGAGGATAAACATTTTGTTTTCCTCCATGTTCTTCTGTGAGGATATACATTTTGTTTTCCTCCATGTTCTTCTGTGAGGATAAACATTTTGTTTTCCTCCAACCTTTTCAAGTTTGAAGAAAGATGCTTCACTGATGTTCACCACTGCAGAAAGTTCAGTGTTCCCATAAAATTCCCAACGATTAGTAATACCGTTTCAAATTTCAGTTATCGTTAAACCCGTGACTGATTACTGCACTTTGAAAAACTGTTATGTTTCTTATTGTCTGGAAAATCAGCAGCAGTCCCAGTTTGCATTATTTAATATACGAAAACATGGTGGAAAGCAACAAATGCATCCATGTGGACAGTTCTGGAGATTTCTCCCCCTTATAAAGGACAAAGCAGACGTCTAGATCCATTTTGGATATTTTTGAAGATGCTGGTGGCGTATTTCATAACTGTCATCATTTTGGTCACAATAACCGTGATATGAAATTTTTGTATCGTTACATCCCTCCCCCACACGTAATATACATCTTTGTCTTGTGTGGGATGTTTGATACAACATAAAGAAAGGAAGAAAAAAAAAGGAGGAAAAAATTAAGGACTGTAGCTGCCAGAATATTCACTGCTTGTTTTTCTAATGAAGTCTCATCATGTACGGCATGAATGTAGGGACACTACAGCAACTTACATGTCTGTTGAAAGTGACACTGAGGCAGAGTTTGCAGGATCATAGGTGACATCCTCCTCTCGTGACTGCCATTGAAGATGTGCCCTCAAATGGATCCTCTCCCTCCTCCATTTCCTCACAAGGTCTTTTTTGCTGGTCTCTATTGGAGTTGAAGTTAAAAAGTGTGTTAGTGGTTACACGAGGAAGTGTGGCTGTCCAACCATGTTTGCAGGACACAGAGGCCTGGACAGCTGTTAATTATATTTCACTAGTTAATCTACGCATGATATATCAAAACACCTCAGTAAAAACAGCACGAGTTACAGTGAAAGTAAAGAGTAAAGTTTCATTACCAGTAAATAAAAATAATTCCACACAGCTACAAACCTGCACTTCTGAAGCGTGGCTGTAATGTCAGATCAGTCTGGGAGGCAGCATCTCTTTTTCCTGCACTCAGTAGTGGTGTGCTCACCTGAGGAAGAAATCAAAGTGATCAGAAATTAACCTTCTACTTTATAAATACTATTATTAGAAAGAAAAAAGACTAATGTACACATCTTATGATGCATATCGTTTGAATAAACTAAAGTTACATGAACACAAAACTAAAAGTCATGCAACAGTGCCATATTACAGTATATTGTCTAAGTCAGTAAAGTACATAAATAGCTTTAGCTGGCAGTCTTGCACACCGTGTCCGTGCCGTTATCGGTGGGGGTCCAGAACAAGCAGGCTGCATGTGTGTGCACTCTGAGCCTGCATCTCTGTCCCGTTAATGAGCGCTGATTTGCGACAGCTGTTGTTGTGTGATCTCCGCTATCTTTGCATTACAAGCTGCAACAACGTGTGCAGACGAGCCGGAACATTAGCTCGTTTACATTCTGCCGTACACCCCCCCCCCCCCCCCACCGCTCCTCCTCCGTTCACAGTTGCAAACAGCGTGTAAACTTTAAAAGCCTTTTCACTAAATGCCCCACAGTAACAGTATTCATGTAAAAAAGAAAGAGAAAGGTGCTGCTGCTGTGGCCTCTCCGTACAACGCGTTCGTGGTATAATGAGAGAAAGTTTCCTGCTCACACAGCTACATGGCTAACAGCTGATGTAACTCAGCTAAAAGCTAACGCTGGCTGTGTTTTGCCGACATGTCGCTAAAATGATTTAAAAACACGGTTAAACCTGACAACTTACCTCCTCCGATGTTGAAGGGCGGCTCACGGAGAGTTGGTATGACTCCAAGTTTCAGCCACAGTTTAGTGGCAAAGCCGGACTGGAGCTGAAACAGGTTCCTGACAGACTCCGGTGTAAAATGCTCACTCAGCACATGCATGAACTCTTTTCAGACCGTTTCAGGAGGATTTCCAGGAAAAATAAAAGATATATCCATCGAGTCCACACTTAATCAGCTGATACTGCAAAAAGACTTGTTTCTTGCAGCATGAAACTGAGCAGCTAGCATGCTGTCCTCTCCCCACCGCATTCTCAGTTGCTCAATGCGGAGCAAGGACGGTTGTAGCTCGGAGGGGGGTGGGGGGCCGTGCGGGGGGGGGGGGGGGGGGGGGGGTGTTGAGAGCAAGAGGGCTGTACCAGTGACAGTGGGAGGGCCTAGTAGGCGGGCCAGGTCTTCTTCGTACGTCACAAAGAGACCGTTTTAGAAACGGCTTGCTGGAGGACTCTTTCACAGAAATGCAGGGAGGGAGAAATACAGAGAGTACGCATCTGCACACACTTCAGGGGGTCTCCATAGACTCCAGCAAGTTATAATTATGTGTTAAAAACTTGAAAAAGTGCATTTTGCATAATATGGGACCTTTAAGCAAGTTTCCTTGTCTAATTAGAAAACCACATCGCGGACTATTAAAATGGAGCTTCATTTTCCCCTTTCCTGGTAAAGACTGACTCTGCTGTGAGCTCTTTCATACAGAAATTTTTGTTTTTTTCTTGGCAAAACCACATTAATGCATTGTTTTGACATTTCAATCAGCTGTATTGTTGGTCAGGGGAGGTGGCAAAGCAATCCAGTACAGATGACACTGTTATTCAAGTAATCTGCATGTAAAATGACCTCAGAGTAATAGCTTTGCTGCTAATGTTCTAAGTCGATCAATAGCACTGGGACAGCCAGACTCAGTGTTGAATATACTAATGTATTCCCGTCTACAGAGGCTTGACTGTTTATGGAGTCTTCCTCAACTCTTCTCTCAAATTTAAAAATAGAATCTTTTTCTTCTTGTTTTTTTTTTCTTTTCTTTGTTTTCTTTCTTTTTTTCTTTCTTTTTGGGTGCAGCTGAAAAATATAAAAAATATAGGAAAGTATTTGTCATATTCCAGAAAATGTTTGGCCAGCACAATATTATCTGGAATATCACAATACATCAGTTTCTGTTGTCTGTTGAATTTAAAAGAGACTACAAAACAAAATAACACTTAGCAAAAATTAAGCTACAAAATCTGTTCAAAAAGCAGGTGAATTCACCTGATTTGAAAGAAAACCAACAATTTCTTGCAACCACGTAACATAGTGGATGAAAGAAATGTAAAAAAAAAAAATCCATATTGTACTAATGAGTCACATGTGTAAATAAATCACATGGCTGTCATTACTGTCCGTCGGAGCAGCCAGCTTTGTTGCTAGGGTTACATGCTCTGCTCTGTAAGGTGGTGACACATCTGCTTCTGTGAAAAGGTTAGGTCTTTATTAATTTAGCACAGTGTTTCTCAATAGACTTTATGCACAATTCCACTACTTCATATCTTAAGGTAGCTCCTTTATCTCCTGTCTTTCATTATTGGCCGATCTGATTAATCCAGGTGTGCCTGATCTCAGTAGCCACAAGGACAATGGCCAGACACACCTGGCTTAAGTTCAGGAAGTAGTGGAGTCATGCATAAAGCCCATTTCGGTCCTCTGCCCTGCATGTCTTAGGCCCTGTCCCAATCCCCACACTTCCACCCTTGCGCCCTTACAATGCGCGTCCCCATTGAAGGGTTCAAATGCGTAATGTGTCCCATTTCTCCAGAGTCGATGCTGGCTCCACCCCCTGTGCGCCCTCAATCAACACTTCAGCAACATCAGCATCCTTGTTGACTTTGCTGAAGAATATTGCCCTCAGTTCATTGCTGCATGTGACGTTTTGAACCATTAAGGTGGAAAATGGCCATGTTTGGTGACTGCGCTCCTGCCTGATGTTAAATAATAAAAAATAAAAAAAAATTTAAAGCCTGTGGTGGCTTGTGTAGCTGTGGCTGTGGTGAAAAAAAATCTTTTAAAATGAAAATGTTGAAATGATTCATCTTCACCATGCTGTATGTGAAATTACCAAAGTTTGCCCTGTTACTTCGAAATATGCTTTGAATAATAAAACAAGGTAGCACGTTTGTTTGTAGCCGGCACTTCAATGATGCAGATTACACAGCTAGCGTTAGCAGGCTAGCGTTAGCCTGACGTGCCTAACTTTGTGCATTTGAAAACACACAAGCATCTGAAAATCTGGTCTGTACCCTCCCGTTTCCAGTGGATCAACTGGGGACTGCCAAGAAAAGGAGAGCACTTATAAAAGAGCATCAGCTGGCTTAGGCCATGATGTTCAGACAGCATAAATGCATGTAGCAACTGGAGGAAGAAATCAAAGAGGTGACAAGAGAGCTGTCACAGCTGAAAGTGAATCACTTTTCTTGTTTTATTATAAAGTTCGGCCTTTCACCCCGGCGAATAACTTTGATCCACTTCTTCCTTAGCAGGGTTGGCGTTGTTTATTCGATTTACAAAGTGGAACAGAGCAGTGACATTGGATTCAGCTATTGTTGAACTGGCCCGGAAGAGGAAATGCTTAAATTCGATAAGTTCCGTAAAACCGGAACAGGGAAGTGTGATAATCCCCTATTGGAGCGAGCTCCGATCCACTCTGGGAATAAAACAGGACCCACAGTTGGCTTTCCTCTTGCTAACAAGGTAAATGTGAAGTATGACCGAAATGAGGATACTTTCCTATATTCTTTATATTTTTCAGCTGCACGAAAAACGAAAGAAAAAAAGACAAGAAAAAAAAAACAAGAAGAAAAAGATTCTATTTTTAAATTTGAGAGAAGAGTTGAGGAAGACTCCATAAACAGTCAAGCCTCTGTAGACGGGAATATATCAGTATATTCAACACTGAGTCGGGCTGTCCCAGTGCTATTGATCGACTTAGAACATTAGCAGCAAAGCTATTACTCTGAGGTCATTTTACATGCAGATTACTTGAATAACAGTGTCATCTGTACTGGATTGCTTTGCCACCTCCCCTGACCAACAATACAGCTGATTGAAATGTCAAAACAATGCATTAATGTGGTTTTGCCAAGAAAAAAACAAAGGTTTCTGTATGACAGAGCTCACAGCAGAGTCAGTCTTTACCAGGAAAGGGGAAAATGAAGCTCCATTTTAATGGTCCGCGATGGGAGACGTTGATGGTGCGTTGTGAGTGCGTGGGGTGGGTGAGGGGGAGACAAAAGGCAGTTCAGTTTGATGGACGTATCATCATTCAATCTATAAGAACTGGCCGTTAAAGATGATTGGATGGGGTCTTGGATGAGTGCTGTCCATTCCACATGTGACTAAATTTTTTTAATTGTGTTGAGTGTTTAATTATTTTGCTGCAATTGGGGTGTGAAGAAGATTTTAAGCAATATTGTGAAAAAATGGTCCTGGGAAACATTGTCCACCCTGCCTTGAAATCAAGCTCTCATACTCCTTTGGGTAAATGAACTGCAGAGTCATTAAGCCGTAAGCAACACAGTGGAGAATGCTGAACAGACATTGCAGTAGTTGTGGATCCATGATGGAGCAGTGAGACCCCTGAACACAAGTAGGGAACTCATCACCCATGACAAGGTTGCCTGCATAAAAGTTTATGGTTATCAAAGGCCTTAGATACTGATCATCATGGTATCTCTGGAATTAATAGATCATTTCCTTTAGTTATTCCAGTTGTAAAATTCAGCTCTGCTTTGAATCCATCTGTAGATTAACCAGAGAGCAGCTGCCAATCCAGTACTCAGGGAGCAGCTGAAGGGGGTTAAGGACTTTGCTCAAGGGCCCATAGTGGTTCACCTAAGTGCAGTGGCAGGGACTCAAACCCAGGTTTTCCAGACCAAAGCCTGTGGCGTTAACCACTAGGCTATCCATACCCCAAGTTCAATCATCATAATCAGCTGAGATGGAATAAGAAACACCACTGCTGTTTGACTGGAGTTTTTTTTTTTTTTTTTTTGTAATCATATGAAGAAATGATGTTGGGGAAATGTTCTGAGTACACACAGCTCTGACTAAACAGAGCTGTGTTGCAATGTGTTTACTTTCTTTTGTTTAGCGTTCTGACTGAAGGCTTGCCACTCAGTGCCCGTGTGGAGCTAAACAAACAGAATTCACCAGGGTAGAGCTTTTCAGGCTTTGCCTTCTGCTTAGTTTGTGCTTCGCTCTGAGCTTTCTAATCATGAAACATTGTTGAGGCTATGATCATGGTTTAATGAAAAGAAATTATGTTATGACCAGAATGTGGGGCTTTACTAGAAACATTTGAAGTTTATGCCACTGTAACCACATACGCTGTGACCAGAAGGCAATATGAAAATTAACCTAGCTGCCAAGCTGCCCCTCCAAGACAAAGTTGTTATGAACTGTTTTTGTAAGAAGACGGTAAAAGAGACAGAAAATGAAAACTCAAACAGGCCAGTCCCAGAAAACATCTCCTGCACCAAAGGAAAATGAGAAAGATGATTCAATGCGAGTATTTTCTGAATTGAATGTGAGGGAGAGCCAACAGTTAATTGCTGCTATTTGCTCCACGCCTACAGTTACCTGCATTGTTACTTTTTGCTCCACTTCATTTGATTTTCAAGACTGTTCAAAAGTATTAAAACAGCCTCCATTTCTCCATAATTTGCTTCCAATCAGATGTCAGGGGATGATTCTTCAAGATACTGGTGACGGAGGGGGTGAGAGAGAGACATCGTCAGCAGGTTGTGACTAAAACAATAAAAACTTTATGAAAGAAACTAAAGAACTAAAGAACTAAAAGTCCAAAATGAAGAAAAGTAATAAAATGAATAAACAAAGTCTTAATAAAAGTAGCCTAAAAAAGGATTATAAGGTTTGGCTGCAGATGTGATAGCAGGATGTTTGGCTGCATCTGCTGACTCTCGCATCTTCCAGTGGCCATGCCATAGGCTCCGGGGAGATGCACCTTCTTATGGTTGGACCTCACTGGCGGCCACCCAAGTTCTCACCAATCCCAGCTGCATTCCCTGGCTCTAGGTCGTGCTTTACGGTGTCAGTGCCTCAAGCTGTAAGTCTTCTCTTGCCCCCCTGCATGCTCCTGGTGGCCGAACTTCACTCTGACCCTGATGTCGCCAGCCACCACCCTCGTCCTGCTGCCGTCTGGCACCGCTCCCGTGTTGTCAAGCTCTGGTGCAACCAGGGATCTGACACCCTGGCTGCACCTCTGTGTGTCCTCCTCCTCAGTTGCCTCTCTGCATCATCTCTCTCTGGTCCCCCTTCTATTGTCCACACACCAGCTTTAAGCAAACTGTTGCCACTTAAGGGCGCATTCACAAAGCTTTTTTGATTTGAATCAGAGTCCGTTTGCATGGAAAGTGTGCTTCGTTTGGGGGAGTTGTGAGTGCACAAACGGACTCTGATCCGGAACAAACAAGTGGACTCGGTCCGCCTACAAACGCGGGCCTCAGTCCCCTTCAAGTGGACCAAATACAGGAAGTGGACAACAAATTGTTGCTTTCTGCATTTGGTTTAGTATATCCCAGCTCCTCGTAAGTATATGCACAAAAATAATGTTACATCGTGCGTGCATGTGGAGGAAACGGAAGTTGTGAGAACCTTCTTGTTCATTGTATGTCTTGTCCTCGTCTACGGTGAATCCGAATGCAGTGCCACCTCTGGAGAGATTGGGAACATTATTCTAAAGGTTTGGCTCATTTGGCTATGGCTACGGTCTATGCTTTGTGAATTCGCCCTAAGTCAGGGGGAGGAGCCCTTCTCTCCAGGTGCTGCTCATCAGTTAATATAACTCCCACTAGCTATGAGATAAAAACAAGTAAAAAAAACAAACAAAAAAACACATGCATAAAAACCACAAAAAACATGCTAAAAAAAAAAAGGGAAAAAAAAAGCTCATGCGCACAAATCCAGTTTCTGGCAGCACCCGTTTCTTCATCCTGTGACACAGAGATCCAGGGCAGAGATTACTAACCCCAGACTTCTTGGCCCAGTGTCCTGCAAGTTTTTAGTTCCCTTGCGTAACACAAATCAAATTAATGGGTCATTAAGAGGCTTGTTCAGAAGTTGATAAAAAGCTGTTAAAGGGACATTTAATTTTGAACTTTTAAAACCTGCTCACTGGCGCAGGAGGTCCAGAGATGGTGATCCCTGTTCAAGAACAACAGTTTTCCAAACTTTCTAAAGGTTTTCCAAAGTTGTTGCTTTCATTACAAAATATTAAGGATCCATTACATAACCTTCCGACCTTAAAACTCAACGTTGCAAACTTTCTTGATGGCACTTTTTTTTTATTACTTTGGGAGACATTGCTGCCCAGCAGCGTACCGAGGCTGAGAAACCACACTTTACAACGTCATCATTCAGAACACTGCAAAGTTTTGAATGGATATTAACGCACCAGCTGGATTAGCATCCAACTTGCTAATCCAGCATCCAAAGTTATGTAGTGCATCTTAAAATAATGTCTTCAAAGTCAACAAAGCACTTCACTCCCTAATCTCTCCACCATATTGTGTTGCCATGTTGCAACAGAAGACCAGAGGGGTAAATAACAGTAACACGGAGAGAAGCTTTTTACATTTAGTGGAATGTTCACATTTTTTTGTTGAAATTTACCATTTGAGCTGCTAGATTTCATCACACCACTGAATATTTAAATTGTTAGACTTAATTTTGATGTAAAAAAAAATCACTTGACCCTTAAAATGTACTTAAGTGTTTTGTGCAGGAATATAGGCAGGTATCATCATCCTGACAGACACACCTGAAGAAATACAACTCACCACTCTGACAAGACGGTCTATAGTTTATAGATGTGGAGACAACAAAACCTCAACAAAGAAGAAAATAAAGGAAAGACAAACACAGAGCACTGGCCAAATCTTTCATCAGCTGATCTGTTTTTGGGAGGAAAACTTTAAATTAGTAACGTAGCAACAAACATTGTGTTAAAAAAATTATCATTTATTTCTTTTGTTCTTTCATCCTTTCATTTTTCTTTTGTGTTGGTTGAAAGCATTTTGTCAGTTGATGAAAATGATTTGCAAGCTGCATCCAGCAGCACATATTATGTTAGCTAGTCATTCAAAGTTCAAAATGAGTTTTATTGTATTTAATGAATGAACCTTCTGTCTACTAATGATAATATTTTCAGGAGCTGTTCTTCATGTACAGAAGTTGTTAGGTAAAAAACTACATTTCAGATGTTAACACAGTTGTTGGAGTGATGTTTGTCACAAACAAGGCAGCCAGTTTTGTAAGCACTTCCTGCATTCTCTGAAGTGCTTACTGTGTATAAATCTATTTTGCTATGTGTGTTCAATTACACTCTTATCCCTGACATATAAGAAAGTGGTGCTTGGAATTATGTAAGAAAATTGAAGAGTAAACTAATTTATTGACGTGTGATGATAACTGTAAATTGTCTCTCAGTGAAATTAAAGGTGTTAACTTGTCAGCACTGAACGTTTTCTTTGAACAGGTGTTACAAAATGTTGTAAAATGTCATGGCTATCTCACACTACCACACATAAATACAGAGGCATGAGTAAAAAAGCATATTCAACCAAAGGCAATCAAAGCATTGATAGACACGTCTCAATTAGCACATTGCAAGTTTGTAGGGGAAGATAGACGTTTGCAAGCTCTAACACGTTCATATTGCTGCTACACCTTGGTTCAGTTAATTCTCCAGCTTGTGTTTCTCTATTTGAGCCATCAGAAAGTTGTTATCTCAAAAGTAAGTCTATTAGGTGCAGCGTACAGGCTGTAGTTTAAATGAGAGCTCATCCACAGCTCTCAGCTTTAGTGACTCATTCCCTGGTAATTGTCAGGAATTCACAATTATGCCCCTCAATGAGAAACTGTCAACCTGAGGCAGAAAACAGAAATTCAAAGTGAGTCTATAAAAAAATTATTATATTCTTAATTTGAGAAAATGTAATTAATCAGCCATTATGCAGAGAGATGACTGGTCCAGAGGCAGGGGAGGGTCCTCTTCCTCTGATTTCTAGAGGCAAGAAGGAGATCAAAACAAAAAAGGGGAATTTTATGGAAGTGAACCATTAGAAAATCTCATTAGCACTATCATTATTTCCTTTACATTTTCCCACATTCTGTGGAAAGAAACAGGTGTTGATAATCTGATCCAAAGCAACACCTGTGGGGTCAGAACAGAGCCGTTTTGTGCCTTTTGCCACGATAAAGGCAAAACAGACAGAACACCCCCCCCCCCCCCCCATAATGCATTCCCTAGCCCCTTACCCTAAACCTAATGCCCATAACTGATTGCCTAAACCTAACCCTTGTCCTAATCTTAACCAAAACCTAATTGTATAATCTCTAAAACCTAATCTTGCCCTAAACCTAAAAATGTCCCCACGAAGGCAAGATGTCCTTATGGTGATGGTAAAATATGGAAAATGTCCCCATAATGTAGCATAAACGCGCCCACACAACACACACACACATACACACACCGCAAATCGCAATAACTCCTCTGACATTTGGCCTTTGTTCACTAACGTTAGCCAAGAACGTCACAGAAATTGGAACCTGAAAACATTTGCCTGTGTTAGTCAATTTTTGTTTAATTTTATCATCACTCTAATTTATTATTCTTTTAAAAGCATTTCTTTCCAGTACTTCTGTTGTCAGCTTTTACTTATATCTAATACCCTTGTATTCAAGGTATTAATGCAAAATGTACAATCGTGATTTTCTTTTAAAGGACAAAAAGTATTTGTATCGATATTGGTATCGCTACTGGTATCGTATCAACATGAAAAATTTCGGTATCACCCATCCCTAGTATTGTACATAAAAAATAAGGCTGCCTGCTGCCCAGCTGTTGCTGTTGGCGACCTTCCACTGTTAGCCTGCTTCGTACTATAGCTTAGTTCATGGGCTCAGATGGCGCTGGGGACGGAGGAACGTGTCCCCCCTCAGATTCTTGTGAAACTGATCAAACCCCCTCTGTCCATACTTGCCAACTCTCCCAAATCACGCGGGAGACCCCCAATTTTTAACGTCATCTCCTGCCGTGCTCCCGATCAGTAATTTATCCCGCTAATATCCTGATTTTACAGTGAAGGAAACAAGTAAGCTTGTGGAGGATATTTGTCAAAGTAGCCTTTCTGACAACCCTTCAGAAGAAGATGATGAAGCAGAAGAAGAAGAGGCCGTCACTAGGGCTGGACAATTAATCTAATTTTAATCATGATTTCAATTTTGCCTTTTCACAATCACAAAAACACTGTAATCGAAGAAAAACAATTAATCCTGAAGTGAACAGACTGGTGGAGTTAAAGTAAGCAAACTGCAGGGAGTATAGAACAGGAATGTATGTAGACTGAGTATTCATTTTTATTGCTGTTATTATCTTAAATAATATTCTTATTTTACTCCTTTACTTGTTTCTAATCTATTTCCGTTTTTTTTTTTTTTAAGTTATATTTGAAGTTTGGTTTTGGTGGTTCAATAAACACTTTTTATAAAATCAATGAACAATCATGTATATTAATCGTGATTTCAATACCAGTCAAAATAATCGGGATTATAATTTTTTCCATAATCGTCCAGCACTAGTCATCACAGGCGCACACTAGAGGAGAAACATCCTGATCCAGTACGCCCTGGTTACGGACAACTCACCAACGGAAAACCCAAAACTTTCGCCTTTTGCGTTTTTGGAAATAAAAGAGACACAGCAGCAGGATATAAATTGTCTCTGTGCAGGAAAATGCAAACATGGGCAGAAATGGAATGCATGCCAGGTCTCTAATGACGGTAAAACTTTTCATCCACACATCCAGATGTAGCCACATCCCAATAAAAGCAGAAAAAAACAACACGACACAAGCGCCACTTGTAAAGAGGAGCTGGTTATGGCATGTATGACCTCTGCGTCCTCCACGGCAGCATAAATGTTCTACAGAACCAGGTCCTGCTTCAACAGTCCATGTGCTCTCCTCTGAGAGCACACGTGCAGGATAACATGAAAGATGTCCCGGACGAGCCTGAACTCCTCCAAGTCCTGCCTTGTCATCAGGATCAGGTGGACCCAAACCCTTTTATTTCCTGCTGATCTCCTCCTCATCCTCGGGAGAAAAGCTCTTTGCTGCACAATGAGAGGTACATCTTTCACAACGAAGTGTGCTGGGGAGAAAACACTACCTACTACAGCAACGCGTGCCCGACGTGCTCTGCTGCCGCTGTGCTCTGCCGCCGAGTCTACGCCCTAGCCCGCGGTGAGCGCAGCAATAAAACGCGTCCTACCTGCAAAGGCCTTAAGGCGCCAGGACAGGCGGGCACCAAACCATAATCTCATCTAGAGCACCAAAATGGCTACAACCGGCCCTGCAAATGATTGACAGCCAACATACTCTGGGTTAAATGCAAACCAAGCTAACTCGAAACTAACAGGAAATTATGAAAATTAGCCTCCTGAGCGGTGGGACAAAGGTAAGACATGTTTGGACTTGCTGTTAACTGACTAAATATCACCATTTTGCTACTCTGCTGCAGACTGTGACCCCAAACAAGGAGCTAACTGGTAGCCACCGGCCGGCAGGCCAACATCCCGTCCGGCACTGTCAATCAAAAGGATACATCCCTAATTATGTGTAAATTCAAGATTAAATAAAATCTAAACAGATGAGTTATATAATAAAAAACTAATCACCCCCCTCACAGTTGACATGAAGGTAAACTTGACCTATTAAACCTAAAGTGATGTTTTGAACCAGGCTGTAAGCATGTTTATTTCTGCTGTGAAGTTGGCCTTTCTAACACGGGACTCTAGGGATTTGCTCTGTTTTGCAGCCAGCCTAGTGGATGAAAAAAAATTACAATTTTTGTGCAACGCGAAAGTAGGCTCACTGTTTTCCAGCAGAGTTTGCCCCTTGGGTACAAAGCATCGTATCCCTGTGAGACTAATGTATTTTGTACACTGATCCAGTCAAATAAACTAATAAACTGAACAGAACTAAACAATCAGACACAGAGGAGGACAAAGGGAAAAAAAGAGGTCTGGATATATCAGCATAAACCAGGTGTGCTGATATGACATCAGGTGACCACGACAAATTGAGCAGAAAAAGGAAACAAACTTTACAGCTGATCGTGGCAACTCTAATGGTGCTTCCACCATGGATTTTAAAACGAAAACCATGGCATATGCAGAGTTTGGATCACATTTTACTCTGACTCATCATCATTACGTCCTGGTCCTAACCGGCAGCAAAGACACCAAGATGTCTCACTTGATACTTGACATCATACATGACAACATCTAACAGTTCTTAAAGACACACAACGTAACTTTTAGACCTTAAAAATCTGTGTTTCTGACTCGTTTTGATGTCACACCAACATTCATTATGCGCATTTTCGAGCCGTCAGTGCCCAGAGCCGTCCCGGGGCTCAGAAACAGCACTATGTAAGATTCCCATCTGGGACGCGACCGTGACGTTGCAGCCAACTATTGGTTGCAGCACCGCGTCACTCACTAGCAACCGGATGTAAACCAGGTATCAACATCGCGGGTGTTTTGAATGCGCATCATGTCGAATTCGGTAAAGAAACGCAAGGAAACATCATCGGAGGAAGAGAGGAAAAGAAACAGAGGAAGGGACAGAACAAGAGTCAAGATAAGACTGTCTTTTACTGGCTGGAGTGAGCTTACAGTACAGGTACGAACAAGATGGATGCTAGTTTAGCCGCCGATAGGGGGCGCGTCACTTAGAAAACTGCTGAAAGTTCCGTTGTGTGTCTTTAAAGGTACAGTGTGTAAGAAATACTGAAATCTAGTGGTAAAGATGGGTATTTGACAGAAAAGATGTTTTCTTTCAAATGACTTCATATTCCAAGCATTGTTGTGAATGTACGGTGGCCCTTACTGGCCAAAATTCTCTCAGACATGAAGATGTTTTCATGTGTGAGTGGATCCAGTGGTCTCAGGTGTAGCTATGACTGTACTATGAGGAACTACTTTTAATGTCTTTTACTGATCCCAAACAGTGCTCTAACTCCCATTAAATAAAGCTGGTACAGCAGTTTTAAAGTTCAGAGGTTCTCACTTCATACACATTGTTTTGTCCATTCAGGGACACCGTAGTAAAAATGATAGAAAAATATGGCAGCCTCCATATGTGCACCCCCCAACAAGATGACTCATTCTAAGAAAATAAACACATAACAGTTATTCTAGTGCAGCGATTACACATCAATAGAAACACAGTTTTGAATTATATATCACATTTTTTCTGCCATTGATCTTTGATTTTTTACACACTGTACCTTTAAACACTTATGAGCTATTTTTGTTGTTATCATTATATTTGTCAAGACAAATGTACTTTTAGTAGTAACAGGCATTAAAATGACCAAGAAATATGAGAAAACAATGGTGGTCTCTTAATTTTTTTCCATGACTGTATAATTGATCTCAATTACCCATGCAGGTGCACAAAAACAAGCAATAACCTATGTCGCCTATGCGACATAACGCCCCTGGGTCAGTATGAGGAAAGGAAAAGACTGCATTGTGGGAGCAGAGGACGAAAGGTTCCCGTCTCAGAATTCAGGTTTCATTATGTTTTTTCTATGTTTATTTGTTATTAGCACAAATACAGAACATTGACATTTTGAGGATAGTTGAAGACAATGCTGTTGGCATAATTCATTAAAAAGACATAATTTGTAGATTTTTTTTTTCTCATCTCAGTACAACAGAACATATTGTAAAGAATGCAGCAAGAAAACGAAAAGTATTAAGAAAAAAAAAGGCAGAAGTGTGTGGTCAGTGGCTCTCCCATCTTGTCTTACGTACTTTACTGCAACATTGAAAGACGGGATGGAAAAATAGATAGAGCCCTGAGAGCCACGGAGTAAGAGACAAAAGAGTGTTTTAAAGCAGAGTGCAATAATTCCACAGACCTGATGGAGCTCAGTAGATACTATTACGGCATGGCTAAAAGCCTGTCATCGAGGGCAGACCTCCAAAGCTTCACTTTAAAATCCATTATGGGGCCATTGCATTTCCTGTGTAAAATATAGACGTATTCCTGTGATGTTAGTTAATTTGTTGAATGTTTCTGAGGAATTTGAAAAGTTCTCCAACGAGAACATCACCGGAACAAATGCAAAGTGTCTTTGTAATGTGCTGAAGTAAAAAAAAAAAAGCTTTTAAGCTGCTTAAACTTGTTGCGATGGTCGGACATATAGTATTCATATACTTAATTTGTGAACTGTTCCTTTTGAAGAAAAGCCCGTAAGCCGAGAGGAATATCAAAATGTAATGGTGACTGCCTCAAGAATAACAAAAAGAGGAGGAGGAGTCACTGATGGCTTTCAGGAGCGAGTCCCAGGGGGAAGGGGCAGCAATTGAGAAAGCTTGGTCCCCTCAGGTTTAATTTTTTTGTCATGAGGGGAATGGCAAGATTAGCAAGAGAGGAGACTGTGGTAAGGTGGATGTTGATGGAAAGCGGTCAGATAGGTGAGAGACAGGTTATTCAGGGCTTTAAAGTGAGGAGGATTTCAGATTGAAAACACTGTAAATCTGGAATCCAGTGAATTTTGTTGTCTTTGTTCTTATTGTTTATGCTTATACGGACTGATATGCTGAGAAAATGTTAAAAACAAAAGATTGCTCCCATGTCTGAAATTGTGTGTTCAAATCAGGTCTTCAATCTTTTCAGTGCGAGTCGCAGATGAATCTGAAGTCATTTTGTGAAACTTATGTGAGACTCAAGTCCGATTCCCAGACTTGAGTCCCCATATTTGGATAAAACTCAGAAACAACACATTTGAATCTAAATCACTGCTGCTGCTGCTGCATATTAACTGGATCAAGTGTTGGTATGCAGTTTGATATCCAGACATTTGGTCAACATTGTAATGACAAGGTGCAGCAGCTTCTTTAAAGAGAAACATATTCAGTGGTTGCCTTTGACCTTTAATATGGACGCCTACTCATACTTGGGTTTACCTTTTATTCGAGAATTATTTTTACATTTTGACAGAATGTCTTGAGAAATCACCCGAGGGGGGTTGTTGCTAAAGGTTAAACTTAAAAATGTAATCTGTACAAGAGTCAAGGAGCAGACGCAGTGTAATGTGGCCGTGTAAAGAAAACAAGCAAACAAAACACAAAGGGCAGTCAAAACCGTGGTTGTTTGTAACAAAAAAAAAAAGAAAAATAAAAGGAAAACTGTTGCTTCATGCTAGATCCTAATTTGTAAAATTAGGAATGGGTGCTGGATCAACTTACAAGGTTTGGTGTTTATTCATACAACAGTTAAACAGCTAAAATATGTCATTTCTTGTGAGGTGGATTTGACACCTCTATGATTAGCTACACCTTTTGCTTTTTATCAAAATACATACCATACTCCTAACTTGCATGCTTTTAGACTGCCGGAGGAAGCTGGAGTTTCTGGGGAGAGCACACATGCACAGGGGGAGCGTGCAAACGGCACACAGGCTGCAGCTGGGGTTCAAAGCCAGAAGCCTTCTTAATGTAAAGAAGCCGTGCTAGCCACCATTCAGCCATGCAGCTCTTCAACAATGTTGCACAATCAGACACAAAAGTGAATAATTTTAGACAAACAACGATACATTTTAGGTGAAATAAATTGTCTGAAGCACTAACTGAAAATCTGGAATAAGGTTAAATCATATTCATAAGTTTTTTTTTTAAAGGATTTTTTGGGCACTAGTGGCCTTTATGTGACAGTGTATAGCGACAGGAAAGGGGAAGAGAGAGTGGGGAGTGACATGCAGCAAAGGGTCCTCGGCCGGGAATCGAACCGGGGCCGACTGCATTGAGGAACTGTAGCCTCTGTTCAGGGGGCAGCTGCTCAACCAACTGAGCTAATCACTGCCCCATTCATAAGTTTATTTGCAGGGAATACTGGCTATTGGAAAGTCATGCTCATCACTTAGCTGGCTCGGGCAATTCATCACTGCGCACGTTACCAGACAATGCCGCAGTGGCAGCAACAGAGTTTTTTGTCGTCATCATGATCACGATTTTGCCTGACCATATACAGATCTGATTCATGGTCAGAGAAAATTTGCTGAATAGCCTACATTAGGGATCGACTGTTACAGCTTTTAGGGGGCCGATATGATACAAAAAAAAAATGAAGCTAATCTTACAACTTTTAATATAAAAAGCTTTGGTAGGCCAGAGCTGCAGGCTTCCAGCACTGTTAGTGGAGGAGAGAAGAGGAGAAAAGGTGTGTGTGTGTGTGTGTGTGTGTGTGTGTGGTGGGTGGGGGGGGGGGGGGGGGCAACTGCTGCCTGCATAGATGCCTGTCTGTAAATTATGCTGAGGGGCGCATACCGGCCAACGCACCTGACATATCGACTGATGCAGATACTAAAAACGCAAATATCGGCCTAAAATATCAGCCGGCGGATGTATCGGTCCATCCTTAGACTACATGAATTAAGCTTCAAGTCTCTTGTCAGTTGAAACCTTTCAGCCATATCCTCACCCTGACTCTTCCTCTAAGCAGAAGGACAATTAACGGGATAAAGTAATGGAAAACAGACAGTGGCAAAAGCTCAAACAAGTCCATACATGTGCAAAATTTTAGAACTCATATGGTTCAAGTTGCTGCCATTGGCTATGGTTACAGAGGATGATGGGCTGGGAAGGTGCAAAAAGAAGAGGCAGAATATCCCCTATTTAGCTTATTTTACATCAGGACCAAACTTCATCGACTTGTCCATGAGCAATAAAGAAATACAGGATGTACAGTTGCTCCAATGACACCCCATAATTTGATTATAAAAACCTAAGGAACCCAGAAAGCTTACGATACAGAAAACATTGATCATGTTTGAGTTTCCCTGTCAGGCAATGCCATCTGAAACGTCATCCTTGTGGGAGTTACAGGTATCAAATGTAACTAAAAGAAAGGTTGTAATATCAACAACACCAGGCACATCCTGAATGCCAATATTAAAGCAATTAATCATTGTGTGAAGTTCTAATCGGTTAGTCCACCAATGTATCTCTAAATATACTGGAGTGAATGGCACTCCACTGCTGAAAAACCTCAGTGTCAGAGATAAGCAAAGCCGTAAGCTATGACCGAGAGAAAAACACAATATTGAACATTCAAATTACTGGTGGAGAAATGGGACTTCTGCTGTGACTTGTGGTCATATTGGAAATCTTGTCACAGACTGAAACTACAATAGCAGATTTCCAAAAATAGAACAAAGCACAGATTTAGTTTGTCATTTCGATGTCTGCATGACATTTCCTAATTTGAACTGTAGTGCTGCCTGAAACTGAAACATATGATTCAGAGTGACTCTCACTCTAAATCAAGGCGTGTGATATCAGTGCCTGATTTTATTTGTGGGGTTTCAGCCGGTGAGCTAGACATGTGACCTGTAGTCATTTCATTTTATTAATAGGAAAATTTCACAGGGAGAAGCAAAACAGCGGCCTCCATTATGGACGTGACATGATTTAAAGGTTGATAATTGGAGCAATAACCTTCGGCTACTTTAAAGTTTTTTTGTATTATTTTTTTCACCCAGTGAAAAAAAATTTCACTGGGTGAAATTTCCCCCTCCCCTCCCCCCGGATGCTTGATACACAGTATAGAGAGCAAGTTAAGTCTTCTTTTTTTCATTTCCTGCTTGAAATTACAACAGTACTTTAGTTTGAAAAATGTAGTTTCTGAACACTTTAAACAGTTAATGTAAGAAAAAAAGGGAATTCTACACTTCGTGGTGGTGCATGCATGGCACTGTGAAATTGGCATTTAAAAATTGGCAGCAGCAGGACCTTCTGTCTCACTAAGGTGATTGCACTATGGCACTATGGCTTTTGTTTTATGGGTGATGGGTATGTACTGACTGCTAAATATCATATACTGTACATTAATCAATTCACATTTTCCATCAAGCGAGCACTGCCTGAGTGAAAATAACAGACATTGTTTATATTTGCATCTCACAATATGCAACCATGACTTGCAATGCTAGTGAGTTTTGGGCATGTGGACAAATGCATGTATCATGCATCTTCTAGATGCATAATATAACCTATAAAAGCTTTATTGGTGAAGTCACATTTGCTGCTGATGAATTACTCTGATTGCACTTGGTGTAAAATGTGGGAATTTGTGGAAAATAAAGGGGATAAAAGCAGCCATTTCATATCCTCTGTCTTTGTTAGACCCTTCAAGACAGAATCCATTTCCATTTGTATGATGTCAAACTTTAAAGTTAAAAGATGAAAGATTGCACTCTGTGCTGTGAGTGGTGCTTTGACTGCTCAAGTAGATTATCTGATTATATGAAGCAGAATCCAGCCAACTGAACACAAGTGGAATCAGTCAGTGTCAAAAAAAGGGGCTCGTACAGTTACACATGATTCAGTATTTGCGTCAGATCGCATAAATCATTCTAAAATCAGAATTTTAAAACAAATGTCATCTAAGCAGAAGAGTTAAAGCTGATTACTGATCCCAAATGCTCCTCATTTCGTAATGGTGACTGATGATGTCTGTAGGACTAGAAGGAAACAGAGGAAGGAGGGAGGAGCAGAGCAAGATTGCTTCATGTGTTCATTGTATTTTCTGTCTGCCTTTGGGATGTTGATAAATTGCACTGACAGAGCTGTATTCCAACATGTTAATTAAAGAGTGACACTGTTTTTACCAAAGGGAAATCCGAAGTTAACTCTGGGCTTAGCAAAACATGCTCGGACAAAATAAACTTAGCTAGCACACAAGCAGGCACAATGTAAAATATTTCTAAAATTAGTAGGACAAACATGCTTAACGAGACAGTTTTAGTAATCAACAGGTATTTAGGAGGCTATTACAGGAGGGTAATTTGTTTAAACATTCAAGGAATGCACTCAATTTGTCATATCACAACTTCTGTTAATGTCTGTCTGCAAGGCTTCGTTTTTATCTTATTTTGTTTTAACCTTCAAATCCTGAAAGGACTAGTCTGATGGCATAATACAGTTGCAGCAATAGACAACATTAAGTTTAAATGCTTTTAGACTCAGAAGAAGAATGTGCATTAGCTCTCTTGCAGAATTGTAGTTGGAACACCATGTAAGCTTGTCCATGTCTAATCCTAAAGGGAAATTGCAATGTTATGATGCAAGGAGCACTGCAATGCACCAATGTCCCCCAGGGATTATTACAGTACTCCTGTTCCCAATTTCCAGTATAATCTGTTGTCCCACAAAATTCCAAGGTACTGTGTTCCTCCACTACCTCCAACTCTTCTCTCAACATGTAAACAGTGCTTTGCTTGGTCCTCTTCCTCCTGAGGCCAACAATCATCTCTTTTTCCAGTGTACAACATGAGGTGACTGTATTTGCATCATCACACAAATTGACTGACTAGTATTCAGCTACTTGTCCATCACTGATACACAGAGAACATGAAAACACAGACCAGAGATTAAAACCAGACTGGTTCATTTTTTTTAAAAAAAGAAAGAAAGAAAAAATTGAAAAAAGTTGTGGCAAAAGTTGTGATTGTTGCAGTTGGCTGGATTCAGAGGTGTTTTGAATCTCTGAAGTGTGTGATGAGAAATGGTGGGAGTACACTCCTTTGTGGTGCTGCTGACCACCATCTCAGACACACAACGTTACCGTCTTACAAACTGAGCTCTGCTTATTAGGTAGTCATAAATCCATGTGGTTCTGGAGGATATTATGGGGATTCTCACATAACAGTATAGGCTGACTTGTATTCAAAGCGTTTAAGAAATAATAATGACAAAAACATGATTCTCAAAGTGCTGCTCCTGATTTGTTCAGATGAGAGTGGGCTCTCTGAAGCAGCTAAATGACATATTCAACTCCAAGCCCATTACAATGAGCAAACTGTAATGGGTCCTGAAAGGTTTCCACTCTTATTGAGGTGAGCCAATAACAGTCTCTCAAGGACTTTGATGATGTGAGTCAGGGCAACTGGTCTGTTGTTATCTATTTCAGATGGCTGAGAACAAGACAGGATGCTTTCCTCAATATGGAACATTTCGTCACTCGGTCTAATGCTGAAAAGGTGCTGTAGAATCCAATCTGGCCAAGGAGGACATGATGACATAAAAGAATGAAAGCAGGCATCTGGACACTACTTTGTTTTTATGAAGTTATTAAATAGCAAGAACTTCATAAGAGGCACACGGTAAAAGATGCACTGCTGAAAAAAATCCTTTGCACTACAACTAATTTCATTTATCACTCCTGGTGTTTTCACTCATACCTCATGTGGCAGGATGAAGGAGGGCCCGGGCGGGATTCAATCCCCAGAGTCCTGGGTGAGAGTCATGCACGCTAACCAGTGAGCCAAAGGGATATTCTCTTGGACAATTGCTGCCATAAAAGAAAAACATATATTTCATTTCAGGGGCAAAATGAACAGCTACAGAACCCTACATCTCACTTTTAAAAACTTGCCAACTCTCCCGAATCATGCAGGAGACTCGGGAGACTCCCGATTTTTAAAGTTTTCTCCCGCCACTAGTATCCGGATTTTACAGTGAAGGAAACGAGTAAGCTTGTGGGGGATATTTGTCACAGTATCTCGCAAACCTTACACATACAGTCTTTTGTCGGAACACGAGAAGAAGAAATTGTCACTGAGACGCACACATTCAGATACTGTTTGTGTGATCTTGATCTGACTGAAAGTGAATTTAATTTCTTTTTATGTTTTTCCTCTTTGTGCATACAGTATGTGTAGATGTGGGCATACATACATACATGCATGCGCCAAGCATGTACTGCGTGTATGGGTGCGCATGTATGGGTATTTAGATATGACCATGGATACGGGTGTGGGTGTGCATGTGTTTATTCCTTAATCTCTTGGCTACAGTCACATTTTTTTAATGTCAACCAGGGTAGTAAAAATGAATGAAGAGGGTTTTAGTTTTATATGTTGTCACTTTTCACTACTCCAGAGTTTGTAAGTCTGTTCTTGCGTTTTGTGTGTCTTTAAAACTGCACACAATTCTGTACACTCATATAATTAAATAATTTGCTTGTGAAGTTCCAATTTTGAATGCGTTTTCTGTTTTACTTACATGAATTTAAAGTTTAAGTTCAGCTGTGGCCACTTTTTACTTCATGGCAACAGCTATTAAATCCTTATGGTGGCAATCAGTGGTAACATACTTTTTAATTTGATCTGCAATATTGTATATTAAATGTATTGCAGTGTAACTGCCTTATTATTTAGTTTTAAGGTACTTTTTCAACAATTAAAACTGCTATTTTTTTCATTGTTCAATGCATTTATTGAGTGTCCCAAGGTCCCTCCAGGTTTAAAATACAAGGCAAGAAATGACAAATAATTATGCCTTGGGCAGATACACTGATGAAAAAAAATCCTCCTATTTTTCACAACCCAATGTTGGAAAGTATGCATTTCCAACCCTCATTCATCTAATGAATATGCATTGGTTATTGTTTTAGGTCATCTTCATTCAGACTCAAATGACTTGTTAGAGTGATCATGAATTGGAAAATTCATGATCTGTTTAATTTTTTCACTGTAGCAATTTTTTTTATAATTTCTTTTCAGCAGTTAGCCTAAAAACAATAAAATAAAAGGTGGATATGTATAGTTTCTGAGGCAGATCTTGCAAGTTATCCTCCCACGTTCTCTTAAAGGGACTAGAGGCAGGAATTTAAAAAACAAACAAATATGCATTTCTATTTTTTTAATACTAATAGGTGATGAAGCGCTACCAAAAATAACGTTTCCACCCACGTTTCTCTCCGTTGCCTTGAACAGGCTGTGTGCTGCAAAATGCGCTGCAATTCAGTGTCCAAATTTCCCGCGCTGCCCTGCGGACGTGACGTCAAATGACGCTACATCCGCAGCTTTGATACAGGAAGAAGATAGTCGTGGTAAATTCAAACACTGTAAGCGATAGTTATGGATTCTTCTGCCGTCAGCAAACGATCCAGATCAACTGAAAGACACTAAAAAGTGTAACAACGAAGAAAAAGCGTAGTAAACAACATTATAGCTTCAATTTGTGCACGCTAACGTGACGGCTTGGCGCGTGGCTGCAGTTATCTGAAGCGCCAGTCACGGCAGTCGCGAGTTTCGTTTCTTAATCTTGCCTCAAGTCCCTTTAAGTGGGCTAATAGAATTTTTTCCATTCATTGAACCCATCCCTGCTCAGCTTAGTGTTTTTTTTGTGTGTGTGTGGTTTTTAAAACAGCAAAGGACAAACAATTTTTTTGGGTGGCCCAAGGCATTTGCAGACCTTTACCTAATGCTCAAGTGTGCCTCTTTTGTGAAAAAGCTGAACTGTATCTGTACTGTACAGGGGGGAAAAGAAAAAACCCTCAGGTGAAAAAAACTGAGCAAATACAACTTGTGGAGAAATCTGATGCAGCTTTAATATTGCTCATTGCATGTTTCAGATTTTTGCAACAAAGCAACATTATCTGACCTACTTAGTCATCTCAGCTTCCTCAGAGATTATTCAGCTTTACACGAAAATGTAAATGTCTCATTCAGTTACAGTAATTTGAAATGGAACTGTCTTTACTGACCCTGGAACCACTTGCAACCTAAAACAAAATATCACTAGATATGTCTCTGATGCAGACTGTCCTGTTGTTTCTTGGAAGAAATTGTCTGATCCTCTTCATAGTCCTCTAAGAAAATAGCTCAACACTTGACAGTTACTTGGTGAAAGACATCTGAATCCAAACTCTCTTTAGTATTATATTCTTTTGTTTCATAAGCTAAACTATATACTGTATCAGTCCAAACTGCAGATGTGCTTTCAGATACGGTCAAGTTCGACATAATTAAATCTTATTTAGTTATAAACAAATTAAAACAAATCCATCAAAAAATAATCAGCTGTGGCATCTTTTTCAGATGTGGTGTGCTGATCGAGGAAGTTTTGCATCTGATGAAATAAAACCTCCAGGTGAGTCTGAAGGTTAGTTATCGGTTTTAATAAACATGGAAGACCTCAATCTCTGTAAGGGCCGGAGGTAGACGAGACATGTCACTCGTGCTGCAGCAGCTAAGTTGCTAGCCGTGAAGAACTCCACAGTACTCCGGTGTAAAAGACGTCAGACGGATATTTACTTTGGTTCCGCGGGGCTGTCGTGTTACAGGAATGATCCGAAGTTAAACCACAGCTAACAACATCCAAAGCTGCCTGTTACTGCTCTAAATAAAACTTACAGCTACAGTACAAAAAGTAAAACTGTACTCCGTCATTTCCTTTTACTTCCGGCATACTGACCCGGAAAAAACAAATGCTGCAGAAACCGCATAACAACAATATGCAGGTCTCTTAAAGGGACTTGGATAAAGATTAAGAAATGAGACTTGCGACTGCCATGACTGGCGCTGTGGGTAACTGCAGCCATGAGCCAAACTGTCATGGCAGCGTGCACAAACTGAAGCTATAACGTTGTTTACTATGCTGATAAAGTCTTTTTCTTCGTAGTGTGTCTTTCAGTTGGTCTGGATTGTTTGCTGACAGCAGAAGAATCCATAACTATCCTACAGTGTCTGAATTCACTGCAACCGTCTCATTCCTGTATCAAAACTGTCAGGGACACATGCAGCGTCATTTGACGTCACATCCACAGGGCAGCGCGGGAAATTCGGCCACCGAATCGCAGCGCATTATGCAGCACACAGCCTGTTCAAGGCAACGGAGAGAAATGTGGGTGGGCTTGTTCTTTTTGTTTTTTGTTCTATTTTGCTTAATAGTGTGGTCTAATTGGAGCAAATGAAACTTGCTAAAACTACGTAGAATGGTTAGCTTCTGGCTGATTCAACTATTTCTGAACAGAGAGACAAAGCTGACCGACCACGAACAGGGGCTTTGATACTCACTTTGGACATTCACATGGCCTCATCAGTGCACATCAGATCATATTATTCCCCCAAAACCCTAGAAAAGTGAAATTTGATGTCATGGCACCTTTAAAGAAGGAAAGAACACATACTGTCCTTTGAACTGTGTTGATTATTATTACATTGTTCTACTATTCAAGAAATTTAGGGGAATTTAGGGGAATTGTATACCCTTATCTGGAAACAGATGATCCATAGTTCTTTAGATGCCACTGGATCAAGAATCATCATTTATCAATACCTCAGGATTACGACTATCAAAATTACGTTCACTGTCACATCTACCTTTACAGAGATATAAAAAAAGGAGCCCAATGTTCACCTTTTTCATCTTGGGTGTCAAAGGCAGTTGGGCTCAGAGGCATCAGGGATGCAACATTACTCTGAGGAACTGGGTTGTGAACAGAAGGGAGGAAATGGAGATTGTATGCACCTGTGATCCACAAATGGTGATTTATAATAACTTAAAAGAAAGTGGTCAAGACAAAACATGAGAAATGTTAAATCTGACTGTCAAAGTAAATGAAGGAATCACATTTTATTTGATAGCATTTTGCAATTTCTTTCCCTATTCATGTTAACACTTAAACTGGCTTTGTGGTCGTATTGTTGTGGTAGTTGTCTGCAGGACCAAATTTTCCCATGGGGAGAAACACACAGTATCAGCTATGCTACCACAACTGGTAATTAAGACAGGAAAGTCAGAGACATGATGACAAAGCCAGGGTGTCTTGTTTTTATTAAACATTAATGTTCTTGCGTGTCAGGCATGAAAGAACTCATCATCCTTCAATTAACCTTGTGGCTCTTCATCTCTTATGCCCTATTAGTCTTGTCCTTTGAGGTGTTGATAACCAGAGGCTTCTCTTACAGTCACACAGCTTGTTGACAACTCAGGTAATCAAATCTATCAACACAAATTGCTGGCTTCCCCCTCAGAACCTCCAGGGTTAGGAATAAATCAAGGCAAAAGCAACAAGGGTGATGCCACCATTAAAATGGGGGAGGTTTTTCCATCCCTATTTCCCCATACAGCTGGATTTTAGAACTTTCAAACTGTAATCAATGTGACCAACTTTCATTTTTCAGTTTCCTTTAAATAAGCATTAACAGGAAACTCTGGTCCTCAAGGGCTGGCATCCTTCAGGTATTAGGAGTTCCCCTGTGGCAACACACTTTGTGACCTGTGCAGAGCATAGCCATCGATAGACCCCGCATGCGCAGGTTTGAGAAGTACCGACCAAGCAGCCGTCTTGGATAAGACCAAGCTGCTGTCAGAGTGAATGAGGAAAGAGGAAAGTGGTTTTTCTTATGTTCAAACCCGATTAACCCAGTGAATTTTCAAACGATTTCCAGATCAATGGGCTGACAGAAAATTACACCCTTTTAGGGGCTGCACGGGACTATTTGATAGAATTAAACGATTGTATAGCTTTATATATACCATTTTGTTTATGAATTGACAGTAGCAAACCTTCATAGAATCTCCACTTTTGCTCAATTAGAAGGCTATAAACTAGATTGCGTGATATATTTTTATACTGTATACAGATGTGGGCATGAAAAAGTTCCTCCTTTTTCTGCCAGAAGTGGTGCAGTAACAGTGCCCTATTACTGCACTATCACTGGCTGAACGATTTGTTCCGCGAATACGTCATCACGCACGGTGTCCAAACTTGCCGTGTGGAAACGTCCTTGTTCCGGGCATTCATTTATCCTCTGAAATTGTTTCCCCTGAGCACACAGGTGTTTCTCTGTGCGATTGAATTAGCAGACAAGTCGCTGGTAAGTGGCTGGTAAATGGCTGGTAAATGGCTGGCAGTCGGCAGAAGGGGGAACTTTTTCATGCCTGCAACTGTATGTGTGCAACTAAAACTTTGCTGTACTATGAAGAAATATTTCAAAACTTTGAATAGAGTACTGTATATGTGTTGCTATCAACATATACAAAAAAATAAAAAATAAAATAAAGACAAAATGTAATAAACTGTGTTTTGGTCAAGTGATTATTAAGTCCAGTAAACTTAGTTACTCTAAATGTAACTGAGTAAAATGTCCTTTCTTTGGCTAAATCAGCAATCAGCAGTTAGGGCTTCATTAAGTTTAATGACATAATCATGTTTGGCAGCTTCTTTCTTTTTATGTTTTTGTGATCCATTCATGTAAATTTATTCTAATTTTACACAGTACTTTAACTGTCATGACAACTAATATTCAACTTACATGATCTGATTTTTACTAAAACTTTCATTCAGTACAAGAGGACAACTTAACATGTCTGCAAAAAAAGTAGCATGCAGACCCTTTAAAGGGACTTGAGGCAGGAATTTAAAAAAAACCAAACATAAATGTCCCTTTTCTTTCATACTAATGGGTGATGAAGTGTTAAATACCAAAAAAAACATTTCCACCCATGTTTCTCTCCGTTGCCTTAAACAGGCTGTGTGCTGCAAAATGCGCTGCAATTCGGTGTCCGAATTTCCCGCGCTGCCCTGCGGACATGACGTCAAATGACGCTACATCTGCAGTTTTGATACAGGAAAAGACGGTCGCGTTAAATTAAAACACTGTGAGCGATAGTTATGGATTCCTCTGCCGTCAGCAAATGATCCAGATCAACTGAAAGACACTAAAAAGTGTAACTACGGAGAGAAAGGTGAGTAAACAACATTATAGCTTCAGTTTGTGCACGCTCCTGTGACAGCTTGGCTCGTGGCTGCAGTTACCTGAAGCGGCAGTCGCGGCAGTCGGGAGTTTCGTTTCTTAATTTTGCCTCAAGTCCCTTTAAGCCGTCTCTGAGTCCTGTCACCATAACCTTGAATCATCGAAAGGTCCCTACTATCGTCCTTTTGTTAGCATTCCAGTTAGTTGGCAGGTATTAGTCCAGTTGCTGTCATGGATGGAGAGATCCAAACACAGCTGCTCATCTGTGCCAGGGTCAGGTACAAACTAAAACTGGTCCAACAGTGTTTGAATGTCAGTTTAATCTGGATGTCAGCAGGAAGGTGAATCATAGCAAAGATATTTTTTCTAATTCTTCTGCTCTGGATCAAATAAAACATGATTAAGTTAAAAACTGTGATAGTTTGTTCTTTTTCTTAACTGTACTCAAGTTTGAAGTAATCTAGTATGAAAACTATACATAATAAGCAATAATAGATGTAGTTGTTTCTTTATGATTCAAACTACAGATACAAGCTTTAAAAATAGGACTTGTAAATCTCTATTATTTGAAATTGAAACAATAAGGAAAGTCTTATCTTTAGATGAGTGGATGTTCTGCCAGACATGAGTGCTGGTGTTGTCTCAGGTGATTTGGAAAAGCTTCCATGGAGACTCAGTACAGCATAGCCTCAGCCTTCTGTTTTCCTCCCCACACATAACAACAATGTGGCCTTGGGACCTCTCATCGGCCTTTCTGATGAAAAATACTGATTGTGACGCTGCAAACTTTGATAAGGTCTTGATGTGTGATAGAGTTTCCATTTCTGGAGAGAAAAGTGCGTCTCAGAGACAATGCTTGGCCTAGACGAGTAGGCGTCCACCGACAGCAGCTTACTGACTGGAATCCCTTGTTGACACACTGATCTGAAGGGGCTTAAAAACAGACCCAATACAGAAAGTAAAATAAAAACAAGAACATGTCCAGCTTTACCCACCCCTGTTCATCACTCTCACACACATCACTGTGTGTATGTGCCCACAGAAAATCCATGCTCAAAAATAGATTCAGTAAATGCTCTTATTCTACGAAATAAGTACAATTATGTCTAAAGCAGGAAAAAAAAGAGATTCTCAGAATCAGAAATAAAAATTTATCTGCATGTGATGGCAGGTTGTCTTGACCACAGTATTTATATTTCTGATGCTGTTTCACTAGTTTTACTGTAACTAGTGAATTCTATGACTATTCTAAGACTATGCTGTCTTACTGACTTAGTGGAGCATTTCCTTTTCATTCTGTACTTGTGTTCAGAGTAGGTTTTACAGATGTAAAAAAATGAGACGTGACAAAAACGCTGCATACAATCAATGAATAATTTTTGAGTTACACATTAACACAGCATGTAGCAAAGCATGAAAGCACTTACAAAAAGCCCATTCAAGGCATCCTTTCTTGAACTCGATGACAAAAACGGTTTCCAAATAAACATATTGGGCAGTCTGAGCTTGGTTTATCATAACTGATGGAAATACATAAAATCACTTCACTGATTGCCACTATAATTGTCATCAAGTAATGCCAGGAACATTATACAACAGCAAAACCGATTCGTAGAGTATCTATTGTTAACTGCCAGTCGTATGGGAAGAAAAATACAATCAAGCTGATTGAACCAAGCGGGGTTCGGGAGACCTGCTTTACTTTTTTATTAGATTTAGTTTGAGTTAGAAAAATACTATAGCTTTTTTACCATTCCGCTTGACAGAAGTGACAGAGTAACATGGTTAAAGACCCAGCTTTCTGTATGATGTGATTTTATTGTTTGTCCTTACTGAAAGGATAACTGTGTTTTTGTTTTGTTTTTTCAACCTGAATCTTATTTCTAGGAAGCTAAATGTGCATTTACAGTACTCACCGGTAAAATTTCTGTATCACTCTGATTCCTTCGGATGACATTCAGATTAGTCGCCATCTGCGTATATACATATAATGGGAGTAAAGGAGCCAGAATGAAAGGACCATGAGGCATTATTTGCAGCAAAACTCCTAAAAGTATTGGTGAAATTTAAGTTATGCTTTAAATGTTCAGGCAATTTAATTTAAGCATGTTCTATCTCTTAAACACAGACACAACAAACACCAGCAGGGGCATACACAGCTTCATAGCAGTTAAATGGGCATCATGGTTGAACTGTGGAGCTGTGCTTGTTAAAACTGTATCCAATGAAAAGAATCTTGATGATGCGGTTCAATTTGTATGTCTTAATCACTGTTTAAGATTGAAGGCAAAAAAGACATTTTAATTCTGTTCTATTCTTGTCTGTTTGCTAGTCTTTATAGCAATGAGCAGTCAGCCACTTAGCAGCTGTGTTCTGAGGTCTTCTTTGATGCTGACTGCATGTCACCTGTTCCCGTTAAAGCCTGACAGTCAGATAACAACAAGGTTTCCTCCTCTCTTAAAGGAATAATAGAAGATGTTTCTTTCAAAAATTTTTGCAATATTCGATGAAATTGGGTTCACGACCCCATACGCTATGATTAATTAAAAGCTTTAAAAATATTATTATACATTAGCTGTGAAAGTAATGGGGCTGAAAAAACATCCACCAATTATCTATGCATTCCTTACAATTTCCTTGAAATTTGTCAATTGGCCCATCAATTTGTCTTACTACTGACGTAAAAGTGACTGACGGTTAATTCAGCGGGTAATAGGCGAGACTGATCAATGAGAGTGATTGATTGGCGAGAGTAATGCTGCACGCCAGAAGCGGCGCATTCTTGTCTGATTTCTCCAGTAGGTCGCAAATAATCATTCTGCTAGCAGTTAGTGACGTTTAGACAATGGCATCTGTTTTACTTGTATTTGTGACATGATGGAGAATCTGTACCTGCTGTCTACTAAACACCAGAGTGGCTCGTGAACATTGTTCTGTGGCAGGGGGAGGGAGCCGTACATCTAGCAGGTTGGTTTTGCGCATGCACATTATTCAAAAACTCGCTAACAGTCTGCTTTTTGAAATGCTGAAAAATATTCTACAGCACCTTTAAAGGGGGTGCACACTACAGGATTCCCGAGGCCTTCACAGATGTAGGGACCACAGACTTAATGATAACAAAAGACAAATCAACGAAGATTTCTCTCTTCTGATCATATACAGTAGTGTGGGATGTACACTATGGAGAACACCCCACACTAACCGATTCATCAGCAGAGAATCTGCGTCTTCACTGTCAATATTCCAAATCTTGTGATATCAAACGAGTCTTCAGGATGAGACTTTGTGATGAGACTTTAGCGTAAACACGTAGCGGACTTTTCAGCCTCATACATTGTGGAAAAAAAACTTCCATACATAGCAAAAAAGATTGTGGAAAAAGTAACGGAGACAGCGGGATGTGGCTGTATGGGACGAGTTGGAGGTGAATAAAAATGGCCAAAAGCATAAGATAGCTTGGAGAGAAGGGCTGTGAGCTACGGCTGTGTGCTCTTCGTTTTTACTTCCTTTTCTGTCAGTCAGCTGTTGGTCAGCTGTTACCCCGGCTTTTACACTGGGTCCGTGAGCGCAGCGCAGCGCCACGCCACGCCACGCCACGCCACGCACACCGAATTGTGCCTGTTGTAGTCAAAGGTTTGATTTATTTCAAGCACGCCACAGCGCGTGAGTGGTCCATCGCCGCTCCGGCATGTCGCGCTGCTGCGCTAAATACATAGGCTATGCAGTAGCTCAAATTTTTGACGGAACACGCACTGACACCGCGTAAACTTCAGTAGTTCAGATTGTAACAGACAGGAAATCAGATACGGGATTCAGTGTAAAACCTCCGGTAACTTAGTCACATGCAGATTTTCAACTGTTGAACTCTCAGAATATGACATCATCTCCTTGGACACAAGGTTTCAGAGAAATGAAAAACAATGAAACACAGACGTGGACAAAATTAACTATTGGGATGAGAATCACAGGCGATCTTGCAATGCAATCCTTGCCTTGATTCCATGATGTCATGGATCTAGCAAGAGCTGGTGCGCTTGGTGGTGTGCTCGTGAGCGCACAGTGCACGGTGTAAATAGAGGTCGAAGCAAAGCCATTGCGCTGTGCAAACAAACCCGATGTGAGGCCAGGGTTAGCTATTGCGTCTTGATTGGCTGTTGTTCCGGGAGCTTACATGTGATTTTCCAATGAGAGCAGCATTTTTGATTGCGCACAGCTGCGTGGGTTCTCTCCGGGTACTCTGGCTTCCTCTCACCATCCAAAGACATGCACGTTAGGTTAATTGATCACTCTAAATTGTCCCTAGGAATGAATGTGAGTGTGAATGGTTGTCTGTCTCTCTGTGTTGGCCCTGGGACAGACTGGTGACCTGTCCAGGGTGTACTCCGCCTCTCGCCTGATAATAGCTGGGATAGGCTCCAGCAACCCCCCACGACCTTGAACTGGATAAGCGGTACAGAAAATGACTGACTGACTGACAGCTGTGAACACTGTGTGTGTTCGGGTCATCTCGGAACACCATACACACACCAGGGTTTCTAGTCTTGAATATTGAACATTTTCATTATCTACGATTCCTCCTTCCGAGGCCTTTTGAGCGGATCGAACAAAATCATTCTTAACTCACCCCACACCACAGAAAGTTCGGATGCAATGTTTTTAGCAAACATCCGACAATGGGACCTTGACTGGCTTTGATCGTAATGGGGAGATCGGGACAAAAATCTGGCTAATTTACCTGTAGTCTGTACCCGCCCTTAGCTCAATAGATGCCTAATTAGTGTGCAACATAGTCATTAATGCATTTAAGCCAGTCCTGAAGTTATTATCTGTGCTTTTAACTTAGAGTTTTATGTATCACAGGGCCTGGGTTCTTGACAAGCTTCACTACTCATGTCACTTCTCCAGCACAATTTCTAATTACATCCACTGCTTTGTTTGATGTTTTAATAAGTTAAAGGTTGAATATGGAACATTTTTATTAAAAGCTATATTTTTTCAAAAATAATACCTCCACAGGTCGTTTGGGGGTGTACAGAATGAAAGTACAACATTTTCCAGAAAAATTATATTTAGCCTAAAAAATAATTATAAAATAAATTTTTACGGGTTCGATAATGGCATTTTATTTACGTCTATAAGCCAATACACGCCGCCGTTGCAGGTTGCCAAATACGATCTGTGTGTGGAAACAATATTTCGGTCATAGTCAGGCTGGTACAGGGGAAAACCGTAGAGATGACGAGTGAAGCAGCTGCTTCAGAGCCCTGGAGATATTGTTATCTGTTTCTGAGGAGGAGTGACCTGAGAAGAGCAAAACGTGGAGTAAATTTAGGTGAAGACTTCACTAAAGGGACCCACATAAACGTTTTCCACGGAGTAAAACACGGAAATGGCGACTTTTCTCCTGGATCGGTAAGCTAGCTTGTTTGCTAACATGGCTAACGTTAGCTGTCAGTTATAAACTCCTCTGTGTTACTTGTTGGACATGCTGCAGACTGTTGGTCACTTGCGTATCGGCAGTGAGCCTGGCATCCCAGCAGCTGAAGTTGTTTTTCTGCCATTGCAACTACAACCTAGACACACGTGATGTCGCTGTTCTGTCCGTATTCCATATTCAACCTTTAATTCTGGTCTGTTTGCAGTTGGCTTTACACTTTTGGACAGGGGTGTCCAAGTCCAGTCCTCCAGAGCAACTATTCTGTAACTTTAAGATGCATCCTTGTCCAACACACCTGTATCAAATAATTGGCTTGTTACCAGGCCTTCATAGAGCTGAATGATGTGTGCACGAGGGACTTAATTCAGGTGTGTTGAAGAAAGTATACTCTAAAAGTTTCAGGATAGTAGCTCTCGAAGACTGGACTTGGGTATCTCTGCTTTAGGCCCTCTGAACTGTACCTGGGTTATTTGTGGGGGTCCGGACACTGTTGTTTTAGTTCCTTGCATGATGTAAGTGGTGAGATTTTTGTCAGTCTAATTATTGTTTTTACTAGCCACTGATGTTGCTTTGGGTTGTGTTTTCATGTCTCTGTCATTTCTTGTATCTGTTGCACAACATGAAGGGACGACAGGAATAGCACCAATAACTTTCCACATTTGGTCAGCTGAGGTGCCTCAGTTTATTTGATGTGTGAGCACTAACAGTATTTTTTTTCCTTTTGCTTTCAGAGGCTGAAAGCCTTAAGTGGTGGTGGCTGAGTTCTCTTCCTGTAAGACATAGTCCTCTGTGCATCCCTGCATTGATTCTTCCCAGTTGTGTGTATTGCACATATTCACAAGTTGAAGCGACTCTTTATAGTGAATACTCCTATCCCTTATTATCCTGCCACTATTAAGCCTCAAGTACATGTGCAACCAGAGCCAGACTCACAGGTCAGGGATAAGGGAAAATCTTGAACAAAACAAGCTGAAGTGCTGCTGGAAATTCAAGAAAAGCTCAAAGCAGAAATCCAAAGGCCCAGGCAGAAAAGGAACAATGGTCTAACTGGAAACAGGGTGGGTAACACTGACAAAGACCTGGCAGGGATCAAGCAATAATAATATTAATAATGGATTAGATTTATATCGCACTTTTTTTTTTTCCCATCAAGGAACTCAAAGCGCTCACAGTAGGTCCATTATTCATTCACACCCCATTCATACTTGGTGATTGTAAGCTATGTATGTAGCCACAGCTGCCCTGGGGCAGACTGACGGAAGTGTGGCTGCCATTTCGCGCCTACGGCCCCTCCGACCACCACAAGAACATTCACACACATTCATACAAGGCAAGGGGGGTTAAGTGTCTTGCCCAAGGAAAACGACATATGGCTGGGGGATCGGGATTCAAACCGCCGATCCTCCGATCATTGGCCGACCTGCTCTACCACCTGATCCACTGTCACCAAAACCTGGGACTAAATAAATGCCAAAGAATAACACAGTCAAAGTGATTCAATCACTAACAGAGTTCAGGTATGAAACACAGACAACAAGTATAGCTAACTAGAATGCACAAACAAACAGCTTCCAATATTAAAACAAAGTCTACAGGGAAATACCACAGACCATGTTACCAAATTTTTCCTTTACAAATGAAATATCTTGAGGTATTAAAGCAGAACGAAGTAACTTTTTTACCTCAATAAATGCTTTTCAGAATCCCTGTGGGGCTAAACAAAGTGTTTACGTAGCGATTCAATATTTCCCCCCAACTCCTCCCGATGTCTGTGGCCTGTAAGTGGCGCTTACAACTCTCTCTTTAGCAGACCTGAAACAAATTTTGCAACAACACAAACTGCTGTACGGCACTCAGGTCCCCTATCCACCGAGCTGCTTCCAGTGCTGGTTCAAACCAGAACCAGACAAACCGGTTCTTTAGCTTCCTACCACCTAAACACCGGCTCCTGGCTCTCAAAACCAACCCTTTGCTGGACCAGAGTGAAGAACCGGTTCACGTAGCTTGTGCTGCCTGGGCGGCGGGTGAAGCAGCAGCACCGCAGAACTCATCCATTTAGATGTTAATCTTGAAATTACACATCACATCATGTGCACTGTGAGATGCTCACGGTGAGTTGCAATTTGTAACAGGCCATTACAATTTCATTGGATGGGTTTTTTTCAGTTCTGTCCGTTCTACAGGGGATTTTTTTTTTTAAAATTTTTGTGTCAGAACATTTAATTAATTAAGTGCAATCGGGGTGTGAAGACGACTTTAAGCAAAAATGGTCCTGGAAAACATCATCCACCCTGCCTCTACGTATTATAGTTAAAGTACCTCTTCTCTACTTCCCATTGCGCTGAATAGGTTGTACCTTTTCTTGGGGAGTTTGGGTGTGTTTTAATATGGGGAAATTTAAGCACCGGAGGTCCTGGGGGGGGATGTTGTTTTTTTCAAGAGATTGGGTGTATGGGGGGGGGGAGAGTGTAGGAAATGTGTGAGTGGATTTATTTTTTTTTTTCTCTCTTCTTTCCTTTCTTTCTCTCTCTTTTTTTCTTTTTATATATATTTTATTTAAATTTTTTTTTCCTTGTCAGGCAGAGTATGAAATGGAATGGTGTAATAGAAAAAGATTAAATAAAGAAATAAAAGAATAAAATGAATAGTGGAGCTTAGTATAAGCTCGGATAAAGAAAATGTAAAGAAAAAAGAACAAATTTATCGCTGTGGGGGAAGGAAAAAAAAAAAATCATAGTTAAAGTACTGGACATATAGTATATAAGTACAGTCCAGTATAGAGACAAATAGCTAAATGGGGTAGATTTGATGTGAATAAAGATGGTGCTGAAACCCCCTCCGTCCACTGCTTCCACTCTGCTACGGTCTGCACAATCCAGTGAATGAGGAGCAGTCCACTACTCCACCAGCGCTCCGCTCCGACACATCCACTCAGATCCATTGGTCTCCGCCAAAAATATGGATCACCTCCATTTTCCGGTCCTCTCCGGTCCACCCGACTCCGTTTGGAGGAAGTTGCAAAGCTCAATTAGTGTAAACATCAGGATATTAAAGTTGTTTTTACATCTACCACTTGATCTACTACAGAAATAGTTGACTGATGTGTTTAACTTGTTGTGGACAATATAGTCATACATAATTGACTACAAATGTATCAAAACCTGGCTTGAACAACGTGATGCTTCCTCAAGTTGCAATGAATGAAAAGTATTTTGTCGCCGCTGTTAAACTACACTGGGCTGCACAGTGGCGTGGTGGTTAGCACTGCAGCCTCACAGTAAGAAGGTTGTTAGTTTGATTCCCAGCTGGGGAGGGGGTTCGAACAATTCCAACAGTGGCCTTCCTGTGTGGCGTTTGCATGTTCTCCCTGTGTATGTGTGGGTTCTCTCTGGGTACTCGGGCTTCCTCCCACCATCCAAAGACATGCATGTTAGGTTAATTGATCTCTCTAAATTGTCCCTAGGTATGAATGTGAGTGTGAATGGCTGTCTGTCTCTCTGTGTTGGTCCTGCGATAGACTGGCGACCTGTCCACAGTGTACCCTGCTTCTCGCCTGATAATAGCTGGGATAGACTCCAGCAACCCCCACCACCCTAAACTTGATAAGCGGTACAGAAAATGACATGATAACTGTTTATCTACACTATTTATCAATCTATCCACTTGAACTTGGAAATTTCACGCATGCTCTTTTGCCTGCTTTGTGGCTGAATGGAGAGGGGGCTGACAGACTCATGTGGAGTCTGTCGGTGTGTCTCATCTTGCAGTCTGCAGACGGCGAACTGTGGATTCGTCGGCTGCATACTGTACGTCATAGCGGCGCATCAAGTGCTGTCCCATTTCAAAAACGTCTGAAGGATCATCCGAATCCAGCCTCCAAACCTGCACTCCATTTGGCCTGAAACGAAGGAAACATCGCATGTATCCTTTGTGGCCTCGCCTATCCCAGAATACATTGCACACAGAATTTTTTAAAAACTTTATTCACGTAAGCAGAATGTACAAACTCTCGTGAGGGTAGTAACAAGAAGTTTACAATACTGTACACGGTTACATCAAGAATAAACACACTGAAAGATTTGAACAATAAACATACAAAGGGGTTTAAATAAAATAAAGGGAAATAAGATATTAAGCACAATATACTGTACAATAGATTATAATTACAAAGCAATGTAAACACAAAGTTAATCACAGTGGTGAAAGTAAGATAAGATTCTTGCAGGAACTGTGCAACTTCGCTCGCATCGTACCAAGAGCAAGCTTTTTTCTGACTGATTTTTTAATCTTGTACACATTCATAGGTGCATAATGTAACATGTCAGATACATCATGTAATATATGGAAAGTTATAGGCTACATTTATTTTCAGGTTAAGTACTTCTGTAGGAGAGAGAACATCAGAACAATAATAACAACTTTAACATGATTTAAGTGTTTTCTCTGTTGTGAGAAAGAACATGTTAAGTTCACTTCCATTTTTATTTGTTTGCTGAAGGACTTACCACACTTATTAAAACAAAATAGGTTAAACCATTGTCCACCTTAACTTGAGACTAATCCTATTTTTAATCTAACAAGTACCAGACTAGTTAGAAATTAGACTACTGTGTCAACCATAGTCACTCAGTGTATGTGGTTCTTCTGCAGACTGACATAAACACTTTAAATAGTCTACATGTGTAAAGTTAATTGCATACTGATGATTATAAGTAAACCATAAATAAATCTAAAAGCATCACTGGTGCTGCTGACAGTCAGACATGCTCCCTTTTCCATCTTTGTAAGAAAAATTCAAAGTCACCCATAATTCCCAGCTATTCAGATTCAGCAATTGACTGTTTATGCATTGGCTGTGTTCATATAACAACAAAATCCCATTTTCATGTTAATGGGATTTTAAATAAAATATATAGCCTGAAGAATTCAGCTTTCATATCATTATTTCATCTTGCTTTTATGTAGTTAATCATCTTCTAAAATTAGTAATAAACTTTGTTACAACATTAAACTTTTATCAAGTTAGTTTTATCCATCAGCTCGTCCTTGTTAAGCTAGAGGTGCTGGATGCTCTGTAGTCTCACCTGCTCCTTTACTGACAAACGTGTCGGTTATTTTTCAGAACTTTGCTGCATCTCTGATCTGTGCTTTTTTCTTTCTTTTTACGTAAGACTCTCCTCTCTGGTCCAGCTTTCTTTTTGGCCTGCCGATCTCGCTCTGCCTCTGCAAAGGTGGGAGAGTAGGGAGAGGAGGGGGTGGGTGTTTGTCTGCAGCGTTGTCACAGGCAACCTTACAGAAAGAGGAGTGTGTTCAGTTCCAACAGTCTATGGTTAAGTTTCTGTCCAATGTTGCTACGTTGTGTGAGCTTCAGCGGGGTGGATGCCCTGATGAGCTGCATGACAGATTGTTTATTTAAATATCAAGTGCGACCTGATCGTCTGCAATCAGTGAGCGGGCCAGTTCATCAGGCAAACTGCGAAACGTCCCGGTGCTCCCAACGGTCAGTCCGCCAGTCGTGAAAGTTGCTTTGCGTAGCGATCCGGCTCCGTTCCGGTAGAAGAAGTCTGAATATTTCTTGCCGGACTGCAGTTCCGGTCCGTTCCGGCTTACTTTCACCTCTGGTTAATCATCATGACTGGGCAAAGAACAAAAGAACTTTTAGAGTTTTCTCAGGGGGGGCCCCGGGAAAAAAACCATCTCATAAACCTCACCTGATACCCACAGAAAAAAAGTCTTATTATCTTTCCCCCCTCTCTCTCCTCCATAAAAGGGGGAAAGGGGGGGCTGGTGTGGGGGGGGGTGGAATGAGATGGGGGGGGGGAATAAATTGGGGGGGGGGGGGAGGAAAGAAAAAGAGAAGTGGGAAAGAGGAAGAAGAAATGGAGCGTTGGGGTTAAAGAAAGGGAAAAATTAAAACAGAAGGGGAGGAGACTTTTTTTTTTTACAGATCTGTCTTGCAATTCTACTTGACAATTTTTAAGTGATGAGAAATATTGTGAAAATCAATAAAACAGGCAAAGTTAGGTATTTTGTTTCATCTCGCAGAGGATGGGTGGAATAAGCTGCAGAGCTGCGAGTGTAATATTTTGGATTTATTCTTGGATTTTTAAGTGTTAAATGAAGTGCTTACTGGTAAGAAACAACAGATAATCTCTGTGGAAAATTTAAAAATATGCAGGCAAGCTTCAGAAAGAAAAGAAGGAAAGAAAGAGCAAAAGAAAGAAAGTTTTTGCCTCAGAAAATCCATTTTGTTGAATATTATTCATGGGTTAACAAGGGGTTAATGGGGTGTCCACGTTCAGGTAACAACAGATAACTAAAAAGGAATAAAATGCACCGTTCCATATTAGGTCTCTTTTTTTCTCACAACGTAGCTGAAGAAGTAAGCGGTAAGACAGCCATCACTTGACAGCTGTGGAGTCTGCAGTTGCTAGGCAACAAGACTAGAGCACTATGGGTAATTCTCGTCTGCTAGGATGTCCCATTTCAGCAGCCTACTGTACCGTTTCAGGAAGCTGCTTCAGAGTGTACAGACTACGTAGCACACTCCGTAGCCTACGTAGTCTGCGCACTTGGCAGTGTGCAGCCTGCAAGATGAGACGCACCTTGTGTGTGGGGATGTTTTGCAGCCCGATGGAAAGATGGACTGGAGCGCAGCGGAGCGGAAGCAGTGGATGGGAGGTGTTAGGGAACATCATTATCACGTCATGCCTTGTTTTCTGTGATTGGTAAGAGATTTATCTAATTGCATCTTGAGGCATTGTTCAATAAACACCTATCAATAACAACCATCACTGCATCAAATATAAACTGAAGCTCCTAACTTTTTCTCTTATTAGTCTTGCAACGCCAAGCCAGGATTGACCAGGAGTGCTTTCCAACAAACCAAATGTTCTTTTCTTTTCTTTTAGGTACTTATCTATGTTCAAGATCTGTTATGGTAAAGTATGATAAAACTAACAGTAATACTGAACAAAAAGCACCAAAGCAGAAAAACTTGTTGCAGTTGTCTCTGAATGGAGGTTTAACTGCTAGCTGCAGAACAAATCAGTGCAGATCCACATCGTATTAAGCCCATTAATCCGCTCAAAAGATTTATTCAGTTTTTTTTTCCCCCTCCAGATTTATGGTTAATTACAGCAGTAGTTAGCAGTGGTCAGTGCTGTAACAAAATAATGTTCACTGCAAGCATTCAAAACAGGAAAGAGAGAACAGTTCATAATTAATATTCTGTTTCATAACATGTTGTACTGTTAACAAAATCAACCTCTGACCATCACATTGTCTGACCATCAAAAAAAAATTTACATTCAAAAGCGGTTAAGTATTTAACTGTATGTGAAAAGTAATGCTCACATTCATAAGATAGGGTGTTTTTCAGTGTTTTTGTTTTACTGAATTGAATTTAACTGCATTAAGTTGGATTTTGAGGTGAACAATACTCTGATACTCAAAAGGATTTAAAAAAATAGTATTATCATGGCACAGAATGAAAATGTTTTGTTCAGACCCACTGTTAAAGCAAGCGGCTGCTTTCAAAGGCACTTGATCAAATTTAGACAAGTAAATATTGTGAATATAGTTGAATATTTAGCAGGTAATATTCCCAAGCCTTTGGCTGAATAGTAAACACTCCACTTCCATTCATCCATTAAACAAACAGACAGGGTAGGTTTGCATAATTACAAGATTTTTTCTCCCCGCTGTTTTTCAGGGCAAATTGTCAACTGCCTTATTATCATCGGGGCTATTCAACTTGTATTTCAGGGGGATATTTGAACAGCTAATAATAATCAATTCTTAATGTTACTGGCCCTTCTTAAAATTGAAGGCACAGCCATTTTCTGCTCTGTCAAATTCTAACAAAACCTTTTCACAGCAGCTGTCTGTGAAAAAATATTATAAAAAGTCCTTTGTATAGGTTATGTACATCTCATATCAGCGTAAGTTGCAGAATGGAGATACAATGATGGGGATAAAGGGGGAGTGGGTAGCCTAGTGGTTAATGTTGTGGGGTTTGGCACGGTTCGAGTCCCCGACAGCACTCAGGTGAACCACTATGGGCCCTTGAGCAAGGTCTTAAACCCCCCACCAACTGCTCCCCGGGCGCTGTACTGTAGTTTACCGCCCACTGCTGTCAGATTAAACTTAAGATGGGCTAAATGCAGAGAAAAATTTCCTAGTTGGGATTAATAAAGTATAAATTATCATGATAACAATATTATTATCATTAATGATAATAATATTGATAATTTTGTTGTTTTTTATAACTGCAGCTGTATTGCATGTATTCCAAACCTCAGTGTTATGTGAATGTGAATAATCTCATATCAGGTGAAATCATACTTAAAGTTGAGTTGAAAAGACTTGGTGGACTTGGCCTTTGACTTTACCAAAACCAACTCAACCAAATATCATCCAAAGGAGTCAAAGTGATACAAAATTTTTGCTAATGAGTAAATGCACATTTAAACTCCTAGAAATAAGGTCCAGGTTGAAAAAAAATAAGTTATTCTTTAAGGCTATCACACTGACATGCTGCAGACTTCCTATGCTAATGTGTTATTCTCTATTTTTTGGCCAGAAAAGGAGAGCATATATGTGGATATGAAGAGTTCTTACTAAATAATTCAGAAGAATCCATAATTAAAGCTAAAACAGTATGTGCACAGGAAAAAGCTCTTTAAAATCAAACGCTGTCTTTGAGGAGGAAAACTGAGTTTTAGGAAATAAAGCTAAATGGACGCTAGAACAGTGAAATCCAAGAGACAGTGTCTGCAAGAGAAAAAAAGAAACTATAACAAAAGCTATAACAGATAGATTAGAAGAGCACAACACTGAGGATGTTGCAGGTCCTTCAGATGTCACTGATATGATGCATTTCCTAACTTTAATCTTCATTTAATTTCTAATCAGAAAAATTATTTAATTTTCAAGCATCACTTGGTGTTCAGCTTTTTGTTCTCCAACAGCTGTCTATGTACTGTAGTAAAGTGTCCTGCCCACCCAACATCTAATACAAAACAAAATGTTTTTTTTTGTTTGTTTGTTTGTTTTAAAGAAAAGAGACACGAGTGCTACACACAAAACAATGTTTTTATGGGCTGCTCAATAAGCACAATTGTCTCACATGTATTGACACATGTACAGGGATAGACAGGTTACAGACTGTTAGAGATTAGACCCAAATGGAGCTGAACCCGGACTGACTGAGCATCTATTTCTCTTGCCATCTGCCGCAGACATCAGTCACTGGCTGATAATGTTCTGTGTACAGTCTATCTATGTCACCCACAAATGCAGACTAAATCCATGAACAAGATCCAAAAACACACAACAGCTTGTTTGAAAATGGCTGAGGCAAAGTAGATTCTGAGGTAAATTGACATTTGAAACTCTTTTTGAAAACCATGGATGCTACATCTCCTTTACAAACAGGGACCATTCAGCTTGTTATCAGCACTTAGCTCAAAAGCCTACATCTGCCAGTATGGGGGTGCATTGGTGTCTTTGGAATATTAAAAATCCTCTCCCGAAAAGTCAAGCAACTCATCTCCTCACTTCCAAGGTATTTATTAAAAAGGAGAAGGTGCAAAATGAAGATATGCTTTCTATGCTCTCTTGTAAGTAAACTGCTGGTTAAGAGGATTTGCAAATCATTGCATCTTTTAATTTATTCTTTGCACAGTCTCCCATTTTTTTTAATCCAAATTGGGGTTCTATTTGAATTTATGAATTTTGCGTTGAGCAATAATCTTTCATCGACAAGTTTAAGGTAGCTAATTATAAAATAGAAGTTCATCCAGTAATTTGCCACATAGTTTTTGAGTTTGTGATGGAAGAATTTGCTATTTATGATATTGTGAGCCTCTTTAATGTAGACTGATGAGTTGAGAATCCTGGTGACCAGAACTCAGAAGTTTCACAGCGCCTGACTCAGGTCACTCTGGAATACGCTGACTAGTTGTAAAAGAGAATCACACTACCACAGAATCTGGTGATTATAAAACCTCCCGCTGGGGTTTCTGTGTTATTATATCTCATTTTTGGGGTGCTGAAGCACCATTGAATCCCAGCACCCCTAAAATTAGAGATTTTTTAAAATATAAATACATTTTAAAGAGACACAACGGAACTTTTAGCAGTTTTCTCAGTGACATGTCACCTATCGACAGCTAAACTAGCATCCATCTTGGATCATACCTGTACTGTGAGCTCACTCCAGCCAGTAAAAGACAGTCTTATCTTGACTCTTGTTCTGTCCCTTCCTCTCTTTTCTTCCCTCTCTTCTTCTGGTAATGTTTCTTTGCATTTCTTTACCGAATCCAACATGATGCGCGTTCAAAACACCTGCTGTGTTCATATCTGGTTCATATCCGTTTGCTAGTAAGTGAGACGATGCGCGACCTATAGTCGGCTGCAGTTTTTGAGCCTAGGGACGCCTCTGGGCAGTAACGGCTTGAAAATGTGCATAATGAATATGGTGTGCCATCAAAACGAGTCAGAAATGCAGATTTTTTTTTTCATAAACTTGAAAAATGCTTTAAAAAAACCTAAACATACTGTACTTTGTTGAAATGTAATATTTTCGCAACAAAAATACAGCAGCCCCACCCCTCAAAAATGATTTGATCCTGCCTACTTTGCATATTTCAAATAGCACCAGTGACAACGTAACTTTGTTTTATGATAAATATTCTAAATGTAAGTTTGGAAAACTGTCAGAATCTCCATAAATAAGGAGGATAAATGGGGTTTTGATGGATCTGGTTAACCGGGCCCAAAGTGAGCTTCTCTCATCGAGATGAAGCTGAATTTGGATTTTTAAATAGCACCTTTGTTTTTGGACGCTGGATGATAAAACCTTTAATCTAAGGCTTGAAAATGATCAGAAACTTTGTAAATAAGGAGGGAAAAGTGGGTTTTGGTGGATCTGAGATATTAAATGTCCCAAAGAAAGGAGGTTTTTACCACCCTATAGAAACAATGAGGAGAAAGGATAGAATAAAAGGATTTGCTTGAAGCCTGGGATCGGTTTGTACTCCTTGAAGCAAGTAAAAAGACTTCTCACTGATTTGACGCATTTGCCGTTCTTTCATTGAGTATTTTTCCGACAGCCTGCTTACATATTTCCAAACATATCAGAGGTAGCTTAGTCCTGATGTGATGATCAGATGGACATCTGGTCATTGATTGGTTTGAGCCTCAGCTTCCCTGATTAACATGTTGAGGCGTCCTCAGCTCAGACGCTGGATCCCCACTGGATCCTGAAACATGTTTGTCAGTGTGCAAGTGTGTGAATGAAAATGAAAAAAATAATTAATTAATTTTAACAAAGGAGTAAGATGCTGTGGTGCAAGCTTGGTCACTGTTACACTGCCCTGACAAACCAGTAATTTAAATCAGAGCAGACCCATTGTTAATGTTCTCACAGTTTGGGCTTATACTGTATCTGGACACTGTTGACCCAGCGAAGAGGAGCCTTAAAGGGTAACTTTGTTTTTTTCAACACCGCGTACACTTACTAGCAAACAGATATGAACCAGATGTGAACACAGTGGGTGTTTTGAAAGCGCATCATGTCAGATTCAGTAAAGAAACACAAGGAAACATTCCGGAGGAAGAGAGGAAAAGAAAGAGAGGAAGGGACAGAACAAGAGTCAAGATAAGACTGTCTTTTACTGGCTGGAGTGAGCTCACAGTACAGGTATGATGCAAGATGGATGCTAGTTTAGCCTTGATGGGGTCACTGAGAAAGTGGCTAAAAGTTCTGGTGTGGATCTTTAACAAAACAAAGCAAAACTAAAAAAGAATCAAACTGACCTAACAAACAGGAAACAAAGGGGAACTTAAATGCTGGCTAATCAATCACCAGTCTTAAAACACATGGGGGTAAGACAAATGAACTAACAACAAAAGAAACAAACCTAACAGCCAGTTTAATTACTCAAACAAAAGAACTAACAAAAAGAGCTAAGTAAATACTCAAATCCAAAGAACCTATTTAAGCATTTAAAGAATAAATTTGAGATCTTTCCCAACTTCCGAGGGAGCTGATTTGGTGCAGGCCTCGGAGATGGGATGGCTCTTTGAATGAAGCTGGATCATGAGGAGCCATTTCTTTTAGACCCATAAAAAAACCTGTCTCATTCCTATTTTTTGTTGTAAAATTCAATCAATAATTACTAATTTTTATCAAAGAAATTATCACTGGTGGCAATTTATAAGATAAGATTTACTGTAATTGAAACTTACACACCCCATATACTCTGTTAACTGTAAATATTCTGAAATTTAATTGGCTATATTTCATTTGTGTTTATGTAAGCATTTTATAAGTTGGCTTCATATCCCCATGCTTTGACACTGAGATCGCTATTTTGAATTTACTCTAACCAAAAGAATTGGGACACAACAAAAGCTAATCTGGCTACATTTATCTCCCATGCAAAACAACTTTACTCAAAAAATTTTCCACACAGTGGCTTTAGTAATGCATAATAATGCAAAAAGAATAAAGGTTAGTCTAAAAATATATGTATCTATATAAAACTAATAGTTAGGATAGTTTTTAGAGAAACAAGAGGAAAAATACAGAAATGCAGAAAATTGATAAAAAAAAAAAAAAAAAGAATTGATCTGAGCAACATCAGTTCAAATTCATGGCTGTTTCACTGTGAAATCACAGTATTTATTTTCTAATAATACTTTCTGCCCATCGATGCATTTATGTGAATGAAGTGTGTTGGACATCAGACTCCCATGAGGCACACACATATCACGTGACAGCAGTATGGACAGTTTGGGCATAAATAAGAATGGCTCACAAATGAACAGCTCACAACTGTAATTCAATTCTTAACATTTGTTTAAAAGAGCTGTTCAAAAGAATTGATTCGTTCATGAACATCACATCTCTATTATAGGCACTTCCTGTGTTTGAAGCTTTGCCTGCACCTTGTGCTCTCTACCACCGCCAGCTCTCACACAGCTTCCCAGCACCAGAAAACAGGAAAAGAGGGTTAAACAAAAGCCAAATCTAACAAAAAATGAATAAAAATATGTTAATGTGTGCGCAAAACAAACAGAATTAAAGTATCTCAGGCAAGTTTAAAGTAAATAACAGAATAGTGTTGAGTGATAAAGATGACTGAAAGTGTTGGTGTATGGGTTACCGACATGAGTTGTGTGGCTGTTGTTATGACCATCACACTGACCTTTCATTTATAAAGGGATTTACATCAAAAACTCGAACTGATTGTGTATCATTCTTTGTCATTCTGTCATTATGCAAACCTGTGAAGCAAAGCCAGAGCGTCATCATCAATCAGCTCTATGTTGCCTCAATCTGAGTCTGACAAAAAGGGTTGCTGTTTGTAATTACAGTAAGAGTACTAATAATAAGATATGACCTTCATAATGTTTTGTGTAATATTCTTTTATTACCTTTTAGCACTATTATATTTATTCATTTCCTAACTATGCCAGATAGTGGGATTTTGTTGTTTTTTTGTGTATGTTTGGGTGTGTGTGTGTGTGTGTGTGTGTGTGGTGGGTGTGTGTGTGCGTGTACTTGCTACACTGTGAGGACCATTTTGCGTGTTTAACCAGCAAAGTGCGGACATTTTGGCCGGTCCTCACTAATAAAGCCAAAGAAAAATCCATTTTTGAGAGTCAAGATTTGGTTTTAGAGTTTAGGCTACAATTAGGTTTAGGTTAGGGTTAGGGCAAGAGTTTGTTTGTGTGTTTTATTAAAATACACCAGTACATGAAAGGTGACAAATCTTGAATCTTACTGAGCCTGGCATCTTTCATTCCTGGAAGAACTTTCTCCACCGTGCATCTGCACTTGCTCTGAGATACATGTGTGTTCTTCAAACACAACATATCTTATGCTTAGACAAGAGCAACTTCTCTGAGGTCTTGTTTTGCAACATTTTAATAGAAAACACACAGACACACAAAATCTGTCTATGAATGACACAAATGCATGTAAAATTGGTACTGTGCTCACAATGCAGAAGTGCTGGTATGACTCATTGGTAAGGTGAGTCTCATAAGGAGCTCTTATGGCACATTACAGCATCTCTTTGAAGTGCTACCATCGTGATGTTGTGATGGGATGATGGGAGCAAGGAATGGCTTCCACATTGTGTTGCATGTTTATAGTTATGAGTATAGTGTATGTTCTGAACTCACTTCTTCACATTGGAGGCTCTGAGTGCAAAAAAATTATTCTTGTTTTCATCACAGAATTTTGTCTTTTGTATTATTTTCCAAATCTGTAGAATTTGCATGAAGCTTTACGTGTTGACTGCACTGCCTTTCTCCCTTGAGTGTAAGCAGATATGACCCGTTATTGTGTAAAAAGGAAACAGGCTTCTAGAGGTTGTGAGGTGTATAAGTGCTATAAGTAGAGGTCTAACCTTGATCTTTTTCTAATCCATGAAAAATGATGTTTTAACCGAAGGAAAAGAACCCAGTCCTCATTTTGACTCCTAAGAGGGAAAGTTGGTTTGTTAGAGCATGGTTAAATGCTGTTCTCTGGTGATGCAATCAGAGGAATAATAATTCTGTCATAGATTTGCAGACAGAATACTGTAGATACAAGTTAATCATATTAAGCACGATCAATCAATACACTGTTTCTTGGACATGTGAAGAATTGATGTTTGCTCTTCCACTGTTGTTATTTTTGTCATAATAAATCTGATTTTTATACATACAGAAATACAGTATAAAATAATGATGATGCCTGCTCTTTGTGGCTACTTACACAGAAATGCCAACCCTTTCAGTTGTTGATCTTAGCTATATTATATTTAATTTTATGTTTGCTCAGTTAAAGAAATCCGGAACTACCTTTTAGACAACATAGTCCTCCATGCCCATGGTCACTTAACACAGCACATTACAGGTGCTGTTTTGCATACATCCGGAATGATGTGAATGGCATTTCAGTGACTGTTGTTTTGCAATTTCTTTTCAGATCATCTTCCTTTAATCCCCCCCCCCCCCCCTCATTCTAATGTTTTCCTTCCCTCCCATTTGTTATGAAACATGGATGTCTGCAGTGCACACACTTGGCTGAAACAACAAGTCGGAGAAAAAACTTGAAAATGCACCAGGACTTGGCTTAAAATCTATTATGGTGTAAGTGTGTGTGTGTGATGTGCATGTGTATGTGTTACATAAGAGCTTCAGAAGATTTAACTTGGTTAAATGTTAAACCAGAATGACATTTCTCAACTCCTCTCTAGTGGAGGTTAAGCAGCAGTGCCTCCATGACAGATCCTGTAAAGCAGGCAAAAACTAAATTTAAACCAGAGCTGCTTAAATATTTGTACAAGCAGAGTATTATATGTAATTAAATTAGATTTACTGTTATATTTAATGATGGCAGTTATGTTTTATCTGCTGAATGATGAGTCAGAGGTTAACAGATGCAGCAATAGAATGCCTTTTAGGATGAGTAATGGCCATAAAGTTTCTTCAGCCAGCTCATAAGTCAAACAGCGGGTGGGACAATCATGGATGCAGACTCCGTTTTTTTTTTTTTAATTATTTATTCCAAACATAATCATAAAAATATAAAGGAAATTTGTATAAAAGGTAAAGTTAATCCAAAAAGAAAAAAGAGGAAGATCAACAAATAAACAGACAAAGCATTGAAAAAAAAAAAAAAAAAAAACAAACATAAAAAGCTCAATAGCATCAACAAAATAAGACAGGAAGATTTGACTACTTTTCCGCTCCCTTCTCCCATTGCCCTCATATGTCTCACCTATTTACCATTAACCATTTAGTCCAAAAATGGACTTGGAAATGGAATTCAGTCCATCCATTTAAATCTTTTCACAGATTAACAAAATATTTTTATATAACTTATTGGCCCTGTACAAACACACTTTAAAGTTCCTGGAGAGTGGTGCAGAGTGGTGAGTGAGGTAGCCCTGGGTCTGGAGGACCCACTTTCAAGGCCCCAGTGTGGCAATAAAGGTGAACTACTGTGCAAACCCTCAAGCCCCTGCTGCTCCCCTGGTGTTGGACCATGGCAGCACACTGCTGCTTGTATGGAGAGGAGATGGAAGTGTAAATACATTATATAAATACAGTCAAACTGTTACTGAAAAGCAGCCCATTAAGACTACCTGTCATATTCTACTCATGTAAAGCATTTGACTGTCGCTCTGCTTAATAAAATCCTGATTTTGTAGCTGCAGCATCATTTAATAAAATCATCACTCAAGTAAGTAAAAGCTGGTGTGTGTGCAGTGAATTTAGTCGGGGCCAAGGTCAAGGTATACTTTATTATCCCTGTGAAGGGGGATTGGGTCTGCAGCCAGCAGTCAGTACATTCATACAAAGCAACATCAACATCACATAAATAAAAAAAAGTGCAATATAAACAATAAAAACAGCATCTCAGCTGCAGCTGTAAATTTATGTCCAGATATTCCGCTTTATCTTTAGATTTGTTTAAAATGCTGATGACACGTTTTTGACATTTTTTTGCCTTGTTTATAGACCAAAACATTCCTAATAATGATCTATGTAACAGAAACAAGTTATTAGGAAACACAGCTGTATTTCAGCACATCTGACCAGACTGTGGTGCTGTTAGCCAAAACTGGACATGAAGTCTACCAGAGAACGTTCGCAGCTCATTTAACATTGAAGTCAATGGCTTCATTGCGGTTTTTAAGTTCCTTTTCAAGTTATACAGACAAACAGTTACGACTCAGCCTTCGAATTTTATTAATGTCTAAAAGCTCATAAGTACTGCGTTAGTTACCTACATATCCAGAATTTTATTTTGAAGAGAATAAAGAAGCAGGTCGGACTTAGGTAGCAGTAGGAGCCCTCTGCACGTCTCTCTTGTCTACAGCTTCTGTTTACTGGAGCTTTTGATACATCTGACACGTGGAACTACCTCTGCTGAAAAAGTCTTTTCAACCATCGTTACTTAATCAGATCGGTCAGCTACTGTATGGACAGACAGCTGTTGCTCAGTTATAAAGACTTCTCTGGTCATCAGATCTCCTCCAGCTGCTTCGAAGAATGCATCCTTCTCTCCATCCTCATCTTTATGAATGGGAACTATTCAAAACTCGACTGGAACCATATAAGTTGTTATCTTCTCATTTTTAAAGGCAAATTTTTTGCCAAGTTAGCTCGCGGCTAACAGATGCCGTGAGCAAACTCATTAGCCCCTAGCCGCAAGCTAATGCAGGGAACGAGTGCCGCTAGGTGTGGGCATCGCAGGCTTTTAGCTGAACCAAGTGGACTTGAGGCTGGGAGACAGACTGTAGGCAGCTGATAGTTCTACTCTGGTTCTAGCTTGTAAAGTGTGATTTCCCCAAATTCCTCAGCATCATCACACTCTTCTGAACTGACTGATGATCCCACCACACAAACCAGTTCCAATCTAGCTGTTCTGGAGCCATTTTTCATGTTTCCCACGGCTTTGACATTTAAATCAATTAGCCGAATGCAACTCCTTATCTCACTGACGTCATGTCATGGAGGCTAGATTTAGCTAATGCAGAGCTAGCTGCTCTTAGCTGCCTCTCTTAAACATCAGATATTTATGTAAATACATGTCTGATTGACTTGTAACTGTACAGAGCTACTTATTTTGTCTTGGTGTGTTGTTGTATGGCAAAGTTACTTGAAGTAAAGATCGTGTCATCAGCACTTTAAACTGCTGTTTAGTTGAGGGTCTATGTACTCGAGAGAAATTTAGTAGTTACTTTACTGATTTTGCCAAATAATCCACTAACTTATCAGCAATATAATTTTCTGTGCAAGCTTTAGGTTCTCTGAAGGGTTGTCCATCTATCTGCTGTATTTCACTGAATCTTAATTAAATTCCTTCAGAAAACTCTGTCTTCTTTCACATCATAAATAAGCACTTGTGACTCACAGCCAAGTCGCCATCACACCACCGCCATGTGTTTTATGGATGGCGCTGCATGCTTGTGATTATGACTCATCCCAAGCTCCCCTATAATCTTTCTTCCTGTGGTATAGACTGATTTTATATTGATCTAAGTAATGTTTCAAAGACTAATCCAAAGAAATATTGTTTCAGGACTTTACAAAAATTTGATGTTTCTTTTAAAATAGTCTGCACCTCATGCTGGTAATGCATATGCCTGCTTACTGCAGGGAGCTCATTTTACTTCTTAATGTTTTCTAATAACTTGGTTGATTGCTGTTTTTTTTATAAAGTATTCATAGCCATGAAAACAATTTCTTAGATAAATGATTAGACTACAACATCAGCATAAGTTTCGACTTTATTTTCACCCAGTCGCTCGAATCCAGTGTCATTTATTCCATCATGCAACCAACAAGTTAACAGACTTAAAGGGATAAGCTGGTCTCTCCATGACATATTACCTGGAAGAGTCACAAGTCTGGGAATGCAGCCTGGAGGACTCAGTTTACTGCTATAAATGCAGGAAAAAAAAATCCAGCTATTTTAAACGGGACCCATCTAAAAATATCATTATTAATTTAATTACAAGCTATAATTAGAATACACTCACTGCTTCAAGTTGTCACTTCTGCTCAAAGCCATCAGACACATGTAACAAAAAGTCTGGATTTTTCACAAATAAAAGACTTAAAGAAGTTTCCTGCTGATTTAATTGGCTGTTTATTTGTGTTATTTTGTGGCTTTGGGCCACAATTTGAGAACTCTTTGAAACAAGTTAATGCCGCACTTGGAGACGAGAAACTCTTTTGTTTTGCGAGGTGATGAAACAATGCACATCTCCATATCATCCTCTGTAATTTTTCCATTTTCCCTGTCTGCTAAAGCTCAGACAAATCTTCCCAAATAATCTAATTCCAGGCAAGCCTCATTTTCTGTTATCAAATTCTTAATAGTTTCATTCCCCCCAAAAAACCCCATCAACATCTATTCTCAGCTTTGGTCTTAAAAATCAACAAGTAAGAAGCACATGTAATTCTTTATTTGTTGACTGTAAGCTTAGAATTTCAATTGTCACACATGGACAGCTAGTGAAGTGCAACCCACTGAAGACTGTCAGTCACTGACATTTCTGCTACTTAAAGTTATCAGTAACTCTAATACCAATATGAGAGAATGCACTGTAAAATCTTTAACTTAAAAATATGAGTTAAAGGGCTTCCTTAAAATTTTGAGTTGAATGGAATGTTTTTTTTTTTTTTGTGTGTGTGTCTGTTGAAGATGTGTTTGATTAAGTATTTTGATTTATGATAACAACATACCAGAGGGTTGTTAATTTGACATAAAACAATACACCGGGACAACAAAAATGCCGAAATGCAATTTTCAGTGTGGGGAGTTCACATCTGTTGCCAAATAATCATTTGAATTAGCTATTCTGTCAATTAATATTAGTGAATAAAGAAAAATTCTCAACACACTTATAATTAAGAGATGGGCTTAGTCATTATAATGTCAACCATTTTGCAGACATTTCAGGCTATTTTGAAGTCTCAGAATAGAATAGCTATATTTGGGAAAGAAAGTGAGCTGGAGAGTTACAGATGAATACTGTCTTTCTCTTTTATACATGTTTATCAAATCAAAAATACATTTGTTAATTGTTTTAACATAGTTTTTTTACTTTTCTGAATGGATTTACATAGTATGGGTCAAAATGACCCGCAACATAATCAGTGTAATTTTTTTCAACATAATATGAGGGTTAAAAATATGAGTTAAAGGGCTTCCTTAAAATTTTGAGTTGAATGGAATGTTTTTTTTTGTGTGTGTGTCTGTTGAAGATGTGTTTGATTAAGTATTTTGATTTATGATAACAACATACCAGAGGGTTGTTAATTTGACATAAAACAATACACCGGGACAACAAAAATGCCAAAATGCAATTTTCAGTGTGGGGAGTTCACATCTGTTGCCAAATAATCATTTGAATTAGCTATTCTGTCAATTAATATTAGTGAATAAAGAAAAATTCTCAACACACTTATAATTAAGAGATGGGCTTAGTCATTATAATGTCAACCATTTTGCAGACATTTCAGGCTATTTTGAAGTCTCAGAATAGAATAGCTATATTTGGGAAAGAAAGTGAGCTGGAGAGTTACAGATGAAAGATAGGACAAAAATATTATGTTTTTTGGATAAATATCTATCCTGGTTTTACATCAGAAGAACCACTGATCGGGGTTCAGTCTACCTAATAAGATCATTTGTTGGGAAAATTAATGGTTGCAGAAATCTGTTAGTTGCTCAGTATTTCTTTCCAGTTTTCACAGAACTATACTATAAATTGATAGTAAAACTGTCACTTAAAAGCCGTTGTGGGAAATGGTTCCTTATATTTCTTTGGTTTAGGGCATCTTCTTTTTTTTATCAGTACTTGCAGCTCACTGTCTGTCTGATATGTTCTTTTCTTCCTACACATTACTTGAATTTGACCTCTCCTTTAGCCCAATGTCTAAAGGTGTTGTTTTGTATCTTATTCATTTAATTTAGATTGGATTTGGCAGCTGCCACAGAAGCAAAACACTTATCTTACGCAAGCTCATCTCAAGCTTATCTTAATGTTTCTTATACAACTATGAATGAATCTGACCCCCAGCAGTGTCCAAACACAGCTCTTACTAAATTGGTTAGCTTTTACTCTTAACATGTTGCTTCTGTTTTCAGCTCTCATCAAACTGAACCCACAAATGCTCAGATTCCTTGATTCATTTTTCCATCAGATGCCCTTTTAAATTCAGCTTCTGTTCATCTACCTTCAAGTGACATGCACGTAGCATGAGTCACTGGTTGGAAGTTTAATCTCCAATTATATGACCACTCTTTAACCTTTAGAGAAGCCTCCTTAATCTTTCTCAGCTTACTTGCATCATCACTCCCCTCATCGTCATTGCTCCTCTGATCCCTACAGTCATCTGCATATATGATGAGCATGAACTCAAGCACCTTTATGTCTGATTCATAAAGATATCATTGATCATCATTTTAAAAATTCTGAGCCGGATGCCTCGTTTGGGGTGGTGGGGGATTTGGTTAACTTAATCATATCAGATCGTCGCTTAAAGAGAAATTTAAATAATTTCCTCCTTGCTGGAGCTGTTCATTTGAATTGACAGCCCGTCCCTATAAACTCATACGTACATTATTTACATCAAAACAAATGTAATCTATACAAAATCTTTCACGTTTCATTTCATTTTCAATAGTGGGTCCAATATCTTCTGTGCCAGATCTTCCTTTCTGATTTAATTTAGACAAGAAGCTTTTAATCCTCTTTAAATTTAAGTCTCAGTGTTAATACTTTTGCAGACCATTTGTGAATGTGAAGTTGAAATAAGGTAATTGCACTCTTCCAGCTTTTTTCTGGGGGGGAGAAGTTATTCTTGGATTGAACAGCTTTTATGGTCTGGCATAATGATCTGCTCTGCCATGATCTAAAGGGAACCTTAGGGGTGCTGACATTCATATTCTGACACAGACTACTGTACCCATAACACTGGAGATCAACCATATTCTCCTTTATGGTAGAAACATACCGCTACAGCAGCTGCCTCCAAGGGTCAGTATGAAGAGCCCAATGGACTGATTCAGTCTCCAAAGTCTAGTGGGGGCAGCGGTGGGTTAGGTGGAAGAGTGGGTCATCCAACAACTGGATGGTTGGAAGTAGGGCTGCACAATTAATCATTAAAAAATTGCGATCTCAATTCCCACACAGCAAACACAAAAAGACGTCATTTCAACATTGTTTTTTGGGCTAAATCTGGTCGGTCCGTCATAGCCATATTTAAGCCTGAAAATAGACGTTGAAAGTGGAGCTGAGTTTGGACCGTCTGATTTTGTCCAAATTTAGCCCAAAATTAGACGTTGAAAAGTCGTCGAAAAACGTCTTTTCAACGTCTAATTGGAAGACAGCTTTTCACCTTTCACTTTTCAACCAAATCAAAACGTTGTTTCAACGTTTTCAGCAGATGGAAATGATGTCTTTTCAACGTCTTTTCAGCCAAATTTTGCTGGGTGGCGGTGATCTTGTTTCTACCCACAACAATTCTGAAGCATTTTTAAACATGAGCCAATCACGAGCTGCATCACAAATAAAAGTTTCCATTCTTCCCGGATTTTTTGCAAGTGCCCTCAAATGCAGCACGTTGCCTCCCCACCAAGGGGCAAACTCCGCCTCAGAACAGTGAAGCTCGCTTCCGCGTTGTAAATAGTGTAATCCTCCCTTCATCCGCTAGGGAGCTGGCTCCAAGAGCGAGCAAATCCCCATAGACTCCCATGTTAAAAACGCCAACTTCACAGCAGAAATAAACAGGTTTACAGCCTGGTTCAAAAAATCATTTTAGGTTTATTAGGTCAAGTTCACCTTCATGTCAACTGTGAGGGGGTGAATTTTTTTATAACTCATTCGTTTAGATGTTATTTATTCTTCAAATTACACATAATTAAGGGCGTGTCCTTATGATTGACATGCGGCAGACCGGAAGCTCCGCCTGCCGACCGGAGGCTCCTAGTTAGCTCCTTCTTTGCTCTTAATAAGGTCTCAGTTTGTTACAGAGTCGCACAACGGCGGTGTTTAGTCAGCGAATTGCAAGTCTAAGCATGTCTTACCTTAACCATGCCGCTTAGGGGGCTTATCTTTGTTAGCTCCTCTTAGTTTCGTGTTAGCTCAGTTAGCGTTTAGCCCACAGTACGTCAGCTGTCAATCATTTGCCCCGCGGCCGCGCTGTGCCCATTTTAGTATTTTCCTGGAGTGACGACGTACGTGACACGGCAAGATGGCGACGGTAAGACACGCCCACCTGGCTTCACATTTCTCTATTCAGAAGAGACCGGAAGCTACGTCCAGTAATTATATACAGTCTATGCTCCCCACCTATGCTCCCCACCCCCGTAAAGAACTACAACTATGCATCTGCCAAAGAAGTGCTCCAACAAAGCTCTTGTGCAAACACATGCTTTATTTTGAACTACCTTTTGAATAGCTTGTTTTTTAAGTTGATTTGTGCATTTTTTTTTTTTTTTTTTTTTTGGGGTGGGGGGGGGGGGGGGGGGGGTAAGGCAAAAAATTGTGATTCATATTTTTCCCAGAATCAAAACAAAACATTAGGTGTGTCATGTACTGGATGTTTTTTGTTTTTAATCACCTGCAGTTTTTTCTCTGCTGGTTGATCTATGCCAGCACATACTGTACCCATTGCTTTCAAGTATGGAACATAAAACAATGCATGAAAAAAAAGGGGTTTTGTGCTATAGGATGGATTATTGTTTACTGAGGATCTAAAAACCAGTATCAGTGTACCATTAATCTTTACATCCATCAGTTATAAACCCAGAAGTCAGCTCCGCCTGTAAAAAAAACAGACCTTTTAATACGACACATTCACATGGAGTCTGAGGCTTGAATGGCAAATGGAATATTGGATGCTGACTATTGGCGGGCTTGTTCCGGATTAGTCAGCTGAGCACTTCATCCCCCCAACAAGCTGAAATAAAAATGAAGGCTTTAATCTGAGGTGGAAGGGCCACTGGCACACGGCGGAAGGCACACAAGAAAATGGAATGTGTTATTGCCCTTCCGTCTTATAATCCACCGTTATAATAGTGCTTAGGGTATTATTTTATTTATATCTTTGTTTTTTTCTGTATGTCTGGTTGCATTATACTCTGCTCTTGCAAAATAAAGCTCAGGAAGCCCATGCCACCCCACTGACCTATGATAATCTAATCCACATATGGTGACATGGCTGATGGGCTGCAGAAACTAGGAATAGAAACATCTGTGACTTCCCTTTCAGATTTTTGCATCTTATTATCCAAATTTAAGAGAACCACTGATACTAGATAACCAGCTGAATAAATGTCAGTGCTGTGACATTAAATATTAAAAAGTGATTGCATGCAATTGACCCTGCTGCCCTCAGTGAGTCTTGTTCAGCAGTTTAATAATTTATGATTTCAGGATATATCCAAGCCTGACGCTTAAGTCACAGTTTAGAGTGAACATAATAAATAAAAATGTGGTGATGTGCAAGAAATGAATATAGCAACATTGTTGATGATGGGAAAATATGTTGAGTTTAGATAAAAATCCAGTCAGTTAATGTAGCATTCATTTACAGTATAATCCCGGTGGTTTTGCAGCCAATCTTTTTTTTTTTTCCAATGGTCTATTTTCATAGTCTGATTTATACCAGCATGTGCACAGTTTGTATGCTTTTACTGCCATCTTAAGGTGTTAAGTGGAATTACATACCACCCTTTGTGAAAAGGCCTTCTTGTACTGTTCAAACAAATGTAGGCAATGAAGAACTTTGTTAAAAATACCGTTGTCCTGTATGTCGGCCTTTCTTTTTACTTCATGTCTGACCTCATTCAAGCCACACCTGATAAACCTGTAAAGAAGCATCTTTCAAAAGTCCATCAAAATAACCTCTCTGATGTAATTAACATTAACTGAACGAGTGTTGCAACACGGAGAACCAGGGTTTTATTTAACTGGCCGTGACTACCTTTATGTGTGCTGCTTCTTTCATCTTCCTACAAAGGGATGGGTTTTATACTTTGCCATGCCAAAAAAAGACACTCCCCAGCTGACTTAACTTAGTCAAATGATCAAGAGTTGCTACATTGGATCAAGCCAAGTTAACCAACATCATGTGCCCTCAAAATTAGATCAACTCACCACTGAATTATGTGAGCATGAGTAATGAGCATAAGACGTTATTTTCACTCATGGATTGATCACCTATGAGTTCAATAAAATATTTTTTTTTTTAATTTGCTGGAGAAGATCTAATATAACTTATTCTCTTCTACCATTGCAAGATATTGGTGTAAAATGAATGCAACACTTGATTAAAATTAACATTGCAACAATGGATAAGCTTATTGAAACAGTGCCATAAGCTGTGTGCCATAATTAAACCCAAACGTGGTCCAGCTAAATGTAATTGTGTCCCCCTTTTTTATTTAATTCATTTATTCATATTACCCAGCACTGTACTGTATGTGTTATCTCAAATTCAAACAATTTATCATCCGGAATGGAGATTATTCTTTCAAGAAAAGCAAACAGTGATGCAAAGGTGTGCTGGATTTAATGAGAAAGTATGTCCAAACTTTCCCCCGAAAATCTAAGTTGATAAAGGCAATATTTTGTTTTGTGTCACCAATAAGATTACTGTTACACTGGTTTTGTAGATGTCATAGTTTCAACACAGTGTTTGAATCTTGGCTGGAAGAAAGTCACATCATGAAAAAAAACACAACAAATTAACAGATTATATGTCTGTGTTTATTTTCATCAGAACACAATTTTAATCATTGTAGCAGTAGTTTTCATACTTTTCGAAAAGATCATGACTTGTGAGACTGTTTTATAAATCATTTCATCAAAGTTGTTGTTTGTAAAAAAATTAAAGAAGTCACTTGAACTAAAGCATCTATAATATTACAATATACTGGTAGTATAATAGTAATCATAATAATCATAATCGCAATGATATTTCTATATGCCTTTAAACCAGTTTAATTTCTCATATCACACTCGGAACCGCAAACCTTTCACAACAAGGCTGCGAGACTGAGGACAGGCCTGATGGTTCAACCTCACCACACTCTCTTTAAACATCAGTGATTTCAGACGCTCAAATAAAACAAGGAGGAGAAGAAGAAGAAGAAGAAAGTAACAGCATGAATCAACTCAAATTACACAAGAAGAGACATACATTGTTCAGCATACTAGGGAACGTATTTACAACCAAAAAGGAATGGGCTTCTGCATAGATCCACAGGATAGGGAACGGAACTATCGTGAAGACAGAGAAAGGCTGAGAGAGTGAAAGAGGGCAATATTTGGGTACATCTGAAAGTGGGTGCATGGGGGCAAGAGGCATTAATCATCTATGTATGCGTGGGGAAAACACAAAAACAGTTTTTGTTAGTGTATGATGGAATGTGACGGATCATTCCCTGTGACTGCTACAGACCATTGTGAGGGAATTAGACTGAATCTGTTAGACCCAAAACAAATTCTTTTCAGTATAATGCAGGAAAACTTTAGAAACCAAAACATTAGAAAAAAAAAACAAAACAAAACAAACAGATAATCACAGAATAACTGTTGCGTGCATGCCTGCATTATCAACAAAAAGTTAAACAAGAGATTTACAGTCATTTCTAATTTTATTAATGATTGGAAGAAATCTTGCTCGTAAAAATGTCCATCCTTGGTGCAAATGTGTGTGGAGGCGTATGATGGACGACACATATACACAGCGTTCACACCCATGCAACTACAGTGAGGATGCTCAAAGCAAAACATGCTCTCTGCATGGCTTCCAGATGCAGGTATATTGTTTGTATGAAAGCATGTCAAACAGACAGCTTGTGATGGCCGCTGCATCACAGCGTAACTGTTGACATGATCTGCTGAATGAAGTCATATTAGTTTCTCATATGAGATCTCTTATGTGTACTTTCAACAAGGGTTGCATGACACTTCTGAGGTACAATTAATGTATCGCAAACATGCCAAATTTTTGTAACACTGGCCCTGTACTCATCTTTATTTTGTTTAATAAGGACAAAGACTTTTTGTCATCATTGACTTTACTGAATTCCACCCAATAGAAAGTACACTTTGCAACAATTTGTGGTCAATGTCCACTTTTCTGAACAGCCTCACACTGCCTTTTTTAATTTGGGGGATTTGTGAAATTTCTTTTTTAAAGATAAGAATGATTAGGATCAACTATTAAACACAGAGTTCAGCGGTTTCCAACTGCATTTCATGCAGCTTCTGGGCTGCGGTGCAGGATGTAACAGCTAAAGAAGGAGGTTCCTGTCTGTCAAAAGACTGTGTGATTGGTCGCATCTGTCGCAGAGCCCCAAGGTCATGGCGACGCCAATGAGCTTTCCAGGACAAACAGCAACCAGCAACAGACTTGAATGAGGAGGTACACACACACAGCAGTACCTTTCCACCCACGAACTAAAAGGATGGAGATTCATTTTTCCTCCAGATGTCCTGATTTCTGTATATTTTGCAGTCCTTGTAAACCCTCAACAGTTGTGTTAATGTAAAAGAAGAAATATATTGCCATCTACTGGCCACTGGTATAGCAGCATTTTTGTTTCATTTATTTATTTATTTGAATACTGAAAGTAGTCAATAAAAATGGGCATGGGTGAATGGGGAGCTTTATATTTCATGCAAACAGGAATAAATGACGTGTAGAGCAGGGGCAGGGTTAAAAACAGTCAATATAAGCCAATGCAAGCTTTTTCTTATTTAAACAGAATTTGAATAATGATTTTTTTTTAATCTTTAAGTAATTCACATAATAAAACTGTTGACATCAGATACTAGGTTGGACATCTCATATCATCACTGGAGTGTGGGGAGGTGGGGATGCATCTAGCAGCATCTGCTTGTCGTTAGTAGATACCTGGTCTCACAGCCATATTTAACAAAGAGACATAGAATAAAACCAGAAACTGGAAAAGAAGTCAGCCCTTAAGGTCACACCATTCCTTTCTGATCACACACTGGTCGACATTTATAAAAGAAACCAAGCTGACTTATTGTTTACAGACACAAAGACATGCTTTTTTTCCTCATGTTTGTTTCTGTTCCTGATCTCAACAGCCAGCAGAATGTCGTTTGCACTGTAATGAGTTCACAAAAAAGAAGATATGAGCCATTTTATCATCTTTGTCTGTTAGCAACTGAGTTACAGATGTTTTCAAATGTGGCTGATGTGGATGATGATGTTTGTACTGTATATCATAATAAGCCCTTTACGTAATGAAAGATTATTTCGATGTTTTGTGGAGAAAATACAAGACAGTGGGCATGCTACAGGAGCTGATTTGGGATTAAATGTGATTCTTACATTAGAAGGGGGCTGAGGATAGTCAATAAAGGAGGCTGCCATAACCTTGTAGAGCCTCCACATGCACTTCATGTATCTCAGATTTTCATCTGACAGAAACAAACAGGCTTTGAATCGCCTCTGTTCGCAAATGTGAATGCCACTCAGCATATATTGTATGAAACCTGTCCAGTGCAGTGGGTCATGGAGCAGGATTATAACCTGTATACCTGCAGGTAGCATGCTACTTTATCCTCCCTATAACTGCATGGGAATTACAGTTTTCCATTGCTGCAAAGTCATTAAAGGTAACATCCAGTCATTGTGTTGCCTTTGAATAAACAGGCCTGAGGTTGAAATTCCCCCTCTGAAACCGTCCTGATTCAGGGGTAAACTGTAAATTGAGTTTGTGTTTTCATTGAGTGTTGATGAACTGAAAATTCATGGCTCATACAACAGTCGTTTTTCTATTATTAATCTGCATCAAGATGAAAGAGAAGAGCCAACGTTGTCTGTAGATAGGCCAAGGTAACAAACATTAACCACTGCTGGTTTGCTGCAAATGGCGACCTATCCAGGTTGCCCCCCCTTCAAACCTGATAGCAGCTGGGATAGGCTGCAGCACCGCCTCAACCCTGAATCGGACTAAGCAAGTTGTAGAAAAGGGACAGATGGATGAATGGATGATTTGCTGCAGGTTTGACTGGATAGTACCTTAATGATATTCACATCGTTTTTTTTTCTTTATGGGGAGCAACAGAACTAAATTCATCAACCCAGTATTAGTATGCTATCAGTATGCTAAGCCATGAGGCTGAAACGTTACCAGAATCTAAATGGGGTTTTGGTTAAGTTCCTCAGTTAAAACAAGAGTTGAGAGTGTTACCCTTTTTGTTTGGTGAGATAAGATCATTCTTTGTGTGCTTCTTGTAGTTTTCACGTTTACGTCCACTAGTTAAAGGTGATAGCTACAACTATGTCATCAAAACAATAATTGTTGCTATAATAACAATAACCCCCCCATTTTTTTGTAGCATATAATTAATTGTTTTTATAAATTTTATTGGGTCTAAAAAGTAAATATTTACATCTGATTATCATGCCAAAGTCGAGATTCTTCACGTTAGCATTAGCTTCAGAGTTGCTAGCTCAATTGCCAAGTGTAGAAATAGCATCTTCCTTGCCCTACATTTCTCAAATTGAAGTGGACAAAAACAAAGCAGGATGAGGGCAAAGGTAGCAATGGGGCTCAAAAGCCCTGGCAGTTGCTACTTTCCTCCTGGACATGTAAGTTAGACTTTTAAAATTTTACTGCTAATTAATGGTAACCGTTTTTACTAATGCAAATTGAGTAAGCAAGTGTTAGTCTGCCACCTACTGGTGGGGAGGAATTGAACTTTTAGCTATCACCTTTAAGGCCTACAATTATTCAATCTGCCATAAATTGTTGAGTTAACTTGAAGGCTGATAAAAATGTTCTAATTACAATTGTTTTTGAGAAACATCTGCTGATGCTCCTGGTGTATGTTCAGGAGAAAATCTTCTGGGTACTTTGGCTTTGTTTTTTGTCTTTTGTTAGCAAAATGACTCTAATCCAAACCTTTCAGTTTAATATCCTCAAACCAAGATCATTCATAACATCTAAAGAATCGAGAAAAGATTCTTATTTTAATATTTTGTTCATACGGCTTAGCCCTATCATGGTGTTAGCTTTAAAGTGCTGATGACACAACCTTAACTTCAAGTAATTTAGCAATAGTACAATACAACAAAACAAAATAAGTAGTTCTGTGCAGTTAGAAGTCAATCAGACTTATATTCACGTAAATATCCAATGTTGAAAAGCCAAAGCTCGCTAGCCGCTAGCAATTAGCCTCTCTCTATGAAACTACGTCACGAGAGGAAACAGTTGCAGTTGGTTCATTGATTTACATGTAAAATCAAAACAGCGGAAAACATAAAAGATGCTCCAGAACAGCAATGATTAGAATTGGTTTGTTTGATGGTATTATCAGCCAGTTAAGAGGAGTGTGATGATGCTGAGGAAGATGGCACAACAGGTTAGAACTGGACTTAGAACTGTAAGTCACTTCCAAGACCTTCTCACAGAGCCGGGTCCACTGGTTCAGCTCCAGAATGCAAGAGACCCACACAGAGCGGACTGAGAACTGTAAAGAGCGACCCAGACCAGCATCAAGTGGACTCAAAACTGTTGAAGAGCTGCTTAGACCTGTACCAAGCGGGACAAGACCAGCACAGTATAAGGCAGAGTTAGGAGAAAGTGTGGAGAGGCAGCCACGGCTATTAGCCCGTGGCTAGCGGCTAACCGTTAACTCCTGGTAAATAACTAGCCTTTAAAAATGAGAAGATAACAACTTATATGGTTCCAGTCAAGCTTTAAATAGTTCCTATTTATAAAGATGAGGATGGACTGAAGGATGCATCTTTGGAAGCTTTAGAAGGAGATCTGTGATGTCCAGAATAGTCTGGAGAAGTCCTGTAAAGTCCCAAAGAGCAGCTGTCTCTGTTCACAGCTGGACATCACAGCTTTGTGAAGCAAACGCTGATGAATGAGGAATAATCCAGCAGAGGTGATGACAGTCCCATGTGTTAAAAGTCTCATCATGTCCAGTAAATGGTGTCTGCAGCCGGGAATTTCACTGGCAGAGGCATAGCGGCATAGAGGCATAGCCCTACAGGAGGCTGCTACAGCTAGACACCGGTAAGACCACCTACTTTATCCTCTTCTAAAGTATTTAATATCCATTGGAAACATAAATAAACTAACTCCGTCCTTATGAGCTTTTAAACATTAACTGACAATACAACAGAAGGCTGAGCCATTACTGTCCATCTGTAAAACTGGAAAAGGAACTAAAAAACTGCAATCAACCCATTAAAATCCATATTGACAGCAGTGTAGAGCTTCCTCCCAGAACGTCACATCCAGTTTCAGCTAACAGCGCCACAGTCTGGTCAAATGAGCTGAAATGCAGCAATGTTTTCTTATAACTCATTAATGCCGGCGCGCTTGTTTCTGATACATAGATCATAATGAAGAACGTTTTTGTCTATAAAACATGGCAAAAAATGTCAAAATCATATCATCAGCACTTTAAGCTCTTATAATAATTCAGATTATTTGAAATGGCATTTGTAGTGGTGGTTTTGACTGTCAGTACAAGTGAAAACATTTTACAACAAATCAATTTCTGATTTTCTTTTTTATTTCATTTTCAAGATTGGTAAAATTTTACCCAATTTCACTGACGTGTACCACCTTTAAAATACTTTCCCCCAAATTCCCAAAGTTTTATACAGTAGCTTTATACTTGTTCAGTTTAAGGTGAAAATGGATAATTAGAGCATATTTCTGCAGAAATCAGATTCAAATAAAAATCTACTTTAGATGACAAAAATTCATGGAAAATGTCCAATTAGTTTTATAAAAACTGAAAGTTTGTTTGATATTTATGTTGTCTAATATCTATATATCAGACTATGATCTCAGGAATTTATTTTACCACCTTTTTTTGTGCAAATTTTAAGATAAGTCGAATTCAAGTTTTTCCCTTAAGATTAAACTTTACATGCTGATTTCTGCCATTTGAAACCACATTAGTCTTAGAAGCACACATTTACTGTATTAACAAATTTAGCCAAGGTAAAAAGTAAAATACTTACTCAAACAGAGTAAAATGTCTGAACCTGATCAGCCTTTCAGATCAGCTACATATCTGTTTCCATTAAAAAAGACAATGCAGACATACTTAAAGGTAGAGTCCAGATTGTTCCCCCTGAAAATAAACTCTAGACTTGTGTGAGTGAAATCCGGCTTAATGGGCACCTATGGGCGTTTCTGGGTGGAGATCTGTGTGTTGTCTCCAGCCAATGACAGAGCTAAGGGTGTAGCGCTCTGTTGGGATCAGCCAGTTCGGACCTCCAAGGGGCCCTAGGCAAAATTCTGGTAAGGGGCCCTCCTAATGGAACTGCAAAAACTTTCAACAGTTGCACATGACACCCAGTGCATTAAACATAAAAAATATATTGCACATCTGTGGATGTACCTGCACTGGAGTTGGCACTAGATGATAAAGCTGGCTTATCTGTGCCTGTCCTAGATTAACCTGGCTCTGTCCCTCCACTGGCTTCTTGTAGTAGAAAACTTAAGCACAGCACTTTTTATATGGATATGGTTAATATTAATTCATCTCCATCAAATTGGCTGTGCTTGTTTTAACTATACTTCAAATGTAGGCAATTATTTATATTATCATTTATCGTACAAATTATTAATTTAGCACCATTGTCAGAATATTTTATGAGTTTCAATTCTTATATTCCTATTAGATATCTGCATCTACGGATGTCCTCAAAATTATTCATACCCTCCAATTAAAGAAGGAAAAAAATCAGCTGTAAGTTAAAATTGACAAAAGTAATGAATAAAGATTCTATGAAAATCATATTGATTTTGAATTGTGGTTCGGCAGAAATATTGAACACAAACAAACAAAAAAATAAAACAAGTAAACAAGCCTGATGGGGCTCCGAAGCCCCCCTGTTTTCTGTAATGTTCAAAAAGACTCCTGTTGACAGGTATGTTGGTCCACTGTTGATGGGTGCTCTAATGTGCCTGGGACAGTTTTGTTTGTTTGTTTTAAATGATATTTTCAACCATAATTCAAAATCAACATTTTACTTCACTTAATTAAAATTTTGTAATTAAAAAAAAAAAAAAAAAATCATTGTTAGTTTCTTTAGTTTCCTGTTATTTGAATTACTATTGTGAATTCAACGTTTTCTTTAACTGGAGGGTATGAATAATTTTAAGGAAGACTGTTTATGTGTCTGTTGGTTATCCAAGCAAACAAAATTAAATCTTAGTCAATATTTATCCATTAGGCCTACTTTCTATTTTTTTGTAAGTACAGTTGTAACTTCAAAACTACAACTAAACTGATAGAAGCCAGCAAGATGTACAGCAAGACCGGAGCTCACCCCTGCACAGGGCCTCTATTAGTTTGCGGGGCCCTGCGCAATGTGCGTAGTGTGCGTATTGGGTGAACCGGTACTGGTTAGAATAAAGTTGTCGATTGGAGCAAACTGTTCTTTCTTTTTTTTAAACGTCGACTGGAGCCGACACCAGATTCACTCGAATTCTCGATAAAAATGGCAGCTGCAACAAAGAAAAGGAAGTATTTTGCAGCGAAAAAAGCTTTAGATAACGCACACTCAAAAACCATGGATTAATATTGGTTTGGCCTTCATCCACTTTCTAGCTTTGAAGGAGATGCTTGGGGCTGAAGAGCGATGTGACCATAAGCCCGAGGGGAGGGGCTCTCAGTTAGACTAGTGTTTACAAACAGAAACAGGGGGACACTTCGGACTCTACCTTTAAAGAATTGTTAACTTTGGTGAAAACCATTAATCTGATCTACCATTTGTAAAAGTTGCTATAATTTTAAACACAACCTCCCAATGAGTGAAACATTCAAGACTTCTTCATCAAAGAGTGTCACCCTTATACACGAGAACAAAGAACTTTTGTTTTTTTTTTAAAAGAGTGATGCGAAAATTTTAAATATTGATTGAATTGGCATGAAAAAGTTCAATCAATTAAATTATACCCCATTAGACTCATGTTTAATTATTTTGCTTGGTTATAAGGTGATCCAGCACTGGAGAAGGGAAGGTAGAGGCATATGATTTACTGTAAGACTTTGGCAAAAATGGAGAAAAGCTTCCTGAGCCAGCTGTTAGCTTCTTAACAATGCTAAGTACAGAAATGGTTTGAATTTTGAAAACAGAGTTAATCGGTAAACAGTATCTCACAAAACAAAGTGAAGGGAAAATATCAAATCCTGTGTTAAACAAGATTAGAATTCAGAAACACATTTAAACCCCAGGTAAGTTTTAAGTTTATTGTGGCCAAAAACCAGCCTGGTAGAGTTGAGTGAGATCTGGGGGGGGGGGGGGGGGTCTCCATAAAATCAGGTGCACCAGCCTGTTAGGTAGACTTTTAGGATAGCAACATGTGCTCATTCTCCCTTTTACACGCATACAGTACACACACACGTGTAAGACATGCCCACACATGCCCACTCACACACTGTAGGAATGGAAAACAACATACACACACACACACACACACACTCAGATGCATACCCACTCACACAAATTTGCAGCTAATTATTATTATCTTTTTACACATTATCCTTCGTAAGTAGAGAACACATTTTGTTCCTGTTTAAGGATCCAGAAACAGAGACAAAGGATGAACTGATGTTCAGAATATGATTGTGTTATTCCATAGTCAGCCAGTGCAACAGAAACCAAGAATTGAAACACAGTGTAAAAAAGCGTAGTGAGGGAAATTCAGCCACAAGGAAGCTGACTATCCCTCTCAACAAAGGCTGTGGCATTGTCCCCTTTTCCTACCTAAGGGACTACTTGAACCCCTTAGTATGTCTATTTGTTTAGTTATTTGTTTTGATTGATTTATGTCTCTTATTTCAAAGCATCCCACATTTCATGTTTGCCAGAAAATGTTGCAGAATCATCCGCAGGCACACAGCTCCAGCCAATCGCACAACTGTTGCTGTATTCCTCCACATTGGTTGCCATGGTGAGGGAATCCCCCACCCCAACAACCTTGCTTTCTCCTGGCAGCTCTGTCACTCCTCGTTAGCAGGGTTCTCCTCCAGAGGCGTGATGGTGGGGAGGCCCAGTCCTGTTGCATTGTGGGATGCAGTGAGGCTGGCAACAGTGTGTAGGAGGACGAGGACCAGCAGGCAGAGTTTGAGCCGGCTGTTACACAGTCTGCAGGCTGCCGAGGAACTGAGGGATGTACGGTGCTGGCATGGCGGATGAGTTCTTTTCAGGGTCCCCATGGAACGGTTGTCCACTTTCAAGTCCCACCGAACATCGCAGCACTCTGCATCCGGGTCTACACCTGATGGATAGTCCTCCAGCAACCCTTGAGGTAGTTTTTGGAAGGAAGGGGTACAGAGATAAACAGGAGTCAATTTAGATAGTTTTCTGCATGAAAAGGTGTGCGCCTGGTTGCCTATCTATTTCCAATTACTGTATAAGTGCAGGTAATTTAAGATGTTTCCACCAAAGGGTCCGGTTTTGTATGGTTATTTCTTTTGTTTTTCCACAGGGGTCCCACAATATCCCAACCATCCCACTTTTTTGGGACACTTCTGTTGAGGCCCCAATCTTACCAATCCAACCCAAAAGAGTCAAGATTGACTTGCTTCAGTCCTGTTGTTTGTCGGAAGAGTCATGACTTTCTTTGCAACTGAGCACAAAGAACAAAGCTGCAACAGCGACATGTATACATTTTTAGTTTGTTTAAAACCACAAGCCAAGAGGAAAAATACAAAGTGCTGGAGTGAATCCACCATTCCTGTCCTTTGTTTCTGAGTTGCCTTCTTCTTTATTATAATAAAAGGAAGGCATCACACTGCTCTGATGTCAGGCTATTATGCAGCTGATGCATTTATCTCCATCTAGCCAATAAGCTGCCTACCAGGTCAATGAACTGTATGGTTGGCTGTGGAAATGCAACAGAGATCAGAGTTTATCGAACCAAACCAAACAAACCACCCATCTCCAGTACCAACCTGCTGGTGGAAACAGAGCTTTCGTTTCATACAAAACTGTAAGAAAGTGCTTACAGTTTTGTTTGAACTGTAGCACATGACTTTTTTCACAGTCAGATTTAAAAAAAAAAAAATCACAATAACAGAGCAACTAAGCAAATTATAAATAATTGATTTATTCCTTTATATGTCAAAATCATCCAAAAGTTTTATTCAAATTTTCCAATTAACATTTAATGACTTTTCTAAACGTGTTATATACTGTATACACAGGCACTACCCCCAAAATTAGAATATCCTGAAAAAGTTCATGTATTTCCATAATTAAACTTAAATGGTGCAATTTACAAATTGTATAGATAAATAATACGTGAATCAATATATTTCAAGCTTTTTTTTTCTTTGGATGTTTCTGATTAGAAGTTGCAGGTTAAGAAAACCTCAAATTCAAAAACTCAAAAAATTAGAATACTGCATAAAATCAAGTCAGAGAAGGGTTTTAAATACAGTACAAAAATATCAGGCCTCCTAAAGTAAAATCTTGCATCTGTACTTAGTACTTGGTGGGGGCCCCTTTAATGACTCCCTTAACCCGGCGTGGCATGGATGCTACCAGCTTGTGGCATATCTCAGGTGTTATGGAAGACCAGCATGCTTTAATCACAGCCCTGAGCTCTTCTCTATTGTTTGGTCAAAAATTGATCATATTCTTTAAAGTACTAATGAACAAACGATGATGACTAAGGTACTTTTTTTTTCCCTAGTTCTAATTACAAACTGCAGCATTAACTTCAGCCTATTTTCATATAAAACGACACAAGAAAAAGACTTTGACAATTGGTTTTAAGCTGAATTATAACATTATTGGTCTGTAGCATTTAACAAAATGTAATGTAATAAAAATATTACCATTATACTAAATTAAAAACACACTAGTATTTTAAGCATTGGGCTGGATAGAAACTAGCATCTTGCTAAAATCTGGTATATTCACAGAGATTTTCTCTTTACTCCAAAGTGGTTTCAACTAATTTAAAATACTGTCCAGAAGTATGGCACAATAGATGTAAATGTTCATTATCTTTGTTATCTCGACAGCAAAAGAGGCCATCAGAATTTTTTTTAACACTGAGATTATACAAAACAACTTTTGTAAAAAAATGAAATATAAAAATGTAAGGTTTTTGTCTTTAAGTTTGTAGCATGAAGCTTTGAAAAAAACTGTGTAAGCATCTTAGACAATGTCCATGTACAAATTTAAAAAGAGTTTTAATAACATGGTTTTGGGGACTAAAAATGTGACTTATCCCTTTTTATGTACAGTATATCAGATTGTGTGTATGTTTATCCATGCATATATGGGTATGTACCTATATGTGTACATATGTATTTGTAAAAACAAAGTTTTGTTGGTTTACTGGGTTCATATTTAAAATATATACTTACTTGCAATTGGAATATAAAGCTCATCTAATCATTAAGAATAGTGATGATTGTTCATTGGCTTTTTTGTTGTTGTTGTTGTTGTTTTTTACTTTTTAAACTTTTTAAAAATTTATTTGTTTATTTATTTATCTATTTATTCGTTTGTTCATTCATTTGTTGTCTTAACATGTTTAAAATGAGAGCGTTCATTCATTACAGGATGATGCTCAATCCAACCACAAGAGGGCAGCATTAAAATGCAATGAAAGCAGACTCACCTCTGATGGAAGGGCTGAAAGGACCAACATCTTAATCAAAAACAGTTCATCAGTATTGTGTTTGAAATCCTGGTAAAGCAAACTGCTTTGGTGCTAAATATTTGTCACCGGCTCCTGGACTCATAGAAACTAAATGTTAAGTGCTCTGTGTCATACGACAGGGCATGTGAACATTGGTCGCAGTGCTCCACTGTGCAGTTGCCCCTTGGTGCACTGAATGGCCGTCAATATTTTTATGAAGTCTCACCTTGTTTATCGGATTGGATTAAACAATCTGTAACTGTAAGCTTGCCAGAGTTTCCAGTGTATATATTAGAAGTTATGTCCCACTTTTAGAGCACACTTTAAAAAACAAAACTTCTAGTTTATTCAAGGATTTTGAAAAGTTATAGTTTTCAAACCTTGGTGAACAAACCATTTCAGCCCAACTGCTTTTGCACTACTGGTGCAGTAAAGTCTGAAAATGCAGAAACAGAATTTTGCATATGATGATTAATTTGTACCTGTGCATATAAAACTGGGGCTGCCTCCATGAATGAGATCATCATTGTCGGGCAGGACGAAGGGGCACCGCTGCTGCACCTCCAGGCAGTACTGGCCACAGGGGATTCGCTTGCTGCAGTGCATCTGGGTGGTCTGGAAGTACTGAGAACACAGCCAGGGCTTATAAACCATCTGGGTGGAAGACAGAGAGGTGAGAGGATATTGATGAGTTAGTGAGGTTTGCTTTGGGTGATACGCACACACACACACACCCACGCACAGTTTCACACCGTCAACGTGTACTGTCATGACCTCTACAGCTATCGATTCATACAAGACTGAGCAGAAATCCTGGTGATCCTACAATCCACTGTTTAATGAATGTGGTTGTTGCTGGGCAGTCATCACTTTGTCAGTCAATACCAAGTATTACCCAACTCAGTAATACCCCACCTCCACTTCAGAACACTTCATTCCTGCTTTGTACTGTAGCACCATTGCACTGATTTCTGTAACTCAGCTTCTGTTCTTCTAGGTAGAACTATGGTGACCGTGAGATTTTTTTAAAAGAAAAAAAGGTGCATATATTTTTATTTAATCCCATTAAAAAATAAAAAAAAAAAAAAAAAAGGAAAGAAAGAAAACAGCATCTTTAAAAGCAGGAAGATATGTAGTTGGAGAGAATGGCATATTTCAGATTATACAACAGCAAAAGTTAAAGGTGCATTGCGCAAGTTTAAATGTTAATACTATTCTTTTCTTTCCTCCACATGCCCTTATAATTGCCCGATGTGTAGAATGAGCTGATCTTTCTTTACTGCGGTGGTCTCTTAACACTGTTTCTGAATGCTCAATGTGAGAAATTCGGGTACGAAGCCTAGGGATGGTGAAAACGAAGCTTCATGAGACACTGAGACATTTTGACGCAGCTGCCAAGAGATCGACACGAAGTCTTGAGACATTTGAGACAGTGAGCATGAGCTACATCTGCTGGCCGTGGATGTGTACTGCAGCTGAGGGAAGCGCTGTCTGGAGCTGTCTTGTCTCTGACACGGTGTATAATAAAAGATACGTTGCCAACCTTCAGTTAGTGTTTCCTTTGTGGTTAATATCTTGGAATTATCCTCTGTGATAAATTAACTATTTTTCAATAAATTCCCAAGCGAATGGAACCTGTATTAAGCATTGACAGATTAATAAACCCAGTCTCTTCAAGATTTCGGCTCGACACTCGCAAATGACGTAACGAGGCCTCGGTTAGTGTGGTCACGTGGCTTTTGGCATGCTGACACTTCCACCAAAACAGCGGTAGCGAGACTTCCGGTTCATAAGATCGAGGCGGAGTCGAGCAGAAGGGCTCGAGCATAACATCCCTAACGAAGCTTCAAGGGGGCGCTTGTGGGGGAGACGAGCTGCGCGTTCTCGTTTGTCTGGCTCATGGTCTGGCTGCACTTGCACCTGCACCAGTGTTGTGCACCGCAGGTCCGCGCATATTGAGACAACACTGACTGCTGCTAAAAGATGGAGAGCAGGTGCCTCTCAAACCCCAACTCAGACTCCAATAAGACAAAGAAGAAAAGTTTTGTCTTGTGAGACGAAGAGAACCAAACTGGAGTCTGACCCATTCCCCATGGGAGGGGGGTGTTTTTCGGCACAACACCAAAAAACACCGGTGTAAGAGTAAACAGCTAAACAGGAGTAAACAACCGAGCAGCTTTTTTTCTTTCTTTGTTTTTTTATTTGGAGGGAGCTCCAATCCAGTCTGGGAATAAAACAGGACCCACAGTTGACTTTCTTCTTACTAACAAGGTAATGGTGATGTATGACGGAAATATGGATGCATAATATTGTAATGCTAAGTTTTTAGCATGTAAATGCCACATGACAGCCACATGACTATTTCCGGGGAAGAGATGCACTCTTGTCAACTTGTTAAATTTAGCTGATGCAGTAATTTTATAAGGTAATTTTGGTCTCAGCCTGTGAATTTAGATATTTGAACTACAAGCTAGCATTAGCCTGTTCTTACTGTTAGCATACAGTCTGTCAGTTTACTCAATGGTTAAACCGTAAGCAACTTGCAGATTTATAACTTTATTACTTCAGTAGACATCGTGATCTAACTCTGGGCTCAGACTGAACATAATGTGGGGTAAATTGGAGACAAACACAGTTGAAGCAGCTCATGCCTGTGCACGACATTCTCGTCACTTCCACTTGTCGCCAGAGGGGGCAAACTTCTGGAAAAAACCCGGAACTTGCGCTGTACTACTTTAAAAAAAAAAAAAAAAAAAAAAAATATATATATATATATATATATATATATATATATATATATATATATATATATATATATATTATAAAACACAACATATAACACAACATTTTAGTGGAATGTATCCATCCAAAGATAAAGTATGCATGATAGGTTAACAGGTATCTCTTGCAAATGAGACAGCATGTCTCAATGGGGCCTGTATAAATAAAGGTTAGATCAATAAAAATCTTAAGACAACAAACATTGAGTTACTGAGTAAGTGAATTTGATGGAAGTCACAAATTGGCAAAAGATTAAAACCACTTATCACCTGAAATGAATGCAAGAGGTCTCCTTAGAAACTCAAACCCCTTCAGTTTCTGTTGTCCGAAAGATTTGTGCATATTCTTTGTCTATTCTTCAGTATCATAAAGACAAAATAAAATAGTCAATTTCCTAGACCTGCAAAAGAAGCTATGTCTGCAACATAGCTAAAGGCCACGAATCTGTCATTTCCTAATTTTCCAGACAATAAGCAGCTTTTATTCATCTGTTATACATGTATTCAACACGATAGGCAGAAAATATTATCTACTGTAATTTACTGTGTTTACTGTCAGTATATGGTGAGCTGTATACTTAATAACGGAATGATCAGGATTTTGTGCACAAGAAAAAAAAAGATAATTTACATTAAACTTAGACTATTTTTTTTTAGATAAACAGCATAATCAGTGAGTCAGACTACAACCCTGTCTCTACAATGTCTACTGTATATGACTGATCTGTTTCAGTTGTCGCACCTTCTTTATCCTTGTCAGCAAATATATTTCGATATCGCCTAAATAAAGTAAAATATAGTAAAAATTTAAAATTCAGATCATCTATCATACGAGAAGGAAATTCAAGTTTGCTAAATGATGAATGAAGCCGACTACAGTGACTAAAATGAAATGGGGGTAATATATTGATTCTTTTCTCCAGTTCAGGCTTTCACTGCTGCAGCTGTGTTAAAGATAAATGTACATTGTTACACATTAATATTAACACTTGATTAAAATGGAGGCTCTCCATATTTACCTGTTGCCATGGTGAATTGTAATGTTGGAGCTCCACTGATCATTTTTCCCCTTCATTCCCCATGCAGGCAAACACATACTCATAGCTGTTGGATCTAAATCTCAGCAGCTCTGACACCAAAATCTGAGGTTCCCATCTCAGCATGTTAGGAATTAACAACTGTTTGTTTATATTTTATGATATAGATTACGCTGTAGCAGCTCAAATATCCAAGAAAAATAAGGTTTAGGATTGCTTTATGTCATTTAACTTATTTTTCTCACTTATTTTCTCCACTCTACAAGTGAGCATGAGAGGTCAGATGATTTACTTAACACCATGTCTTTCTTTGTCAAATGATTAGGTGATCTCCTCATTGTGTGGTATTATCACCTACATCAATTAGCTGGTATTTCCTGTAAGGGCCTCGGAGGACTGTCAGGCAAGCTGGCACCTGCTGTGAGTTAATCATCACACCTAAAAACAGTGCACCAGACCACAGATCAAATCACTCCCCCATGTTTCTGTGTTGCTGTTTGTCAGAGTGGGTGGATGTGTAGACAAAAAGATGTGTATGTTGATAATATGTTGCTCCCTCTGCATTTACTAGTAATGGCCTGTATCTTGTGAATGACACATACAGCCGCTAAACGATGAAATAGAATATGTAGCTTTGTGAAAGCAAAAATGCTAGCTGGTGTTTTTCTATAATAAAACTTTAAGAGGGCAGGAAATAAACACTGAACCAAAGTCTCACTCCCAAAGTGTATACAGTATCTATACAGTAACTAGGCTTGGAATCAACAGTAATTTTTGTTATTTATGCTATAAATAAAAAAGAAAACAAAGTTGACACAAAGCAAAGCTTGTAAAACTGGGCAAATCTGTGCAAAATGTGAAAATCAGTGTGAATTCACGAGTTATCGTGTATTTAACAGGAACAGTTTCAGTCAAAAGGAAGTCAATGCAAACTTTCCCCACAAAACTTACTGTTGATTTTCTAGCAAAGCAAATTAAAAACTCATTTGACAGAAAAGATCTTTACACTGCCAGAGCATGCTGAAATAAAAGAAAAGAGAAATGATGTTCTATGCATCGATAAACATCTAAATAAGCCAAAAGAAGTCACGCAATGATGATGTGAAAGTTGGATTTTACAATGATCAAAGGTACTTTTAGAGAAAAACTGGTGCAGATATAAAAAGGTCTCGGCAGCTCTTCAGCAGGGTGACTTCATCATGCTTTGGATTTGCGTTCTAGTCGGGGGACCGCATAACATTTTACTGGTAAAATGACTCAAACTAAATACCAACAAAGTGTGGAAATATGTTTCCAAAGCAGTCATGGATGAAAATTTGATGGTTGGTACAGATGCCTATACTGTAGTAATCCTAAACACACCTCCAATCCGCAACCGACTACAACCAGAAGAAAAAAGGTTTGCCAGAATGTCAGTGTAAATCTTTGGACAGCCCCAAAGATTTTAAAGATTTCAAAGATATTTGAAACTGTGAGAAGGAAAATTAGCAGGTGATTTTGTTTAGAATTGAAGGGAAATGGATTTACGTTAGAAAATCAAACTTCTTCAACCAAACCTTTTAAAAATGAGGCCATATTTTGTTTTGTATTTACATTAAAGTACATTGTCAGTAAGTCTACACCCACACACCCATTTGCAGCTGACAGCCCTGGAAGATAAAGATGAACTAAGTAAAATGCTGACTTGTCTCTATTTCTGCAACATCCTGGCAAAGAGTGTAAAGATGTATTTGTTTTGGTATTCATTAAGCATTTTCACTTCTCTGCTGACACTCAGGAAATCAAGCTGAACATGAAGTGTGTTTCATTTGAGCTGAAACTAAGACATGAAGAAGGGCTGAATAATCAATAACATCACAGCTGGTGTAGTCTTTCCTGAAATGTCATCCAAAGCAGCTTCTTAGTGTTAAGCCAATGAGAGAGGTTGTCATTAAGAGGCAGTGATTATTTAAAAATAGACTTACATTGCAGTTCAAATCTATCCACAAGTAGATTTGATAAAATACAAAATGTATGAAGTGCTGATATTGCAGGACTCAAATATCCAAATGTCCTCTGAGTTCAGCTGAAAACTTGCCAGATAGGAAAGATGCATTGTATAAAAGCCCCATCTCCACTGGTCCCCTGCCACACACTTGTCTATTTGCACTCAGTTAGTTCCTTAACTGCAGCTGACCGTATCTCTACTTCCTAAAACAGGAGATTGTAATATGATAAATAGTAATTCATAATTCCTTGATCAAATCTGAGAGACAGCAAATTAGGAGGTGTGGAGAGCCCCTTGTTCTATCAAAACACTGTTCTCTATGAATGAAAACTACTTCATTTATCCCAAAGGGTAATTGCACTAATTAATATTAAGTATGTTCTTTCTTTATATTATATACAGCTGTGTGAAAAAGTTTTTGCCCACCTTCCTAATTTCTTACTTTTTTGCATGTTAGTCACACTTAAATGTTTCAGATCATCAAACAAATTTAAATGTGAGACAAAGACAACACAAGTAAACAGAAAATGCATTTTTTAAAAAAGATTTTTCTTTTTAAGGGGGAAAAAAATCCAAACTTAAATGGCCCTGTGTGAAAAAGTGATTGCCCCCTAAACCTAATAACTGGTTGAGCCACCCTTAGCAGCAGCAACTGCAATCAAGCGGTTACAATAACTGCCAATGAGTCCTCTACAGCGCTGTTGAGGAATTTTGTTCCACTCATCTTTGCAGAATTGTTATAATTCAGCCACATTGGAGGGTTTTCCAGCATGAACTGCCTTTTTAAGGTCATGCCACAGCATCTTAATTGGATTCAGGTCAGGACTTTGACGAGGCCACTCCAAAGTCTTCATTTTGTTTTTCTTAAGCCATTCAGAGGTGGACTTGCTGGTGTGTTTTGAATTATTGTCCTGCTGCAGAACCCAAGTAAGGTCATGAACAGATGGCCGGACATTTTCCTTCAGGATTTTTAGGTAGACAGCAAAATTCATGGTTCCATTTACCACAGCAAGTCTTCCAGGTCCTGAAGCAGCAAAACAGCCCCAGACCATCACACTAAAACCACCATATTTTACTTTAGGTATGATGTTCCTTTTCTAAAATGCAGTGTTCCTTTTTTACGCCAGATGTAATGGGACCTGCACCTTCCAAAAAGTTAAACTTTTGTCTCGTCAGTCCAGAGAGCAATTTCCCAAAAGTCTTGGGGATCATCAAGATGCTTTGATGCTTTCTTGCTAAACTGAGACGAGCCTTTATGTTATTTTGCTCAGCAGTGGTTTTGGTCTTGGAACTCGCCATGCGGGCCATTTTTGCCCAGTCTCTTTCTTATGGTGGAGTCATGAACGCTGACCTTAATTGAGGCAAGTGAGGCCTGCAGTTCTTGGATGTTGTTCTGGGGTCTTTTGTGACCTCTTGGATGAGTCGTCGTTGTGCTCTTGGGGTAATTTTGGTTGGTTGGCCACTCCTGGGAAGGTTCACTACTGTTCCATGTTTTCACTATTTTTGGATAATGGCTCTCACTGTGGTTCACTGGAGTCCCAAAGCTTTAGAAATGGCTTTGGAACCGTTTACAGACTGATAGATCTCAATTACTTTGGCTCTCATTTTTTACTGAATTTTTTTTTTTTTGGATCGCAACATGATGTCTAGCTTTTGAGGATCTTTTTGGTCTACTAAACTTCGTTAGGCAGGTCTTATTTAAGTGATTTCTTGATTGAGAACAGGTGTGGCAGTAATCCGGCCTTGGTGTGGCTAGAGAAATTGAACTCAGCTTTCCAAAGATGTGATAAACCACAGTTAACTTATGTTTTAACAGGGGGGGGCAATCACTTTTTCACACAGGACCATGGAGGTTTGGACCCCACCTTACTAATAAAAATCTTCATTCAAAAACTGCATTTTCTGTTTACTTATGTTGTCTTTGACTCACATTAAAATTTATTTGATGTTCTGAAACATTGAAGTGTGACAAACATGCCAAAAAGTAAGAAATTAGGAAAGGGGCAAAAACTTTTTCACACAACTGTGTGTTTATATATATATATATATATATATATATATATATATATATATATATATATATATATATCTTTATATATATAACGATTCTGTTTCAAGTTTTCTTGTGTAAAGAAAAAAACAGGTTTCTTCTCTGAGGAGAAGAAGCAAGTGAAAACATCCTGTATTCTTTCTTTAGTAAAGAAATGGATCGATGGAGAGAAATTATGTTATTTGTAAACACAAAGTGTTGAAATTAACTTCCTGAATGCAACATCTGTTGGGATAAAAATGGGACAAGACTGAAAAAAAAAATAATGACAAAATATGAAAATATTTTTTAACATGATGGAATTGATTATTCAATGCTTAACACTCTTTTTTTCAGAAAAGCAGGTACACATGAAGGAAGAGTGAGTTTGTACTGAAGACAAACAGAATCAAATCCTAGTCTAACTGAAGCAGAACTGAGAGCTGAGATTAAAGCTTAATGAGTTAAAAAAAAAACAAAAAAAACAAACAAAAAACAGAAAATAGAAAAATTAGTAATAAAGGTCAGTCTCTGATATGGTAGCGTTTGTTGTAAAGGCCTTTTCCTGTCTTTTAAAGGTTATGCAATGAATTCCAAAAAAAAAAGGAAACAAGACATCTTGAATATTAAAAATATATAACAAAAATTCTTTGCGCACATGTTTCATGATATTCATTTACGTAAGGATGACGGCTGTCCAGTATAGACTGTCAATTTCAAACTATCCACACATGTAAAAAGACACAAAATGTGGGACAAATGCATAGAAATGGAAATGCTTAGAGATGAGTGGTTATTAATCTAAAAACAAGTCCCTATTAAGATAAAGTACAAATGTATAACCAGAGTTAAAATTCTTGATGAAACGTTCATACAATAGGTAATTAATACAAACAGAAGAACAAGCTGAGAATACTGATGAAGAGGAGAGAATGTGCATCGGCATCACAAATGCAGGTAAAATAAAGATCTGTAAAGATGAATATCCATGAATAAAAGAAAGCCTGTGGTGTCACAGAGTTCATGTCTATTGTCACAGCACAGAGTGGTGAAGCAATTTGCTTCTTTCAAGTAATAGAGAAACCCCAGTGGTCAAAGTTAAAAATGTCCCTTTCTTAAGAATTAACTGACATTGAAAACTATTTGTCATCTTAACTATGCTCATCAGAATTTTATGGGAAAGTTTAATGCCACAAAATGTGGCTACAATGCACTTTAATCTTGTCTTTCCACTGGTTTGCTTCCCTGCTGGCAATCTGCAGAGTTCAGACTCAGCTGTCTCTTGAATCGGATTATTTCATTACAATTAGGCTAATAAGGTTATAATTGATGGAAGGCCTTACCCTGTGCTGCGGTATTGGTTTTAAGTGGCCCCGAATGACCCTGCCTTGTCAGTGCCTCGTCTTTGATGTTTTATCTGGACTTTGTGACTAACTGCTGACAGATGCTTAAGGAACAGCAGGCAAGACACACGGTAACTGAAACCCACTCGTTTCAAGCCTGTGGTACAGTACAGCGGCAGTATAAACACATGCAGGGTCTCATGAGCAGCATCGCCTTGTCCATTACAACTAACAAAGCAATTCTCTGCTTCGCTGCATTTAAGCTGTCTCCTGTTCTTTCATCCTCTGTTCTGCATTGTTTATTTAAGTAGTCCTAGTCATGAATAATGGACCAGGACAAGTGTGCAACACAATGGGCTGATATGAAATTCCTCTCCAGTTGTCTTAGACTGGGGCATAGGAATGTGGCTAAACAATGATGAAAACTGTGCAAATAAATTCAAGTCCGAGCCATTTTTTTTTCTTTTGCAAGAAAACATTAAAATTTTTCTTGTATTCTCTTTTTCACAACCTGACTATAGGATAGAAAGGAACATGCACAGCATTTACTGAATCTTTTCAGCTGTGCAGGTACTCAGAAATACCCTATTTCGAAAAAATCACTCAATTCTAAGACAAATAACCTCCATTGATTTATTGAAAAAGCTCAATCTTTTTGGACACAAAGAACTTTCTTGAGACACATCAATCATAAAAGCCAATAGTGCTTAAATATAGCTCATAATACTGAAATTATATCCCCGCATCAAGCATTTTATACGTCTTTTAGGATTTAAGGAGGTTCAACTACATTCAACTGAGCTGAAAGTCAGGAGCCATTATTGTACAGGAAGCCAGATATTAAAGTCTCAGGCAGAAAGTCCATGTTTGTTTGGATCAAAAAAGATTTAAATGAGTAAAATAGGTAGTATTTAGCATTTCAACCTATAGCAAAACGGTTTCTGGTTGAAATCTCAGGTGGAGCCTTTCTGTGGGGTGTTTGCATGTCCTGATGCATAATGTGGGTTCTCCCCACCTAGGGTGTAATGGCAGTTGAGAGGGATGGATGGATGTTAATGGACTTTGCTTGTGTCCTGGGTGCAATTAAAGCCAAATCCCTTGACTTTTCACAATGATTCCTAACTAAGATACTGTATACTGTATGCTCTAATGAAAAAGGTTTATATAGAGTTGTGCTTGAACGTTTACATACTCTACCATCAAAGATGGAAAAAAATTCTGCCAATTTCAGTGAAATAAGTTGAAATAGGCAAAAGTAATAATAATAATAATAATAATAATAATAATAATAATCAAATCATGACATTTATTTTGAATTGTGGTTCAATATAAAAACAAACAAACAAACAAATAATAAAACAATTAAATGAGCATGATAGGGCTCCTGCGATAAGAATAACAATTTTGCACCTGTTGAGAGGTACAATATTTTGGGTCATTGTTCATGAGCAACGTGCTCATTTATTATTATTGTTGTTGTTATTTTTATTATTATTATTTTTATTTTCAAAACCACAATTAAAAAACTCTACATTCGTTTTACTAAATTATAAGTAGTAGTACACTTTCATTTATTATGACTTTTTTTCAGTTTCTTGTGATTTGAATTACTGTTGTTAATTTAGTCTTTTATTTAATGGCAGGGTATGTTTACTTTTAAGCACAACTGTTTATGAGAGATAACATCATCACTAAGGTGAATGTACAGCTAAAAGGCAGAGAGCAGTGCTCATTCTGGTTCATTTGGCAGAAACGAGCTCCTAAGTAGCAAGGACAAGGCAGTTAACTGCACCAGCCACCAAAAAAAGATGGATGGAATTTGTTCAGTATTCCAGGGGGATCATAGCCCTTTGCCAAGAGCAGAGGAAGAATGTGGATCCAGGCCAGTAAAAGGGCAGACTGGCATCCCTTGAGTCCCAAATGTAGCAAAGTCTGCAGGACTCACTTTGTGTCTCAAAAGGCAAAACTCTAATCTAGTGTCATTAAATTCTATCACTTGTTATGACACAGAGAATATAAAATATGTACACAAGGATTTGTAAGCATTTCATTTTGTATGAGCACTTTGCTACTTATAACTGATATCATTTCACTTGGAAATGTTAAGTCATTCATTGTCAAGAAAACCATCAAAATCTGTTATATAAGCATATTTGAGAACAATCTTTATACTATAGTTGATTCAGTCCAAACTAAAAGTGGGGTCAGTGCTATATCTGTTGTCACTTGTGTCTTGTGCAAATTAGGTAAAGGTAGAGTCCGGAGTTCCTCCCCCGTTTCTGTTTGTAAACAACACTATTCAAACCGACAGCTCCTCCCCTCAGGCTAATGGCCACATCACTCTTCAGCCTATTCGGCGTCAAGCCTCTTCCTCAAAGCTCGGAAGCGGGTAAAAGCCAAACAAATATTAACCCTGGTTTTCCAGCATGCACTATCTGAAGCTCTTTTCACTGCAGAGTACTTCCTTTTCATGCTGCGTCCGTGTTTTTTTTTTTTCTTTTTTTGAGAGTTCAAGTGACTGATGCCCCCTCCAATCATGAGCTTGTCCCTACACAGCATCATGCCCTTAGCTCTGTCATTGGCAGGCAATATAAACAGAAATTCCTGCCCAGAAATGTCCTTAACACACCAAAAGAAAGGGAAAAAGCGAATTACAGACAGGTGGAGAGGGAGTTGCAAACAAACTCACCACTATACAAGAGTAGAAGCCCAAAGGTGCATTTAACTTGCACAAGTCTAGTGTTTCTTTTCAGGGGAAAACTCCAGATTCTACCTTAAAGTAGGAATCATTTCTGTTAAAGGAATACAACACCCACAGAATGATGTGCCTTCATTGTCTACTCACCCTCATGCTGAGCAAGACTGTGGAGCACTTTTTAACATCTCAAATGCAGCCGGAAATCGGACAAGTTTTCGTTTTCTCCCAACTTTCACGACACTACGGAAGCTGCAGCGTTCAGTGCCTACTCTGCAGATAATGCAAGCACAGAAGTGATTCGCTGTTTACATTGTGCTAAGAGCGAATGAGCTTATAAACAAACCAGGACAAACACAAGAGGGGTTGGTTATTGATTTAAAACAAAGAAAGAAAGAAAAAGCGAACGCTCAATCTCATCTGACGAGGCTTCCATAGTGGTGTGAACTCGCAGGGGCGCGCTTTGCAGCAGCTACACTAGATGTACTACTGTTTAGGCCAGTGGTGTCCAAAGTCGGTCCTCAAGGGCAGCTGTCCTGACGGTTTTCCATGCCTCCTTGCACCAGCACAGCTGACTCAATTTAAATGAATCTAAAAGCCTATGAATTTGAGTCAGGTGTGGTTGGAGAAGGGAGACATGGAAAACCTGCAGGATTGTGGCCCTCGAGGACCAGAGCTGGACACCCCTGGTTTAGGCTATAAAAATGTACTAAATGATGTTGTTTCGAGTAAATTATGGACGCTACCCCACTCAGGACACTTGGATTACATTGGACGAGCAGTATGGAAGAATATTGCCAAGTTTTTGTGGACTTTCATGGACCTCTTTGGTTGGAGCCCCGGTCACCTCCATTATATGAAAGTTGGGAGAAAACGAAAACCTGTCCGATCTCCGGCTGCATTTGAGATGTTAAAAAGTGCTCCACAGTCTTGCTCAGCATGAGGGTGAGTAGAAGATGAATGCACATCATTCTGTGGGTGTACTATTCCTTTAAGTATGGACATTTACAGTGAAACTAACATTACCAAACCATTACTTGTGTATTGTAAAATAAAGACAGCAGAAATCATCAGCTGATGTCAAAGACATGTTAGAAACTCAGATGTAACCTTATGATTTAATTACATGCAATGCAACTGTCTTGAACAGGCCACTATGGTTGAATGATGATATGTCCATCAGACTCAACAACCCCCCCCCCCCCCCCCCCACACACACACACACACACACACACACAAACACACACACTCAAGTTGTGGAGGTGTTGACTGTTTTACACTGCACAAGGAGTTGGAGGTGAGCGAATTACAGTAGTAATTTTAGAAACGCAGTAAATCAGCTATTTATTGTAAGCATGTAAGAAAAACAAAGTGATTTTGGAAAAAGGTCTGCACTAGCATCAGCATTTAATTTGTCGAACAGAAAGGAAATACGCCTGTGCTTTTTTAGAGACAAAATGAAGTTATGAATAATATTTTACAATTTGCAAACTTAACATTAGATTTAAAAAGTGACAGTTGGACAGAAAAAAAGGATTATGAGGCAAAAAAAAAGAAAAAGACATCTGGTCATGTAATTTTATGGTTAATTTAGACAGTTTTTTAATTATTATTATCATCATTTTTCGCATTATTTCAAAATAATCAAACTATTACTTCATTGTTTTAAAAAATACTTTACAGTATATGTACAAAATGAAGCCCACTGTAAGAAAAACTATCCTTCATCCCGTCCATAGAAGTTCAAATAATCATTTTCTATGGTCATTGCAGTGTTGGATCAAATGAGCAATCCATTCAAGCAGTAGCATTAAAGCAGTCAGATATGAGGGGTCAAACAGAGGGTGTTCTTTAAGAGGAGTCAGCATGTAAACTGTCGCCTTGGCTCCTACAGCAGTGGCAGTGTCTCATGGGAGCTTCACAACAACATGCAGTTGAAGGGTAAACTAGCAAAGGTTACAAAGAATATGATCAGAAAAACATCATCCACATCCACAAACAAGTGTGCATGGATAAACACACCACCAAATCAATTAATCTAATCAACCGTGAAGTCAAACACAAAAGAAAAACAAAGCACTGATCCCTGCAAAGGAAGTGCATCTGTAATCAGTCCGGTATCTTTGCTATCATGCTAACCACAGCAGATAATATTTAATAGGCTGTTGCATGTGTGCATTCCCTCATGTGTACAGTAAATCAGTGCCTGTCTATTCAATGGCTAGCCCCAGGCACCAGCACCTGGCAACCATACAAACCATGTCAACAGCAGTTATTTAGAGAAAATGTAACGTAACTAATGATCTAAACAACAAGACAGACATGAAATAAACAAGCAGGTTGAGCCAAGATGGCTGTAGGAGCAAATTTAAGAGTAAAACAAAAGCACAAGCAAGCCTCACAATACATTGATTGAAGTGAAGGAGAAAGCACTCATACAACCCATCAAGAGGCGGCTATTCAATTACATTCATGTTACATTTGAATGGTCCACCTGCTGTTTATGGCTGACACATTACAGAAACAGTTGCAAATGCTGAACAACACACATACAATGGCAGCTTAACACCACCTACTATGTCTTAATACTGGCTGCTCATTTGGCAAATAAAAGCTATGCAAACATAATTACCACACACCGAGAATGCACAGTATTATACTAAATGAGGTTATCAAAAGGAAAAATATACAGTTCAGATTAAACTGCAGACAAATGCACGAGGGAAAAAAGAATAACCTCTGACTTCATAGCACAAAGTTCGACAGACTGATATGTGGAGAGATTTGACAGGACATGTTTCAGTGTAGTGCAACTGTCAGTGAGGAGGAAAAAAAATAAATAGATAAAGAATACAACAAGGATTATGAACACTGAATCACAAAAAAAGCAGCAGAACAGGGGTTACATGAAAAATTAATGAATGGAAGATACGGTCATGACAGTGTGTGAATTAATAATGAAAGAATGAATTCCCTCCATGCAGAGGAGTTCTCTGTCTCCAAAAGTGTGTCAGGTGGTGGTCTTGCTGCCCCTCTGAGTCTCCAAGAAGGTCTCTTTCTTCTCCCTCCTGTCAGCACATCACTGTACCTGGATCATTTGGTAAACTTGTCATTCCATCACACGGTAAACATGAACTGTTTTACAAATAATGGTGTACAATAGGGATGGGCAATATGGACTGAAAATGTATCACGATAATTTATGTTTTTTATCATAGTAACGATAAGAGACGATAAAAAAATGTCAGCCTAATTATTTGTATTATAAAACTCACTACATTCTGTCTTGAGAGCCCTAAAATAACAATTAAAGGCACTACACTACATCAACTAAGTTCAAGTAGTACGCCTGTATTTTAAACTGTAGTGACATCAAGCAAACATGTATGAAATATGAGAACAAATTTAACATCTATCTAAATGGTGCAAACGGCAAACTACTGTATATATAAATAAAAAAGCAAATATATATAAATGACTGTAAATACAACCTGATAAAATTAATTTATCATTTTTATCCTGAGATGGCAAATTATCACCATGGGGAATTTCTTGGCACACGATAACATATCTCCCATCCCTAGTGAACAAGTTCCTCTACAATCTGAGGTATGCTTGACATAGATGAGAAAGACAAAGTAATTCAACTGTGGAACTCATTTTGATCTCTTTTAATAGCTGACCTCAGCTTTGCTTAGATGCCAAAATGCGTATTCTGGGGGGAATTGCTTCATTTTTAGTTAAATCAAATGCCTCTACATATAATATTTACCCAAGAGAACTAAAACTGGTCATTTTTCTGACCCACTTGTAGCCATAGCATGCAGCCCTTATTCATAAGAGTTAGACAATATGGAACAAGACCACATCTAGAGGTACTACTGTAGGTGCAAGGATAGAGTTAAGCAGTAAGTGGTACCATAGACGTATATGTCTCATTACATGCTGGAGTGTATCCACCATATTGGATGGGTCTCCTCACTCGAGACTAGCACCAGAGCTAGCTGGAGTCAACACAGAGTGAGCAACTATGCCCGTATTTTGTGCAGACTGCAGTTGCAATAACAGGCGTAGTATTGACAGTAGATCATGTCGGATTGTAAGATTGTAAAATTTGAAAAAATATTTGACCATTTATAGCATGTAATCATAACTAACATTTGACAAACTGTGTGAAAACTAGGCATAAATTCAGGGAGTTATGATTATTGTTGCTGAGAAAACACCTTTCTCAGTAGAAATGAATGCACTGGGACCGCGTGGAAGACCCATCCAATATGGCTGCTAAGTCAGCTCCAATGGACTCTGCATAATTTATGCTTACGTCACTCGCGCATGCTCACAACTGCCCTCGAAGGTCGGAAATTCTTTGGAAGTCCCTTGAAATAGAAAAGAAACTGGTCTTTAAGGAGTTAACTATGCCGGGCAGTTATTGCATTTTTGACTGCTTTAATCAATGAGAGGAGAGCTCTCCTGGATGGGAAAAAGTTTCTACTGGTTTTCCGTGAAGACACATCAGTGATTGACCTGTATTTGTGCAGTCACCTTCTAAAACTGGAAGCCTTTGCTACAACACCCGCTCTGCAGCCACCTGCTGGCGTCTGATGACCACAAAGATGTGGAATATATGTGGAAATAAGGGGGTGACAAGAAACAACGGCACGAGTAGAAGGCCACACCAAGTCAATCGCTGGGTAATTACATTAAGGTTAGCACAGCGCCTACCATGTTCACTGTGTCTGAAAAAGGTAACTGACAATTTCTTCGACAAATGCATAAAAAAACATTTCAAGTGTTTTTTTTTCTTTTCTTTTCTTTTCTAACACTTAAGAACTGTAGCAACCCGGACGGTACTACTGGTTACCATGTTAAACATAAGCTACGTACTGTATGCCAATCTCACAATGTATGTTAAACTCAGTTCAACACCAGTAAACCTTGGCTCGGTGTTGCCTCCCTTCTAGGAGAGTTCTCTCCTCATCAATTAAAGCAGTCAAAATTGCAAAAAGTATCTGGCATAGTTGTAATTAACTCCATAAAGACCAGTCTCTTATCTTTTTCAATGGACTTCCAAAGCTTTCTGGCTGTCTGCAGATGCAAGCATGCGCGAGTGACATATGCATAAATTATGAAAATTGGCCATAGGCAGCACCAGATGAGGCATCTATGTATACTATGTCTATGAGTGGTACTTTGTGCCATATACAATGATAAGACCACACTCTGCTAATGTAAAACAGCTAACTGTATTAATTTTATTCAAGGTGGTGTTACAGAATTACACATCTGTTTAAATAATTTGTTTGTGTTGTGCAAAGCAATAGATGTCATAATTGACATTACCAGGGTGAGAAGCCCTGCTCCTGCAGTGGTGACCACACCATGTCTATCCTGAAGATTTAACATGAACTTCATGGATGCAAAACCAAAACAAATGAAGAAATGAAGTAGATGGAAGCAAAACCAAACACTGAAGGAATTTAATTAATCAAAAGTAAAAAAACAGCCATGACTGGATTCAACACAGTTCCTATGGTAGGAGTTAAAAGTCTATATTCTGCCTTCCTGATGAATGTCTTGCTGATATGCAAGCACTGCTGAATGTTTCCTGACAGGATTTAATATTGGCTCTGCCGGTGCCTTGGTTACCACTGCTGGAGTATAACTGTCAATGTGAAGTTGTATCATATCTCTGGGTTTTGAAATGTTACACTTAAAAGGTACCCAGGGTTTTGGAAATTGATATGAAGAACTGCCGACCAAGCGTCAGTATACTGGCAAGTCATAAATGAGACTGTGTTGTATTTTCAAACTTAACCAGACAGTAGAAACGTATCTGTAGAAAAGTAATAATGTATTTCTTGGAAGTTCAGGAGAAAAGTAGCAAGGATCATCAGAGTCATCATTCCAGGACACTTCATGACACTCTTCCCAATAGTTGTTTGCATAGTTCAGTCTGGACCAGTTTCTATTCACAGCTCAGCTGTTCTGTGCGATGACGGCACCAACTGTAGACAGACAGTTTTGCTTTAACACTACAAAAATAAAGTGATTAGATAAAGACATGAAAAAAAGGGCATGGAGAAATATGGATATGAGGAGATGAAGATGGATTAAAATGGGAGAGGACATTTTCTGCAGAAAGAACATCCATATGCATACAACATTTGCCCAAAAGCTCATTTTGTTGATTTATCAAGGTCATCTGGATGCAATTCATTGGCCCTGTCATATTGACACTTACACTGATAATTAATTTGACAAAGATAATTATCAGCAAGATGGGCCTTGTGTAACTGTGAGTGATGAATCGGCACCCACTGCAGTTATCCAGCCTGTCGTTAGCTCTACCACGCCATACATGCTTCTACGAACTGTATATGTGTGTTCCTGCAGCAAATACTAAAAAACTTTACTGCCTCGGTGGGGCCCCATCACCACATTCCAAGCTATGCAAACCTGTTAAATAATACAAGTAATCCCATGACAAACCCTTGGCCAAAACTGTTCTGAATCACATCAACACCCCCCACCTGCCATTTTTTTCAGTGCAGCAATCTCTCACCATGATATCCATGTCATCCTCCACCCTTCATCACCCCTCCCCTGCCCCCCTTGTCTCCCTCTGCAGTGTGTACTGCAGCAGCTGGATGAAAAATGGCCTAGAAGGGGGGCTGGTGCAAGGTTGCCAACAGAGGCATAACAGATATACACATTCACCTTCAGACACGCTGTGGTGGCTTTCTTTTGAGCTTTTCTGTGCTGTTGCTGTGGGTCGTCGAAATCAAGCACTCTTTAGGCAAAACCCTTCACAATTTTTAAGGAGGTTACACACCGTTTGCATATTTCATCTACTCCTTTTTTAGAAAAGTCTCAACATATTGAGTCACTAAAATGCATTCTGCACTGGTGTACTTATGATGCATAATAGTGATCGCATAATAAAAAGTAAAACACAGATAGACCATGTCAGGTCACAATAAATCAAACTGAATCACACTTGTTGTAAATGTGCCAATAAAACCAGTAGAATTTCAAAGTGCACGGACTATTCATGCTTAAAACCCTGAAATGAAATAGACATAATCTAAAAGGGGAAGGCAAAGTGCATGTAAGAGGTATTAAAAGAGGAGGAACAGGAGGGGGAAGAGAAAGACCAAGACCCAGAACATTAATTTTAGATGCAATCAGAGCAACTGTGACTGACTTTGTTCTGGTTCATGGCCTGACAATGTGAAAAGCAGGAGAAAGAGCAACCTTTGAAGTATCAGATATCTTTTTTTTTTTAATGCTGCTTGAAAGTTGGGCTTTACAATTACAGTTTTAAGAGATGGGAGTCAATATTCACAAAATCTGTTTTAGCAGGACTAACAGTGTGGTATCAGAGGGTTTTCTTCCCATAGTTGCTAATGACTAAACCAGAATTGCTAGAAACAAAGTCCATTTCAGCCTCACAATTTAGTCTTCATATGTTTCTAAAACTGTACATCAGGACCACACTATTTTAGCCTCCATCGAGAATAAAATCTGTAACCTAGTTGTTACTGTATGTTCAACTGTTTATTAAAACACATAAAGTATGTAACATGACTTAATACAAATTTAACAAAGAAACCACAGATTCAAACAAATCCCTTCAAATTCAGATTCAGATTCAGTTTATCTGTCATTCAGCAAAAACATCAAAGATGCGCCGCAGAACAAAAAGACAATGCAGAGACTCTAATAAAAACAAAGAATAAATACTGGGGAAAAAAAAGACCAGTTTTCAGTGAAGGAAATAACTGTAATGCACTTTTAATCAGCATTTTTTGTTTCTTTTGTTTTGTTTCAGTATTTGGGAAAAAGCAGTAACTGGAAGGTTGGGTTAGCTTTTGAGGGCAATCCGCAGAGTTGAGCAGAGACGACAGTGTTGAACGCCAGTAGAGCAAAGTAGACAGCTGGGTGACAGAGGACTAAAAAGGGAAGGATTGTCTTAATATTGCTTTAAAGCTTCCGAGCAAATATTCTGCAAAAACACAAGCTTTGTTTCATGTTACTTAATCCTGTTTTTCAGATCTTGGAGCATTTTTCATCTCTTTCTATTAAAAAATGCTTCCATAAGTGTAGCTGAATCTTGCTGTGAGAAAGTGAGGGTGGGTTGCCCATTTTTTCAGTAGATGCTCAAATATTAAATGAGTTAAATGTTTAAAATGAAAAATATTTTAAGTTATAAAACAATTAGTTTTCTTGAAAATTAATTGTAAATATGCAAAATAAGAAAATAGCTCTTTGCTGTTTAATTCTTTCCAGATGAAAAAATCTAAAGACATGAAATCTGCTGCAGATATTTAATTCAAAGTATTCATGCAAACAGTGGTCAAACAAGCATGCACATGTAATTCCATCAGACGTTTGAGTCGTTGTATGAGCAAAAATTAGAACTGATTCCATCTATGTTCATTTGGCATGAGAGATAAAGAGAAAGACGGAGGAATCTTCAAAGAGTGTCACTGACGTTTATCTCTGCATTGGATTGAGTGAAGGGAATCAAGGCTTTCTTCAAAGCACCACTGAAGAAAAAAAAACTGCATCTATTAATTAAAAGCTGATAATAGAGGTGGGGTCCACTGATGGGACAGAAAAATAAGGTAAGAGAGAATCACCACGTATTCCCACGACTTAGCTAGAACACAGGAAGCTTAAATAGAAATAGAAGGAATAAAATCCTTTCCTTTTCTAAAAATGAAAATATCTTTATCCTGCTGTTAAATATCCCTGTAATAGCACACAGCTCCCTTAAGACCTACAAAGTTGTGCACAAAGAAAGGGACGAAAAAGCAGACAAACACAGATTTGTGAGTATAAAAAAAATAAAAACACAAAAAGGGCCCAGATTTGTTTTCAGAGTGGTGCAAATGAATACTGTAAAAGGTAAAAAGATAGACATTTTATGAAACGGCATAAAAAATTCTAGATTATACACTTATAATGCATCATGCAATGAAAAAAAAGTAGACTCTGGAGTACTTTTTTAATATCTCAAATGCAGCTGGCGATCTGGGTAGCACTGTTTAAGCTCTAAAAATATACTGTACTAAATGATGTCGTTTCGCTTAAATTATGGACGCTACCCACTCAGGGCACTTGGATTTCATTGGATGAGCAGTATGGAGGAATATCGCCAAGTTTTTGTGGACTTTTATGGACCTTTTTGGTTCATTTGCTACAGTAGTGAACCCCATTAATGTCAGCGGATAACGAGAAGCCTCCCGGATCGCCAGCTGCATTTCAAAAAGTGCTCCAGAGTCTTGCTCAGCATCAGGGTGAGTAAAAAATGAAGGCATGCCATTCTGTGGGTGTTCTGTTCCTTTAAGTCGAGATGCTCAGCTAATATGGGAAAGGGACTAACTTATCCGCTAAAAGAAAAATGCAAAAAAGTTAATTTCACATCTGTCTGTCCTCTTTTTTTTGTTGTTTGTTTTTTTAACAGGCAAATGGTTTAACATTCAGTCAGAGGAGTGCAGGAACTAGCTTTACTTTTCATTTTCTTAAACAATCCAAACTATTTTGATGAAAAAAAATAACCAAGTATTTGTTTTCCTTAAACTCATGTAAAGATGAAATGAAAATGAAAGGAAACCTGTCCACTATGCAAACTTCAACTTAGGACAATAGCCTGTGGTCTTCTGTCACCCCTCATGTGGGTCTTGGAGCATGTCACTAATGTGTCTGGTTTTAGCAACTACTCATTTCTGGCCTCCATCAAACTTGTAGCCTGTAGCCTTTTGTTTCAAGTGCAAACACTGGAACAGTCTGTAACTGTTAGGCCTTTTTCTGAACAGCTCTGCCATCAGCTGAGCCACTCAGAGCTTGTGGTTGGAAGACTGAGCCACCATCTTTTAGTGAACCCGTGGGTCCTACATTGAGAGGCTTTGGCCACTGCTATTTCGTCTCGGTGTTTTAACCACCTTGTTTTAGTCGTTTATTGAAAACTACTATGCAATGAAATTTAGAAATGCAATGACTTCACAGTGTTCAGCTGTCACATGATAATCAAATTATTTAGTTATATCATGTGTCATATTAACACTGTGATTCAGTTGAACTGTGTATTTTAGGTGCAGAAATACTAGAAAATGATCATCAACTACTGTAAGCAAATGGCCCAAGGCATAATACATTTGTTTAATTAGGTTGGCAGTTGTGGCAAATGTAGATGCGGCATTTGTTACAACCATCCTCACGCCAGTCAGCCATTAAAAAGCTAACCTTTTTTAGCATTTAGCTTCAAAGCTGGCACTAATTCAACACATCAAATTAAACTAGAGAAACTAATACTTGAGCTGATGTAAGTGTATCTACAACACAATGGGCACAATGCAGAAAAAATTGGTGATGAAAATATTTGGTTTCATACCTGAAAAAAAGTATTTTTTTTTTTTTTGGACAGTTTTTCACTCAGAGACACCAGGCTTTACCAGTGAGCTCAATTTTCAAGTGGGCACAAACTGTGTTGATGACGTCACCACAGCTCCTTTCTAACTAGTTAAACTAAATTTGTTACAACCATCCCTGGTCTCCCTACTAATAGAATCATGTTAGGAAAGATATTTCCCAACATTGATAGATAATATGCTCAAAGGACATATTTCCTTCATATGAATAAAACAGTTTCTTCTCACCAATAACTGAATCAGTGAGACACAAAGGAATAAGGAGACAAAATAACATGTCAGTGGGCTAGCCCTCATGATGCATTCAATGTTATCATGGCACACAATGCTGCGTTCAAAGTCATAATTCAAAAATCACAGTCATTACTTTTCATTATCAAGTTTAATCCATGTAAACAGGCAACATAATTTAACGCTTTTATAACCAAAATATTGTAAATACGGCTTTTACTGCTACAAATTCATCTGTGGTAGAAAATGTGCATGCCTTTAAACAGAGCACAACATCATACAAAAACACAAGCATACACATGTTTAACCAGTCTCTTGGTACACAGCAGTCTATTATAATTTGCACTATTTAATTATCAGAAAACCAGTTACAGAGCTGAGAAGTTATTGATAATGAGGAGCCCGTCTGGGCTGGTCCAGTCACAGTCATGTGTGAACCAAAGACCAACTGTAAGGCATGAATACTGCACTGGAGCCAACAACAACCATAAGAGGCTTTAGAACAAAGCATCACAGAAAAGCAAATCCACCTGTGAGTCTTCAGAATCTGTTGCAAGGCCAACATAAACAGAAAAACAACCCCTCAAGTTCACATTCACAGGGAAAATTTGGAAACATCAATTAACCTAAGAAGCACGTTTTTGGACTAAAGGATGAAGCTGGGATTGCCCAGAGAGGACCCACACATGCATGGGAAAAACACACAAACTCCACTCATGGAGGCTCCAGATGAGGATCAAGGAACCACTTGCTTCTTGCTTTGAGACAACAGCACTAACTCCTTCACCATCCACAACATACTTAAATTTATTTGAATGTTTCTTTTAAAAGGTGAGCAAATACTAACAGAGATAAATTGAGAAGGGGATCTGATGAATTCTTATCAAATTAAATGGCAGATCTAATTAAATTGAGAAGCATTAGAACTAATTACTCTAAATGATGTGATTTCATGGTGTAAAAGTAAATTATCTACAAATCGCAATTCTATTTAATAGGCCTGGCATTTATTTATAAGACAGAAATTTATTTTGCCACTCACTCTTGAAACTCATTGGTGTGATTGATTAAAAACTGCAACAGCATTTTCAGTTTGCATCTGTTAACTGATAGCCAGCTGACATCTTAAAGCTCAGCAATTTGATATTCCCATAATCGTGTCTGCAGATGGGGGGAGGGGGGGATTTTTGCAGGCCGGCATCTTCACATTTTGGAATCTTTTCTGTTAACCTGAGAGGCATTTGAGCTAAGATGGACAATCCAGGTGCCATAAAGTAAAAATCCTACTGTGTTTTTGGATCTACCTGTACATTTAGAACTGTTGAGCTCATCTACCTGCAGAAGAGCTGTGCTAATTAATTTCACCTGGTTTAGTGATTGATTGGAACAACTGATGGATAGGATTGTTACTTCCCGGAGCAGCGATGTCCACCGCTCAATGGGCTTTATGCACAGTTCCAGTACTTCCTGAACTTAATACTGCACCTTTGTTTCCTGTCTTACATGATTGGATGAACTGATTAATCCAGGTGTGTCTGATCATTTGCTGCGGTCAGACACACCTGGATTAATCAGTTCATCCAATCATGTAAGACAGGAAACAAAGGTGCAGTATTAAGTTCAGGAAGCACTGAAGCTGTGCGTAAAGCCTATTTGAGTAGCAGAAACTGAAGAAGATACTGATGGAAGATGTGGTGAGTTGCATCAATGATTTTGCCCAAATGTAATATAGATTATCATCAAAGTATAGCCTAAAATGGTGAACAACATACAAAGATATGCCTAATGTCTTAGAGTAAAAACACTGAGTGAGAGCATTTCATGTCATTTGAGCTAATAGTTTAAAGTCATAAACAGAAAAAATTCATATGAAAACTTTTGGTTAAGTTGATGATATTGAAAAATCCCCATAACAGGCTAAACCATTCTTGTTATTTACAAATAAATAGAAAACTGCATGAATTAGGGTTTAATTTGAATCGCTATGTTGAGTTAATTGGTTACTGTAAGTTACCCCTGGGGGCGAATATGAATGTGAGGGATTATCTGTCTTGCTGTGTTGGCCTTGCGACAGACTGGCGACCTGACCAGGTTGTACCCTGCCTCTCGCCTGATAATAGCTGGGACAAGCTCCAGCAACCCTGCGACCCTGGACAGGATAAGCAGTAAAGAAAATGAATAAATGGATGAATGAATGAATGCTACTTTAAGGTTGCTGTAATGTATAACAGACAGTTTTATTACAAATGTGAAAAAAATGGTGAGTTTTCTAACGTTACATGCATTTGCTCATGTCTGTAACGTAACGTGAAGATAGCGTTGAAGGCATCTTTTTTCTCCTTTCATTTTTACGTTTTTCGGCCCAAAGACGAAAAAATAATCCAGTCGCCGATGAGGGAGATTATTGCTGCTGCAGACAGCATTGCGAACTTTTCCGGAAACAGCCAAGATGTCAGTTAACTGTGCCATGGACAACTACAGTATGTATTGGTGACACACGGAAATTTTGAGGGGTTTCTTTGGGTAATAATTTAGTCCCTAGCACTTGAAACTACATTTCTGTCAGCGAACTGTTCCAAGCAACTGAGAAACTTGAGAAAGAAACTCCATCATACTGGTGAGTGCGGCCAGTTTTGATTAGATATAGGAAAGGAACAGCAGCTAATGCTGGAGACACACTACACAACTGTCACAGTTGTTGCTAATTTTGAAAAGACTGAGGCGTTCATACTAACCGATTAGATTACGCTGAATCATTCAAGATTGGGAAACACATTTAATGCCTGTCTCCTCCATGGGATTCCAAACTACAAGATCTTTCAACCCAACTGAGGTGGTGGAAATCACCGACTCCTTGTGTGCCAACTGCCATTATACAGAAAAGAAGAAGATGCACAAATCATCTTCCAGATTCTCTTCTCCGTTTTGTTACGGTAGTCTATTTGCTACCCCCTTCTTCAACAGTGTTGTACTGCGGTTAGATTCTACATAGACTTTTTGGAGAAAGTAAACAGACCTGAATGGGTATCAATGAATGCTGAATGGGTGTTAAATACAAGCATGTGTGTTTGTATGCGTTTGTGCGTCATGGCTGTTGGTGTGGCATTAAATCAAAAGTTTAACAGCTCCATAAATGATGTGGTCAGCACCCCTGTGCACCTACAGGAAAAAATAGTATGGCATCGCCACGGGGTGTGTGGGTCGGGACGGGCAAGATTATTGAAATATGTGCATCAATCCGCGCAACACTAATTCCCAAGGCTGTGGTGAGGCTGTGTCTGCACCTGGCTGTAACAATAATAAATTGTGTTTAATAGATACAATATTTAAAGTGACATCGGGCAGTGAATAGGCTGCTGTAGCCTATAAACAAATATGTTTCACAAATATGTAATAACCTTGGGAGCCATCAGTCTGACTCCACAGCAGCGCGTCACACACTCTCAGCTCACCACCTCTCCTCTGTTTGCATGTAATGCCGGGGCAGAACACATTTTTTCCCCATAAACAGTTTCAAGTTCGTTCACAGTGAAATTCTTTATTTTTCTTCACTTCCATAGTTATATTTTGTCTTTCTGATTGTGCAGAGAGGAGAATCCCCAGTTCAAGTAGTACTTCAACATGTGCGCTCTAGTCCACGTTTACTGGGATGTACAAAGGAAATTTACCTATTTAGATCCATGCATATGCACAGATTGCATCTGAAAATGATTGTGCACATGACATTGTCAGGATTTGATAATATGCTGTGTTTCAGTAGGAAATCCACGCAGTTCTTTGCACGTGTGGCCGCAGCAGTTCTGCTGCGCAGCTCCCAGTCGGGCGTAGTTGTGTCTAGTTTTCAAACATGTTTCATTTACTACAACTGAGGTCGCGTCGGGTCAGTTTCTGTAACACACTTGGAGATCTGAGTCACTTCCCCAGACACACCAACAGATTTTTCTGCTGACTGGCGAGGCAGACTGAACCCAACTAGCCCCAACTGGAGCCGACTACATCCGACTGACGATCCTGGGTAAAATCGGGCAAATAATCGTGTAGTGTGTCGCCAGCTTTAACTAAAGTTAGCAAGCAAATAGATACAAGCCAGTTGCACCAACTTTCTTCTGAAGTCGAATAGCTATACTACTCTATTGCAGTTCGATTTCACTTGTATAAAGAAGGATTTCTGTTTCCTGGTGCATTTCGTTTGTTTGAGTGAGAGAAAGTCAGTCAGTGATATGTCATAAGTTTCTCTTTAGAATCAAGTTTATTGTGTAACATCTATATCGTAGCTCTCACAGTAAATGGAGACAAAAAAAGGAATTTGAAAAAAAAAAGGAAAAATTAAACTGCTTAACAAAATTGCTTCTGTGTCCATCTCGGTCTGAAATGATTTTGTTTTCTATATAGAGGTTAAAGAAAGGGTTTAAAGCAATAAGCAAAAGAGCAATAATCGCAGTGATCTTTAGATATATTCTGTATTTCATTACAGGAAAAATGTGCGATTGTTTGGATTGTTTTTTCTATATAGCTCAGGTCAAACACGGTGTGCTTTGTCCACAGGGCAGTGAAAAAGATTGATTTTAATAGCTGGCTGACAATGAAGGATCAAAGAAATGGACAATGTTACGTCATGGCTGTTTTTTTTTAAAGACTTGTACATGTCACCTGTTTTTAGCTGTTTGGATGGTGAAGGATGACATTTTCGTTGGGTGGCTGGCCTCCCTGGGATCAGTAAAATCAACAAAGAGACCTTCCACATATTCATCCTCGTCCACAACAAACACACATTCACATCTGTCTTTAACTTTTTTACCAATCTATCTTTTTATATCACATAACCTGTCTTATGTTATTCTATTTCATTCTACATATGGACAGGAAAGTGGGCCAGCTGTGGCTGGTGTTTGAAATGCAGGCCAAAATTAGAAAGGAATGGCAGAATCAGATGGGGTCAAAACGTCTGGGCCAAGCCCGAGATGTAGCTGCCTTGCTGCTCCCAATTAGACTAAAAACCTACAAGTGGAAAGTCTGACTCTGATATATTCAACCAGGCCAGAGTCCGGCCCTGTGCTTCTATCTGTCAGAGAGAAGAGGAAGTGGGAGAGCAGCAGAGAAATGGGGAGTTACAAACATTAGAAGAAGAGGAAGGAGAGGCTGAAGATAAATTGGCCAGCCCTCCCCGCCACCTCTCCCCCTCCCTTTGCCTCTCTCAGGATTACTGTGCGCGAGACTGCAGATAGATTCTGATGTTCTCATTTATGTCTTAATGATTGGGTTAGTATGCAGCTTGTGCTCTGCAATGCTGCGTGGAGAAAGAAATCAAGATCACAGAGGCACAAAAGCATACATGGGCACTTATAAACATAGTTGCAAGATAAAAATATTAACACTAAAGAAACATAATGCATGCAATGATAAAGATGTGGATATAAGTGTGACCAGGAATGCAGAGATACTCCATATTACCAAAAAAAAAAAGAAATGAATAAAGAAAAAAAAACCTGACTGTTGATTTTTTGCAGAGCCCAAAATGACTCATGTAATATTTACTGTTTGAAGTATAGGAAGACAAAATGCAAGTACTGTATATCACTCACACATGGCCATGAAGTGCACTTCTTAGCCCAATAAGTGAATAAGTTAGAGGATGTAATGACATGTCATATCATCATAGGTGGCTAATGCATGAAATTCCAGGATGAGCATCCTTGTAGTAAACATTCGTATCATTTAAATATTTCATTGAGTCCAATTACTTGCTTGTTTACTTATTAATCTGATTGCTGCTGCCAGAATAAGCCCCAGCCTCGTGTCATGGAGAGAATGAGTTTGTGTGAGCAGAGGAGAGCCGAGCACAAAAGCCTCTTTATGGTTTTTAGACCTACTGCAGGGAAAAACATTGACTTTACACAGAATTATAATGGTAGCTTGAAGAAAACTATCATGATCCAGTTAAGGATTCAAGGTCCTCAAGGGTATGCACCAAAATGCTTTCATTATTTGTAGCCATGCTGTAAACTTATCACACTCAGAGGCAACAGTACTATGGAAGTATAAAAAGCAAGTTGCTCAAAAAGTAACATTTAAGAAATGAAAATATTAACAGTTTGTGATTTATAAAAGGTTTTTTGAGTTTGAGGAAAACGGCTTGGTGATGTTAAAACCTTTCATTTATCAAATATTTGCAGAATAGGTTTAGCAACATAAAGCTTCAGCAGCAGTGCTGAATCATATAAAAGAAAAAAAAAGAGAAACAGAGATTCAGTATAAAGTGTCTGTCCAATAATTTCCAACTTTTATCTCCATTGATGGTTAAAAGTTATAGTTTGGTTTCAAATCAAGTGATAGTGAATAACTTCTGAATTAAAAATTGAGGTCTCAGTCCTTAACATTTGTATTCCAGCCACAGCATTGTTAAAGGGACTAGAGGCAAGATTAAGAAATGAAACTCGCTACTGCCACGACGCTTCGGGTAACTACAGCCACGAGCCAAGCCGTCATGGGAGCGTGCACAATTGAAGCTGTAATGTTGTTTACATCGCTTTTTCTTCGTGGTTACACTTTTTAGTGGTCTTTCAGTTGATCTGGATCGTTTACTAACTAGGGATGTATATCGTTATGATTTTATCGATACCAATACCAACATCGATACTCCTTATCGATACCAGTATTTATCGATTTTCTTATTGATACCATAACGTAATTTAGAGTAAATAATAAAGACATTACAAGATGTTAAAAGATCCAGTGGTGAAGAACATTTGTTCAGATGGTGTTGAAGAATCCTGGACATAAAGGTAGGTGAAGGACAGCTGGAAGAATAAGGGAATTGTGTCTGTCTTATTCCATCACTGTGATTATTTGACTGTGTAATGATAACTCGATGGTTAAGTAGATGTGCAAAAACTATCAATAAGAGTATCGTTTGTCCAGAATCTTAACGGTACCCTGGTATCGTTAAGATTAGGAACCGGTACCAAACGATAGCGGTACTCGGAATACATCCTTATTGCTGATGGCAGAGGAATCCATAACTATCGCTTACAGTGTTTGAATTTACCGCGACCGTCTTCTTCCTGTATCAAAACTGTCAGGAATGCGGATGCAGCATCATTTGATGTCACATCCGCAGGGCAGCAGATTTAGCACTGCATCATCCATTACTATTAAAAAATAAATGGATGTGCATGTTTGTTTGTTTTTTTAAATTCCTGTCTCTAGTCCCTATAAGTAATTGTAAATCTACAAGTTTATCTGTAGACCTCATGAAATTTTTTTGTAGTTTTCCACTTTATACTGTAGAATGAAAAAGGCATTTTTCTAAAATGTATGAGCATGATGATGATTTTGTCAGAGCATTTATTTGAACACTAACATTAAGATCTCTATCAATGAATAAACAAGATTCTTTAGTGTAGGTGTTAATCTTCTGGTGCTGGTTCAAATGCAGTGAAATATTTATATGGCAAAACAATAGAAGTCAGTGCAGTTCAAATCATTCATTACTGCTGAAAATAGCACAAGACAACATGACCTCCTTACACACACACCCTTGATTGCAGCTTTCAGGTGTTTTTGTGTGCATGTGGTCCTGTAATTTAAAGAGCAAAGCAAAGGCATTCACTGATAATGATAAAAATTAGAAAAATGGAAACTATGAGGATGATTAAACCAAATTTTGTGAGGACAGAAAACCATTGTGCAATGAGACTGGATTCACAGTTTGTATATATATATATATATATATATATATATACACTCACCATCCACTTTATTAGGTACACCTTGCTTGTACAAGGTTGGACCCCTTTTGCCTTCAGAACTCCTTAATAGATTCACCAAGGTACTGGAAACATTCCTCAGAGATTTTGCTCTATATTGACAGTTGCTGCAGATTTGTCAGCTGCACATCCGTGATGTGAATCTCTTGTTCCACCACATGCCAAAGCTGTTGGATTGAGATCTGGTGACTGTGGAGGCCATTTGAGTTCAATGAACTCATTGTCATGTTCAAAAAAACAGTCTGAGATGATTCACGGTTTATGACATGGCGCATTATCCTGCTGGAAGTAGCCGTCAGAGGATGCTACACTTTGGTCATAAAGGGATGGACATGGTCAGCAACAACACTCAGGTAGGCTGTGGTGATTAAACCGCCACGTTGTACTAAGGGGCCCAAAGTGTGCCAAGATAATCTCCCCCACACCATTACACCACCACCAACAACCTGAACCATTGATACAAGGCAGGATGAATCCATGCTTTCATGTTGTTGACACCAAATTCTGAGCCTACCATCCAAATTTTGTAGCAGAAATGGAGACTCATCAGACAAGGCAACATTTCTCCATCTTCTATTGGCCAATGTTAGAGCGTCTGTGCGAATTGTAGCCTCAGTTTCCTGTTCTTAGCTGACAGGAGTGGCACCCGGTGTGGTCTTCTGCTGCTATAGCCCATCTGCTTCCAGTTTGGATGTGTTGTGCATTCAGAGATGTTCCTCTGTTTACTTCGGTTGTAACAAGTGGTTATTTGAATTACTGGTGCCTTTCTATCAGCTTGAATCAGTCTGGCCATTCTCCTCTGACCTCTGGCATCAACAAGGTGTTTTTGCCCACAGAACTGCTGCTCACTGGATATTTTCTCTTTTTCGGACAGTTCTCTGTAAATCCTAGAGATGGTTGTGTATGAAAATCCCAGTATATCAGCAGTTTCTGAAATAGTCAGACCAGCCCGTCTGGCACCATCAACCATGCCACGTTCATAGTCACCGAAATCACCCTTTTACCCATTCTGATGCTCGGTTAAAACTGCAGCACATCGTCTTGACCATGTCTACATCCCTACAGTAAATGCATTGAGTTGCATCCATGTGATTGGCGGATTAGAAATTTGCGTTAACGGTTAGCGTTTGCAGTTGGACAGTGTATATACACTGGTGTACATATACATACACTGGTATATGAATATATACCAGTGTGTGTGTGTGTGTATATATATATATATATATATATATATATATATATATATATATATATATATATATATATATATATATATATATATATATATATATATATATATTAGGGATGGGAATTTTAGGTTTTTTTCAGAGTCAACTAGTCAGGCCAATCAAAATTGATTAACTGATTAGTCATGACATCATCATGACGTCATCAATAATAAAACAATTATTACTTTTATCCCCAAAGGGAAATTTTAAAACGTGTGAGATCTTATTGATAAATTGGGTGTGTTCCATACATCAGCGGGGATCTCCTCTGCCTCTATCCTGGCCGCTGCCACGGCGACCTCCACTTCCATCCCGGCTGCCGCCGTGGGGGACATCCGCCACTGCGGGGATCTCCACCTCCATCCTGGCTGCCACCGCGGGGACCTCCACCTCCATTCCGGCCATCGCTGCAGGCATCGCTGCCTATTGCGGGTCAGCCGAGTCCACTACTGCTGCTGCGGGGACCTCCATCTCTGCTGAGGTGGGGGTTTCTGCTTCATCTTCAGCTGTTGCTGCTGTGGGGACCTCCGCAATGCCATGGTGGCCGGGTCTGGCGCATGCGGTCGACAAGCAGGTGCGTTAATCATAGACACCTCCATGATCAGGCTTGTCCGTGTCAACAGGTGCCGCACATCCTGCCATCCACGTGTACTTGTCAACAGCATTGCCAGCTTCGTCCACAAGCTTCTTCATAACCACCCATCTGTCTCTACAATCACAGTGCATGCAGGTACAAACAACCTAAAACTCCAACAGTCAGAAACCTTAAAGGACCACTTCACCCACCTTATTCACAACATCAAACAGTTAAACCAGGGGTGGTCCAGTTCCGGTCCTCGAGGGCCACAATCCTGCAGGTTTTCCATGTATCCCTTCTCCAACACACACCTGACTCAAATTCATAGGCTGTTAGATTAATTTAATTTGAGTCAGCTGTGCTGGTACAATGAGGCATGGAAAACCATCCGGACAACGGCCCTTGAGAACCGGTTTTGGACACCACTGAGTTAAACAATGCATTATTTTCGGTCCACTGCCCTTCCCAAAGACATGCATGCTAGGTTAATTGATCACTCTAAATTGCCCCTAGGTATGAATGTGAGAGTGAATGGTTGTCTGTCTCTCTGTGTTAGCCCTGCGACAGACTGGCGACCTGTCCAGGGTGTACCCCGCCTCTCGCCTGATAATAGCTGGGATAGGCTCCAGCAACCCCCGCGACCCTGAACAGGATAAGCGGTACAGAAAATGACTGACTGACTGGCCCTTCCCACATTTTGGTGACATTATGTTCAGTCGACTGCAACAGCTCCATATTTGGCTTAAGGATACTGCAACTCCATCAACAAACCATATGTGGACAATTTCACTACTTTCTACAGGAGACTGTACCTTTTTAAGCCAGACGGTATCCACCCAAACCGTAAAGGATCATGGCTTCTTTCCATGAACATTGAACTTACACTTTGCTCCTGCTATTTATTCACTGACTGACACCACAGCACACCTATTAGCAAGCCCCATGCTCCTGTACACCATATCCCAGTCCACATTAACAACAGGTATCATTCACATCGACAGTCACATCCATGAATTATGTCTACTATTCGTTGTCTACAGCCGATACATGTGGCTTCTGACAGAAACCCAGGAACAACTATCCAACAACAGAATGACAACTTTCAACATGGCCTTTTAAATGTCTGCTCTCTTTTACAGTAAACAACTCTTTTATCATCAATGATCTGATTTTAGATAAAAATATTGACTGTCTTTTTTTGACTGAAACCTGGCTTGGCACTGATGCACCAATTATTCTCAAGGAAGCCTCTCCCCTACATTTAAAATTTCTATTCTCAGTCTGGGGAGGGAGAGAAAGAGGTGGATCACTCACAACTCGTCGTCGTCGTCTTCTTCCGCTTATCCGGGATCGGGTTGCGGGGGCAGCTGCCTAAGCAGGGAAGCCCAGACTTCCCTCACCCCGGCCACAGCCGCCAGCTCATCCGGGGGGATCCCGAGGCGTTCCCAGGCCAGCCGGGAGACGTAGTCCCTCCAGCGTGTCCTGGGTCTCCCCCGGGGTCTGGTCCCGGTGGGACGTGCCTGGAACACCTCACCAGGGAGGCATCCAGGAGGCATCCTGACCAGATGCCCGAGCCACCTCATCTGGCTCCTCTCTATACGGAGGAGCAGCGGCTCTACTTTGAGTCCCTCCCGGATGACCGAGCTCCTCACCCTATCTCTAAGGGACAGCCCGGCCACCCTGCGGAGGAAACTCATTTCGGCCGCTTGTACGACCTCGTTCTTTCGGTCATGACCCACAGCTCATGGCCATAGGTGAGGGTAGGAACGTAGATGGACCATTAAATCGAGAGCTTCGCCTTCTGGCTCAGCTCCTTCTTCACCACGACGGACCGATGCAGAGTCTGCATCACTGCAGACGCCGCACCGATCCGTCTGTCCATCTCCCGCTCCATTTTTACCTCACTCACAACTCAATTTAAACAAAACAATCACTTGAAATAACTTGTGAGCATCAGATGCTTTTGTCTTTAACAGCCCACCTGTTTTATGTATGACAGTCTACAGACCACCAAAGCCTCCTTCCTGTTTTATACAAGAATTTTCATACTTTTTTATCTACTATACACTTAAAACACGATAGAATATTAATAACTGGTGATTTTAACACATTGACAACAGTTTTGATCCTCTTCAGAACTTTTAGCAGTTTTCTCAGTGATGCGCCTCCTATTGGTGGCTAAACTAGCATCCATCTTGTATTGTACCTGTACTGTGAGCTCACTCCAGCCAATAAAAGACAGTCTTATCTTCACTCTTGTTTCCTTGCATTTATTTACAAAATCCGACATGACGCGTGTTAAAAATCCAAACAATTATTTTCAGAATCGATTCATCTGCCGACTATTTTTTCGATGCATTTATCGATTCAATTATTTTTTTCAATTAATTTATCAATCTAACAATTTTTTTACTGTTTGATTAATAGAACAATTAATTTAACAAGAACAAAATCCAAAACCATTCTCAATTTTCAACATTTTATTGAATACTAAAAATCTTGTGCAATTTCAGCTGAGTTTAACAGCACTCTTGTTCAGCAATTTTTTTTTTTTTGTTATACTTGTATGATCCCCGAGGGGAAATTAGGGCTCTGCATTTTACCCATCTCTGTACTGTGAGTATCAGAGAGCAGTGGGCTGCTACTTAAAGTGCCCGGGGAGCAGTTGGTGGGGGGTTAAGGACCTTGCTCAGGGGTCCACAGTGGTACACCCAGGAGTCGTGTCGGGGAATCGAACCCGGGTCCTCCGCGCCCAAAAGGGTGAGCACCTCCTTCCTCACGATGTCATCTTCATCTTTCTCGTCTTCCTCGCTGCTCTGGTCATCTGAGTTTGAGCCCAACAAAGTGTTCAGCGCAGACAAATCCCTGTCATGGTTTATGCAGCTAACTAAGCTAAATATATAATGACTCTGAAGCCTAACTTATAGTCATCCGTAAAGTGCTCTACGTAGGTTACGTAGAGACCTCTACGTCGACGGAGAGCCTGTCGGAGAGCCTCTCCATCGTCTCCGGCTGCACAAAATATTTTTTAAGTGTCCGTCACTCTGTCAAAGGACGACGGAGACGGCAAGGGCTGTGATTGGTCTACCGCTACGTAAACACTAGCAGCACCATTTTTAAACCCGCTAGCCTACGAAGGTGTAGGTATGAGTCCAACCGAAGAACTTTTGGCTGAAGAAGTGAGGAATTACCAAAATTGCCCCATCGTCTTTATTTTGCATCAAAAGTATCTCTGTTATTCAGCTGCAGCAACAACAATCGTCTTTCTCTCTGATGGCATCATATGAGTAGGTCAGTCTCGTGTAGCGACCCCTACTTATCAGGCGGGAAATTGCACTGCATATCCGGCAGCATGACGGAGAACTATGAAGGCTGGAGGGGTCTCCGTCATTACGCAGTTGGATAACGCATTACGTAGTTGGAGAAGTATACTGAAGCCTTGAGGAATTTTCTGTGATTTTTCTTTCTCCTATGAATCTCAGTGTTTGTTTCAGAAACAAATATTAACAAAAGTATCTGCGATTTCTTCAGTTATCATTGCTAATAATTATTATGATCACACTCAATGTTGAGTTTTAGAAACAACATATTGTTTAGTAATGAGACACTTTGTACAAACATAAAATGATATAATCACTAAAAACATACTTGCCAACTCACCCGGATCACGCGGGAGACTCCCTTTTTTTAACGTCATCTTCCGCCGTGCTCCCAATCAGTAATTTATCCCGTTAATCTCCCAATTTTACAGTGAGGGAAACAAGCAAGCTTGTGGGGGATATCTGTCAAAGTATCTGGCAACCCCTACACGTGCAGTCTTTGGCCGGAACATGAGAAGAAGAAGCAGAAGAAGAGGAAGTTGTCATTCAGACGCACACTCAACAAAAAATTACCTGATCCAATGCGCCCTGGTTACAGACGACAAGTCACCCATGGAAAATGTGTTTTAGTAGTTCGGATTGCTTAACTGCGCATTTTTTATTCTGAATGGCTGCTACCTTGGCCAGGTCTCTATCTGTCAATCGGACCTCCTGGTTAAATAAAGGTGAAAAGAAAAGAAAAGAAAAGAAAAGAAAAGAAAAGAAAAGAAAAGAAACCCACACCACCATGGAGAAATGATGAAATGAATGAGCTGAAAAGACATTGCACGAGAGCAGAGAGGAAGTGGAGGAAGACTAAATTAACTGTTCATTCAGAAAATTTTTAAAGATCTTCTCAAAACCTACAATAGAACTGTTAAACAGGCCAGAACACTCCACTTTTCCAATCTCATGACAGACAATAGAAACAACCCAAAATTCCTTTTTAAGACGATTGATCTTTGAATAAACACAGATGTTAATGACTCCTCCATGCCAGCATCATATGCTGCATGTTAGGACTTTGCCGGACACTTCAGAGGTAAGATCATTGCTATTAGACCCAACCTTTTATCTCAGAGAAATGTTGCTTTTAACATGCCAAATGCATTGGTCTTGTCTGAAGAAACACTGAAAAGTTTTGTCCTGGTTGACGCAAAGATGCTAGATCGAGTTTTCACCCAGCTGAATCTAACAACCTGCCTTTTAGACCCCATTCCCGCATCGCTTGTAAAGATTTTTATGGTCATCGTAAATTGCTCTCTTTAGACAGGGATCTTTCCATCTGCCTGTAAAACAGCGGTGGTGAAGCCCCTTCTGAAGAAGAGTAATTTGGATCCAAATTCTTGATAACTAAAGACCTGTATCCAACTTACCGTTTTTAAGCAAAATTATAGAAAAATTGTTTTTATTCAATTACACACGTTTTTAAACAAACACAATATTCTAGAAAAGTATCAGTCTAGTTTTAGGACAAACCACAATACCGAGACGGCCCTTTTAAAGATTGTTAATGACCTAAGATCTTACTTAGACTGAGGGAAACTTTCTGTCCTGGTTTACCTGGATCTTAGTGCCACATTTGACACAGTAAACCACCAGATTTTATTAGACAGACTCAGAAGTCTGGTGGGCCTCTCAGGTGCTGTTTTTAAATGGTTTTACTCCTATCTCACAGAATGCCGATTTTTTGTAAGCTTGGATACATCCTCTTAAGAAATCCATGAAATTAAATTAGGGGTTCCCCAAGGTTCAATTTTAAGCCAAATACTTTCTAACAGAGTACATGTTGCCATTTGTGGATGGCATCAGGACATGGCATTGGCTTTCACAGCTATGCTGATGATACCTAACTTTACATCGCTGTTTCTCCTGATAACCTGGAGCCAGTTAAAGGTTGAATATGGAATACGGACAGAACAGCGACATCACGTGTGTCTAGGTTGTAGTTGCAACGGCAGAAAAACAACTCCAGCCGCTGGGATGCCAGGCTCACTGCCGATACGCAAGTGAGTAACAGTCTGCAGCAGCATGTCCAACAAGTAACGCAGAGGAGTTTATAACCGACAGCTAACGTTAGCCATGTTAGCAAACAAGCTAGCTTACCGATCCAGGAGGAAAGTCGCCTTCTCTGTGTTTTACTCCGTGGAAAACGTTTATGTGGGTCCATTTAGTGAAGTCTTCACCTAAATTTACTCCAGGTTTTGCTCTTCTCAGGTCACTCCTCCTCAGAAACAGATAACAATATCTCCAGGGCTCTGAAGCAGCTGCTTCACTCGTCGTCTCCACGGTTTTTCCCTGCACAGGCCTGACTATGACCGAAATATTGTTTCCACACAGAGATCGCATTTGGCAACCTGCAATGGCGGCGTGTATTGGCTTATAGACGTAAATAAAATGCCATTATCGAACCCGTCAAAATTTATTTTATAATTATTTTTAGGCTAAATATAATTTTTCTGGGAAATGTTGTACTTTCATTCTGTACACCCCCAAACGACCTGTGGAGGTATTATTTTTTTAAAAATATAGCTTTTAATAAAAATGTTCCATATTCAACCT
>JALJCO010003183.1:0-38374 GCA_023101725.1 Atherinomorus stipes
ACACACGCACACACACACACACACACACACACGCACACACACACCATTGTATCAAACATTAATTGTATGCCTACAACCCATCTGCATATCAAATCAAATTCATAACAGTAAGATAAAGGTTTCTACAAAGCTTTTTTTTTATTTTTAAAAAAGTATGAAAGCTAAACCTAAGTAGGGGCTGAATTTCATCCAAAAAAAAAAAAAATACTAGGATTCATCTTCATCATTTCTTTATTAATAGTCCTTAATAGTTTGATAGTTTTAACATCAGTCTTTTGAATAATTTTATTTCAGAATTCTTAATAGTCATAATTTGAAGAAATTTAAATGCTGGAAGCCTGCAACTTTTTGGAGACTGTGAAAAATAAATATTAACGCATCAAGGCTTTAGGTCAGTGTATGTTAATTTCTCCCTAAGCTGCATTTCAGCAACGCCTTATGACAAGCCACAGTAAAGATGAAAATAAACCCACCAATGCTCAGCTTATAGGCTCACCTTATAGGTGTCCTTGGCTCATAGTCATAGCTACCTGCCCCCACCTACCAGCAACTCCCTCCTCTACTGTAACCGTTCCTTCAGTTCAAATCAATTTAAACATGCCTGAAAGTTTCCCATGCAGAAGCACTGGAAGTTTACCATTCATGCCAAGCTGTATTTATTTCACTCTGCCACCTTCCAGATCTCCTTTCCATTATATGCTTCTTTTACATGAGGCCTGCACAATTGACCCCCGTGATAATCCTGTCTTTCAAACCAGTAGATTAATATTGACTTAGAGGCCTGGTACTGATGCGTGGCCTGTCCTCCAGGTGCTGGAGCATGTGGCACAGGAGAGATGGAGATTGATATACATTTTCCAAGTGTCTCTTAACCCAAAAACACCATAACAAGCAAGAAAATGGTTGTGGTTTACCAGTTTTTCCTTTAAATTGTATGCATGCTGCCACACTGCCCTTGAAAAAAAAAAAAAAAGAAATATTCTCTGGCATGCTTGCATGTATGCATGTGCACAAAGCTGGACTTATATGCTTCAAACCCCAAAGCATGACTGAGGCCAGAGAAAACAGAACATGAATTACTAATACAGGATATATTTCAGGGTATGCTTGAATATTTTTTATCCATTTGCTCAGTCGACCAGAGTCTGTGCAGGCTGCTACTTTCCGGTGAAGTAACCATGACAAATGCAGAGAAAGTCAGTTTCATGGCGATTAATGAAGATTTGATGAAGGTAGATCAATAATGCTCGTTAAACAGAAATCAGTGACAGACATGAAATTGAACGCTCCCCAACACTAGATAAAAACAAGTGAATAAGTAATAAATGAAGAGTAAATGGAGTCCATAGCAGGGTGACATTTGAATCCATATTTATTGGCTCACTACCATAAATGTACTGATAAGAAAAAGAAATTATATCAAGATTAGCTGTTGGTGAATCCTGTAAAAAGAACGAGCTTGTGACAAAATTAAGCTTTTAATCTGCAGCGTGACCTACAAGGAGAAGGGAATGACCTGCTGCTTCCTCCAGCACACCAGAAACTCAGTAGTCTGTTCCACAGTGGGCGAATGATTGATGCCCACTAACATCTGCTGTGTGTTTTCATCGGGAAAAGGCACAGTTGTCCCTCATGCCGAAGGCAAATAAAGGTGATATTTTCTTACAACTTTTCCAGGACGCTAATAGCAATTGTGACAACCTAATGTTCAGCAGTTAAAATACAAACATCTTATCAAAGCCTCTGGCGTCTGAGATGTGCACATGGTGTTCTTGTTCTGTCAGAATGAGAACAAGCTTGATGGCAAAGATGACTTATTGGTTCCATTAACAAACGTCATTGATTACTTGTCATCTTATTTCCATTCCAGCAGAGTAAAAGTATAATTAAGCTCAGGTTGAGCTTGAAGGAACTTGGGCTGTAAGAAAGTAACTGTTGCAAACAACCGAATCAATTCCTGAGTGCAGCTGTTACTTCATTGCTTTAAATAGTATGGTGCATCAATCTGAAGTGAACCCTCTTCTCTTTGTATATTGTCAGGTTCTCAGCTAAATTAGGATGTGTGGACAACAGCAGATCATCACATAAATTTATGGCTTGGAGTTGAGAGGATAAAAAAAAAAGCTGAAAATGGTTGGGTACGCATAGTTGTCTCTGAAGTGACCTTCCACCAACACTCTGATGAATCAACATGTGGGAGAAAAAAGATTATAACATTAAATATTTTACAACCAATCACTACACATCTCTGTCCTTGAATTTATAACATCCAACCAGATGCAGAGTTGCAGAACAAAAGAAGATCTAACTGCAATGTGACCCTAAATTACAACCAGATTAAACTGTTAACAACCTCCCAGCCATTACACCTCTGACACTCAAAACTAACAACATGGTGAATCTGCAAGTGATCTGGTGTAATTAACAACAGCGCACAGTTTACAAGCTACGCACAATGTTAAGCTGTTGTTGTAGTCTGCAGGCACCACATGCAAGTTAAACAGTGGTGCATGCATTTTCTGTCCAAGACTTCAATTTATTATTAGAAATTATGACACAGATCTGCAGTGATGATTCATGGCTCAAAAGAAAAATAGCTTTCTGCTTTGACATGAAAGATGCGATCAGTAAGGGCAGACAACAGAAGCAAAATGTTTGACTGTGTTTGAGAAATGGCTGACAATGAGGGGCCAGTCAAGTTGACAGCAAGGGCTTTCATGCTGGCTGAATTTTGATGCAGAGGATGACTTTGCTTTGGCCTGTGTTGTTTTATCTGTGTTTGGAATAATAACTGCATTAGGGTTTATTCAATTAATCACTGGGCGATCGGAGATGAGAAGCTTTATAGCAACTTTACAGCGAAGTGGAATGACAACTCAAAACACAAACACAAAGTATATCAGTTTGCTTTGAGATTTATCAATTATTTTACTTTATATATATATATTATTTTTTTCCATCCAACATGACTTTTAAGCTGGCCACACAATTCACTTTGTCTTTGGAGCCACTGTGAGTGTATCTTTATACAAACCATAACCATAATGTTTACCTAAACCTACCCAACTGAACACAATGTTTGATGTTTAAACCTAATAAGATGTTTTCTTTGCCCAAATCAGTGTGTGAAACTATAATTTAAAAAGAAATTTACAGTAAGAAAGGAAATCCCATTTAACTATAAAGTTTAATATTTAAAGATATAATTAAAATTCATCTGAAACTTTCCGGGATGTAAAAATAAGTAGTTGGAGCCTTAGACAAACGTGACAATGTATAAGTTATCATTTATTTAACAAAAACTAAAAGTGGGGAAGGGTTGTGCAAAAACTGACACTAGACAAGTATTTTGTCAGTCATATCGTCAGTTATATCATTATTGCAAATTTTCCAATTTATATTGTGATAAATATTTTTGGCCATATCGCCCTGCTCTACCAAGAACAAATGCAAGAACCAAACTGGTTTAATAGAACAAAATGCAACTGGAGAAGTGAACTGATGAATGGCAACTCTGGGAATAGCAAGACTGAAAGAATGAGGATTAAAGCAACTCACTCAACACAGCTAACAAAATTTCAAAATGAAAAGCAGATACAACAATTGGGAGCCAAAATCAAGGAGTAGGAAGTGAGCTATAAAGAATACACAAGGGGGTAAAATCTACATAATAAAACAGGAAACAAGACAGAAAGACCAGAAACTAAAGAAAAACTACAGAAAACAAGAACCAACCCAAAATCTAGAGGTAGACAATCCAGGTAAAAGTCCTGCCATGTTTCTGCAAATTAAATTCAGCTGGTTGAGTTATTGGTTAGAACAACTGCTGGACAGATTTTTTACTTTCTGGACCAGGGATGTCCACCTCTGCCAAAGACCAACAGACCATGACATTGTGTCTAAGATGTAGCTCCTGGGAATTTTTTGCCATTTACTTTAAGCATTGCAGACTGACTTGCTGGGACATTCAGTCCTGAAATAGTGACTACAGTCTTCCATGTTTTTTATTTTTTATTTTTTCACTGTGGAATGGGCTGCAGATTAGTGGACAGCAGCTTATCATCGCTGGTGTCTTCCCTCCTGGGCATTGTGTTAATACACAACTGTTTACTGACCTGTGTACAATGGCAACTCTTCCTCTGTCAACATAGTGTTAAAGTGTATAACTCATCTTGTTTGAACATGCTATGGTTTTCATGTTACTGGACATGAAAGATAATTTTTTTTTCCAGCTTTTTTTTTCTCTTCTTCCTTTTTTATTGCCAGTTGTGACAATGTTTACAGTGCAAAGATAAACATATTTTTTAAAAGTTTAATTACTGATCACAAACTGCTACAAAGCAGTGTTGAAATAACAGAAACACCTGTATCTTTCATTATGGGTCATTCATTATAAGAAGGCCAGAGCCAAATTATAAAGCTTCTTACTATTTGGTGAATTTTCATCCCCCCAAAAAAGGGAAAAAATCTTAATGTCACTTCAGACGGCAACTGTTTAGTTTTCAGTTGCAGAACTGGGAGGCCGCTCTTTCAGACACATGGAAAAGTGAACTTTGCATGGCATTGCACCACTGAGGGAATGTTCTTGCTCAAAGTTCAGGCCTGACAGAGAACACGCTTAGAGTAATGATCCATTAGCTGTGTGTATCTAATGAAGAAACAGATTATATGTGGAAGCGTGCAACATTGGCTTGTTAATGAGCACACTTGTTTGGATGGATGCGAGGATTCATGTGTTGGTGCTGGTATGTGTGTGTGTGCACTAAAAACATCGCAGGATAGCATGTAGAGGAGCCAGCTTGTGGAGGAAAGCGGGTGGGTGGGTTTGTAGTTAATGGAGCAATCAGTTCATCATGGAAGTTTTCAATTGCTCGGATGAGTCCACTGGTCATTTAGCTTCTCTGGTCTTCTTTTAAAAAATAAAAAAAAAAAAAAAACCCTGTTCCCAAACTCCTTTTCACCCTTTGGCCATACCTCTCTTCTCTTTCTATCTTGAACAGCCTCCATCCTTCGCTACGGCTTCCCCACTCCTCACAGATTAGTGTTGATGAGGTTATTAGCCGTGGCAGTAAACACCTTCCCTTTCTTCTTTCCATTTGGCCTGACAACTTGCTGAAGCAAGCACAACTGGAGTTTTTTTCTCTTTTTTTAGATAAAAAAAATAGATGTTTGTATCTAGAAGCGCAGTGAGCTGTAGACACAGACAAAGGAAGTAGCGACATTGAAAGGAGTCTGATCGCACTGGCTTCACCACAAATAAGAGGTCACGTAATTTCAGCCTTCTGACTGGAGAAAAAGAAAAAGCCTTTTTATCAAAGTGAGCACTCACCAAGCCAAAATTCACTCCCCAGCCTTTCCATATTCTTTCAGCACACGCTAACTACAGCTGCAATAAAAAATGAACACCACTCCATTTTTGCTTATTTATAAGGTTTGCTTTCTCCAAGGGAGAACCAACTATTTTCATCTGTAGAGAACTATATGTTTCCCCTGTGAGTGCTAGAGTGGCTTTATGAGTACCAAGGGCTCACCTTTGTACTACCCTCCCAGAAACAGGCACACACCTTGTGCACACAAAAATGGGAAGCAGTGTGTTAGTGTGGTGCTAAACCCCAAGGGGAGGTCGCTTTGATAGAGGGGTTTATGTCCCTCTCAGAGGTCTTGGAGCAATGCTCACAAAACAGGCACAAATCAATACCACACACATCTGCAGGGATGCGATTAAATTCTCCCATTCCCTTGACATCATCCAGCCCAAATGAATGTACAGGCGCTCTGTACTCAAATACCGTCACAGGGGGTGGATGATGTAAGAGGACTTCAAGGCCTGAGACAAGGTTAGCAGTATTGAGTTTACCCTGAAGCGTAAATGTCTAAATGTGACCTCAAAAACTTCACACTGTAACAGAAACTTAAGAGTCAGTCTCTTTTGGTTGTGGTGTGGGGATTCAAGTGACATTTGCCCTTTGGATAGGTGCAACATGATTACAACTTTGAGGCCACATTCCGGCAAAGAGACAGACTGACCTAAATAGCTGGATGTGTGTGTGTTGCTCTTTTTGAACACAACAGACCTCTGCAGCTGAGGTACCTAAGGAAATGAAGGCAAGAAATTCATCAAAAAGCAATCAGCAGCTCTTGGTGGTGACTGATCTAGCGTGGCATCCATTCATTATGTAAATCTTGCAACCTTTCTTTCTTTATCATCAAAGACTCTCATTCTAAAAAATTAGCCAGTCTCTCTCTGTGGAAAAACAACAGATCACTAAAACTGGACTGTTGCTATGGAAACTATGTGGGAGAAACCATTTTAGGAAGAGCAGGCAGCAAGGGTGTGTGTGTGTGTATGTGTGTAAAGCCAGCCGGGTCCGTGAGGAGAGCAGTGTTAGCATCAACAGGTGTATTGGCAACAGCAATATTGGAGTCCCAAATGGAATAGTAAATTAGATTTAGGATGCCGTGACATCGGACAGTGGATTAGTGTGACGATATGATGTGGTGCATGTCAACCAAGATTGAGTATTAAAGTGAAGGTGCTGCACTTATTGTCACTGCTGCAGATGGACCTCATTATTAGGAGATTAGTTCATGCCTGCACAAAAATAAATCCCATTCACTGATGTCTATCAGCATTGCAGAACTGCAGTGGATTCACCAGCCTCACACTGTCATTTAAAGCAAATGTGGGACAAAAGAGAAACAAAAAAACAAGCTTTTAGACAGCTATGAATATTGCTGGTTATAACAAATACAGCCACCCAAAACCCAAATATCAGTCATACTTGTTGCCAACTGCAGCTAACATGGACGTGATAAAAGATTCAAAGGGAAGAGAGAGATTACCTTCAAGGGCAAAAACCCCTGAATGATCATTTACATTCATGAATCAATAATCCTTGTCAGATGAAAGAGAGAGATAAAGAGTTGTCACATCTTTGGGGTCATTTCTGTGCTGAAGGAACCCATTTTCATTACTCTGGATGAAACGCACCAAAGCACAGGAAACCTCTATTTCCCTAAGCGGTCGGTCATCTCTGATGGCGCCCTACCTGTTCAGCTTGAAATTTATGAGGGTGTGTTATTGTCCCCTTCAGCCATAACTTAGCCAGATTTGACAGCAAACAATGTTCCCCATGCTGGCACCTCAGATGTTTGTGTGTGGAATATGAAATGTGATCTGTAACCTGCACCTCTATTCATTCCCTGTTTGGAAAGTATTACAAAATACTTCAGGTGGAAGATTCAAATTTAGCCAAGTAGTTTTTCTTTTGGTGTACCTTTATTTGAAATAATCTGTGGTTTGAGCAGATTTTATCTTTAATTTGTGTTAAAGCCATAAGATCATAAATGTATAGTCTATTCATGCAGCTTAACATCCAAAAATAGTGCAGCATTGCAAAATATAAATTAAAAATGCATTCAATTTCAAATAATGTCGAGTAAGTTCCACATTTTGATAAATATCTATATAAAAATAACCCAAGAATGTACTGTAAACGGGTAATACTCATTTTATAGTTAATAAAACCAGTAATCAGTCAGTCATTTTCTGTACCGCTTATCCAGTTCAGGGTTCACGGGGGTTGCTGGAGCCTATCCCAGCTATTATCAGGCGAGAGGCGGGGTACACCCTGGACAGGGCGCCGTCTGTCGCAGGGCCAACACAGAGAGACAGACAACCATTCACACACACATTCATTCCTAGGGGCAATTAAGAGTAACCAATTAACCTAACATGCATGTTAGCCGCGACCCTAATCCCCTGCGACCCTGAACTGAATAAGCAGTACAGAAAATGATTGAAATGATGAAAACCAGTAATGACAGGGGTATGTTTGCAACTGTGTTGCATCATCTTTTAAAACATAAATGTTTAGAGACTAAAGAAATAGACTGTTGTCATTTAGAAATACATGTTTATGAGTTTAGCTGTTTAGTAATTCAGGTTGTCTTTGTTGGATTTCTTGAATAAAATATTTTTTTTCCAGTGGTGACAGGTCTTGAAAGAAGATGCACTGCTTTAGGAGCCTAATTACAAATCTTAACTTTTATGCATTCGGAAAGTGGTTTGGTACCATCTTGCTTAAATAAGCAAGACCTTCCCTAAAAAAATGCAGAATTTGTATAAAAGCATAAGTTCTGAAACCTCTACTTCACTTAGCTTTAATACTGCCTTTACAGATGTGCAAGTCACCCACGCCAACTGTACCAAAGCACACCAACACTGCATTATATTGTATGTTATGGCACGATTGATTGATTGATTTGGAAAATGCATTCATTCATTCATTCATTCATTCATTTTCTTTACCGCCTTTCCAGTTCAGGGTCGCCGGGTTTGCTGGAGCCTATCCCAGCTATTATCAGGCGAGAGGTCGCCGGTCTGTCACAGGGCCGACACAGAGAGACAGACAACCATGCACGCTCACATTCATTTGAGTGGATTGACAGCAAGGAGAGGATTTAGCTGTAAAACAGGTATTTTCAAATCATTGTTCAGCACATTGGACAATTGTTGTCATTGTAAGTGTGATATAGAAATAAACCTGAACTGAACTATTAACCACATCATGCTCGATAACTTCTGCTGCAGGAATGCAACACTGTTGAAAAAAGCAGTTCCAGCTGTAGCAGATATAACTAAACTCGCCTTGCTGTGGACATCGCCTTAGCATTATGGAACTTTTCCAGTCTTTGCCACCTCTGTCACAACCTTCTCTCCTCATCATGCAACAGCATCGGTGTTAAAAGTGTCTTTTAGGAGAAAAAAACAAAACAAAACTTGTTCGCACCATTGTCACTCAAATATAATCTTTTAATGATTTGAACATTTTGCACTGTTTTTCTCTCTTTGTTTACATTTTTCACAGTCGCCACCTTTTTGGACACGGCTATGGGTTTGATATTAAACTAGGAATTTAAATCAACATTAAGAATGAGAGTGAATGTGCACATGTCTGCTCGCCCTGCAATAGACCTGCTGGAACGGCAATCAAAAGAGCTGGAGGCAAGGTCTCCTTGATGAGAACCACAGCAATGCAGATTTAGAAAATTGACTTTTTTCTCTTTTTTTCTTGCTGCAGGAAATTACCATCTAGCAATATGTACTTAGAATAAATGGATGTTATTTCATTACTAAACTGTTCAGGCTAATTCAGTTATAAACCTGAGTGAGAGTGAGACATAACTTAGTTGAGCTACTGTACTGTAGCCTCTGTTTCAAAGGGGTAAGGCAAAAATCTAAAAACCACAAATATCTAAAGCGAGCAGTGGCCTTTTTTTCCCGAAGTTTCACACTTTATTTGTATTACAAGAAAAATGAGACCGGTCACACAAATAAAAATCCATTTTTTGCACCAGCACAATACAAGAATACTAAAGGCATTTCCTTCTTAAGTGAACCAAACCACTTATTCAGTCCCTATACATAATGTCCATTATTCTCATTTACAGTTCAGACCCAGGGCTTCCAACGGTTTTACCCATTTCAGCAGAAAAGCATCAGCTCTTGCATCAATGCAATATCCCAGCTTTATTGAAGTCAAAGCCTCCAAAATCAGTGATTTCCATCACCATTGTTTTAATGGTGACTACTGCTAATGGAGAGTTGAGTCACTGTCTGTCTCATATGGATCAATTTAGAAACTATTTCATGGCATTTTATTCCAGATGCAACAGTGAAGCGATCTGAGCTCTCTGCCTCTCTGATTGATGCCTCCAGGAAAAATCTTTGCCATAGCAACAGCTGCTGAGGCTGATGGTTACCTTAGTATTTGGAACAATTTGCCATAACAGATGGTATAAAAACTTCTCACGCATAGAATAAACAAGTCTTTAGAAATTATAGTGGTATCATGAATCCATGACACCATTTGGAGACTCCCATGTTGCTTTCTTGTGGAAAATCAGGAGTCATTATTAAAATGTCTTCTTAGATACTAATTTACATTAAAATAAGAATTCACAGCTTAAAAAAAAAATCACAGCAGAATCCCTGCTTACAATCACAAGGTGTAATTCTATCCACAGTTCAATGATAAATCACTCTGAGAAATTATTTAGCAGAATCTATGAGTTTCATTTTGATATTCTTCCTGAATTATACACTATAAAGCAGCATCAGGAGCCTAATCCAGGAACCACCTGGGAGCTTGCCAAATTTGGAGCGATTGAGGATGAGAAGAGAGAATGGACTATATGGGGAGGGGGGAAACGTCAGTGTTGTGCACTTCAGATAACTGGGTGATCAGGAAAACCAAGAGGAGTGCAGATGCATTTGTGTGTATGCAAGGAATGTGGATGAGCAGCTGATTGGGTGTCATACTCTGTCACCTGTTCCGACCCACAACGATGTCATAAGTCTCACACACACTTAGTTGATAGAATGTTGAAATACTTGTGTGCATACCTGAGAGGTGAATATCACAGCTTTTCAGTCCCTCATAAGTATGGGAAGTAACATCTCAGTCTGGTGCTCTTCTGCTGTAGCCTTTTCCCTTTCCATACCTACAGTATATGTAGATTAATAAACTGAGTTTAGTGCAAATAGGAATCTCCTATTCCAAGTCACAGCCTTGCATACATTTTCCCTTAATCAACAATGCAGATGCACTTGGATAAGTATTGTGCATTAAGCAGCCCTTGTCAAGGAGTGCATCCTTTGTTCAACACAGTTGATGCCTTAATGTATAGACATAGGATTAACTTCACAGTTTGTCCAGGTGGAGCTGAACTTAAATGTCCTAAAAATCCACTTTGCTTATCAGCTTATGTACCATAAGACAGGGGTGTCCAGCTCAGGTCCTTGAGGGCCTCAGTCCTGCAGGTTTTCTATTCCTCCATGCTCCAACACACTTGACTCAGATTAATGAGTTGTTTATCAGACTTTCATAGGCAGTTGGATTCATTTAATTTGAGTCAGGTGCGTTGGAGCAGGGACACGTAAAAATCTGCAGGACAGCGGCCCTTGAGGACTCACTGGACACGCCTGGCATTAGAGATGAGGTCCCACAAAATTACAATAGGACCATACAAGTTATTTCTCAAGACACACTTGGGCTCATGTAATCTTTCATTCATTTGCCTTTTTTATTATTCAAGTTGGTGGAGCTTTAAACAAACTTAATGTCATACCACAATATAAGAATCATAACAACTGAGAGGTTGCTATGGAGACCACCCCCACACATTACTAATGTAACTTAAGCTTCATCATTGATTTTAGTTCACTTGTTTGCTGAAGGTTATTGAAAGAAACCATTTCATTTTGACATGAAATCTTAAGGTCTCTTCACTACAGCTCCGTTTTATGAATGTTCAGCAACATTTCACTGTGTTCCAGTGTGACTTCAGAGAAGATAGCGTACAATGCAGAATTGAAGGATGAAATATAAAAGTGAGTTTTACCTCGTAAAAGCTGGCTCAGTTACAAAGGCAAGGAGGTGATAAATCTGAGTTTAAGAGAAGTGCAAAAAAGGGGAAAACAAGAGGCGAGTAACAGATGAAAAAATCCACAGACAAGCTGCCAGAAACATGAAGCAGAGTGGGAGTTTCTAGGTGGTGAAGGACTGATTTACAGGATCAAAACAAGCTAGTTTATTGGAAACTGGGAGAAGGTGTGGTGGGTGTGGTAGGCAAGAACTTGAGTGAGAAATCTTTGACTACCGGTCCTTTGCCACACTCTATACTAGTTGGTGTTAGTAATGCACTGATGCCAACTGCCCAAAAAACAGTCAGAGAGAGAGAGAGGACAGAGAGAGAGAGAGAGAGAGAAAATGAAAGAGAAGTAAAACAGAACAGCCACTTTTAGAGAACAAGTGAATGAACTCCGCAATCAACCAACCTTGAGATGGATCCCTTCCCTCTGGTATTTTGGCTGTACCACTGGCAAACTGTCAAGAGCACTGTAGCTCTGATGCTGATTCTTGAATGTCTTTATTCACCCTTTGACTCTGCAAATTTACAGGCTAACATGACTTGCTCATTGTTCATGAATGTAATAAATTAGCTATACTATAAGCCTAATTGGTAAACCATAGCACGACAGCTATTATTGAAGTGTACGAGTTCACAAGAGCTAGAAAATATATAAAAAGTAGGACAAAGACTCAATTTTGCAGGAGGATACTGTATGTTGCCTGGAGAATACATTTCTATAATAACATCAAAATCAGAAAGGATTAGAAAGAAAGATTAGAACATATCAAGTATTTCAAGTATGCATTCAATATTTTAGCAAACCTTCAAGTCAAGAAAGCCATTATTTCTAATATTTTACCAATTTTGACCTGAAATGAACTACAAACGTGTGGAATCTGAATAACTGCTAACCAGATGGGGTTTCATAATTATTCCAAACCATGGATCAATGGTCAAGAAAGGGAGCTACATTACTGCTGTCTCTCACACACCTGTGTGAGGATCAAGCAGACAGACTTAAGGGTAAAGACTGAGATAGGGACAATAATGAAGGTTGCGGTATTGTAACCCTACTTATATTAACACAGGCGGAGCCCTCTACTGGACTCTATGGGTACAACTCTCCTCCAATCACGTTCACATGATGGCCCACTAAATTTTCATGTACGTAGCCAGCTAGTAGGGTGCGTCTACCCCTTTTCCCGCCTTAGCGGGTATAATAGCAGGTGCATTGCCAGCTGCCCTCATTCCACCAAGCTTCAGTGGAAGGCAAAAGATTGGCATGGCCCTGTGTAGAGGGCTCCACCTGTGTTAGTATAACTAGGGTTGCAATATCGTAACCGTATATCTCACACAGGCTTTGCCCTCTACTGAAGGGCCCATAGAGTCCAGTAGAGGCTCCGCACACTGACCACACCAGCTACCGATTAGGTACCAAAACCCAGTCACCACTTTATTAATCTTAGCCATGTATGCAGTAATGACAGGTTCAACTTCATCCCAGTTAGCAACACCTGGGAAGTTGTGGGTGGGTGAAGTTATGGCATAACCTCGCAGGGGTCTCAACCATGACCATCTGTACACATACTGTAGAGTCAGAAGACGGCAAAGGTCTGAGATATACAGTAACTATAAAGAGGAATCGGTGACAAATCTCTTACAAGGCAGTCGGGGTGGATGTGGAGGGAAGTCAAAGGACTCCCTGTGTTTAACATAATTTCTTGGTTAAATTTTTAAGTTTAGGATTTAAAAAAAAAAAAAAAGAACCCTTGGTTAGGTTTAGGAAACATTTGTTGAGTTTAAGATAAAAAAGTATGAGAAAATTAACCCAGCACCATGGTACATCAATGACCTCTGTGATTAGCCATTGCATTGACAACTTACTTAAAGGACTTTCTGCACTGATGTGTAAGAAAGAGTCAGAGTCTGTGAAAAGATCTAGAACTCTCCTGCCCTAGTCAGACTCCCACTGGTGTTTGCGCTCTGTCACATCAGACCTCCATGTATCACCATCACTCCAACCCTGAGGGACCTGTGCCTCAAAGCTAAGTTCTATGAAACATTCTCTAACCACTCTGCTCAGCATCTTTCTCACTAGTTTGCTCTATCTTTGGTTCTCTGTGACAAAAACTTAACAACAGACTACCAGTTTTCTATCTCCAGCTTATACATTTGGGGTGACAACAGTTTCCCAAGAGCTTAATTGTTCTGATGCGAACTTTTCATCAGGTTTCTTCACCATGTCTGACAGATTCCAGTCATCCACTGTCATCAGATATCATCACAGAGGGGGCTTAGCAGCTGCTTGAGGCCTTCAGCAATCTTGACTTTTAACATTCTTCCACCAACATCTGCAGAAAGCACCTAGTGCTGTCAGAAAATACAGTAAATTAGCTTCATTTTCTGATGGTGAGAACGTGAATTAAGTTAATATAAACAGAAAAGTTACATGACAGCTGGTAGAGAACTCTCCTGGGACGTCTCAGCAAGTGTTGGTGTGATTCCAGATGTGACAATCTGAACTTAAGACAAATAAGCAGGAGAATTCCTTCTATCCAACCATTGGTCAGGGTTGTGAGGCTTATGACTGCGGGCCTTAGGCCAGTAGGCAGGTTACACCCTGGACTTAAAGGCCAGTTATAGAACTACCATTTATCCTAACACACATACATTTTGCAAGGAAAACCAAAAATTAGCACAGTGACACAGACAAGGGGAAAACACATTGTTCAGTCTCAGAAAGAAGTCCTAATGGGAGTGGGTGGCCTAGTGGTAGCGTCGTGGGCTTTGGCGCGGAGGACCCGGGTTCCCCGACACGACCCCTAGGTGAACCACTGTGGACCCCTGAGCAAGGTCCTTAACCCCCACCAACTGCTCCCTGGGCGCTTTAAGTAGCAGCCCACTAGCCTGGTACACCAGCCTGACTAAGGGAATGTATGAGATACATGACAAGTCAGTCTGGATTCCCTCCGCTGGAGACTGATTTCCAACGCGAGACAAGAGGCAGGACTAACAGGAGGACAGTGAACCGGAGAGAACCAGACTGTAGCTGGCGTAGCTCGGCACTCTGTTGCTATGGTGACGCCGGAAGTCAGCGTTTACACGTTGTTTTTCCCTCTCTATTTAATGTAGTTTTCTTGTGTATATTAACATAGAATGTTTGGTTTTATTATTATAAATACTCTGTTACATGTCAGCATTGTTTATTGCTGAAATACTAATGTGAGAAAGCGTTTGTGTCGCACGTCATGTGACTATGACCCGAAAGCTGTTAGTTACGCACCAAAACAGAGCAGAAACAGCGGTGGAGACGTCGGAGGAGTTTAACATTCATCTGTTAATAATTCTACTATTGGTCTGGTCAATTTTTTACCGGAGTGGAAATCACTTCCCAATGGAGGGAACCCAGACTGACTTGCCGTGTATCTCATACATGGTGTTAGTCAGGCTGGTGTACCAGGCTAGCAGCCCACTGCTCTCTGGTACCACTGTACAGAGATGGGTGAAATGCAGAGCCTTAATTTCCCTTCGGGGATCATACAAGTATAACAACAAAAACCAAACAAACAAACAAACAAAAAAAACCTTCAAACCACAAACTTTGTCATTGAGAGGCAATTGAGAGTAGTCCTTTAAAATGTCCTTTAGATAAAAGTTTAACTACACTGTCAAAGTATTTGCCAAATACTTTTTAATAGAGGAGTTTGACAAATGGATTTACCAAAACAACTCCTTGACTCCTTTGGCAAAGTCAGACAAGTTTTAGACTGGGACTTGTGGAATTTGAATCCACTTCTCGTGATCTGACTCTTTCAGAAATAATGGGACAGTAGTTCCTCCTTTGCTGCCACTTAATGTTTCACCAAACTACTGTCCTCTTTGTTTTCTTTGTAACTATGTTTGCGCTGGATCTGCTGGAAGATGGCTCCTCTGTGAATAACCAGTTGGTTGCCCAAAATTGACAAAACTCCTTGTAAGTAACTGTGCCAAGCAAAATTATTTCAGGACCCAAATGCTTTTGGATTAAAAGCTTCTTTAGGATTATGCATACATAAAATTGTACTGAACAAGGAAAAATAGTGAATTGCCAGAGAAAGCAACACATTTTTACTGGTTCGTTTTCAAAGTCTTGTGGTCTTTGCACTATTTTAGGGGATCTCCATATTTCAAGTAAGAGTGAAAACTATTATACAATTCATCAGTGCTTTAATGAAATGCTGATCTTATAGAAACAATAGCACAAAGCAGGAACCTCATATCTGTGACAATGAGCGGTGCTACTGAAACCAATGTTTCATTGTTTTTAAATGGCACCAAAGTAGAAGTGATGGACATGTTAAGATTCAGTAGTGAATCAGGCTTTGAGACCACAAGAGAAATCTCCCTGACAAATTAAGTCTACCCTTAAGGGGTCTTTCAAAAAGAAAAGTAGCAAAGCCCATCCAGAATGTTGTCACACTCAGAGCTGCAAGAAGGCTGTTGATACCGTCTCATCTTCCTTTTAGAGTGTGTTTTCAGTCATGAAATTGATTTTGCCATTACTGTCTTTTATCCCTGCTACTGGTACTTTTTTGTCATCTTGATTTTTTTTTTTTTTTTTTTTTTTTTTAAGCCTGGAAAAAAACATGATTTTTTTGTCCCTAAGGTGGTTTTGAAGTTTAAAGAGATTGAATAAAAAGACTTAATCATCCTCTGTTTTTTCAAAGATGTCAGAATGTGTCAGGAAGGCCCTATCTGTGGATTAAAGGTTGCTTGCTGGCTTATCTCTCAGTGAGATATAGTCAAAGTCAAATACTTTAGCTACACAAAAAGAACTAAAAGAGAAGTCAGGGGAAAAAAAAAAGCTAAATAGCTTGAACAGGGAAAGAAAAACAATTTCAAATGAAAAAAAGAACTGGAAAGAGATTATGACAGCCAGAGCAATGGGAAGATAATGTGCTTCATATCAGTAGATTAGTAAAAAAAAAAAAAATACATAGATTGGGAAACAACTTTTAATAACTTTCAGTAACTTTGTATAATATTTACACCTAAAATCAATTGACATGAATTAGTGATCTTGTAAGAAAACTTAAGTCTTTACAATAATAAAATTAGCATCCAACAGAAATAGAGGAGGCAGTTATTAAAACTTCCTTCTGCAATAAAACCCTCTTGAAACTTTCCCAATTCCCAAGTATTTAAACCATGATAAAGCCTCAATCTTAAAGCCATGAAAAGCCATGGAAAGTTTAGAGGATTAGATTTAGCATTTTAAAAACATCATGTAGTTGTATATCTACAGAGATTATGTTAATTTTTGTAGAACATGTTAAAAATGTGGAGAATTTTAAATAAGTCCCATTTACTGAACACCCTTACAAATCCCACGTGCTCTTCAACTATTTATTTTAAGGCACTGAACATTCATTTATTCCCAGACTGAAAGATTCCCACATTTAGAAGTTTAAGTTATGTCCAATGTTTCGATTCTTTTCACATTGCTCCATTTAACACCTTTTAAATAGTGTACTGTTTGAAAACTGTGGCTTGCTTAATAATGTGAGACAACCTCCTTCAGAAGTTTGATTTAATTAAGATAATATGGAAAACAAATGCTCAAACATGTCTGCGATTGCTATCAGTGATACAAACCGACATGAGAAACAACACAAGCTAAAAAGGTCTCAGAAAAACTAAAAGCAAAATGTTTAATCAACTAAAATTCTACATGCAGAATAATTTTGAACACAGTAATATTGACATTTGTCAGGGGATTTTTGTGGCTGCATGGCAGTGTGTTGGTCAGCACATCTCTGGGTTGGTCCTACAATGGAGGGGTACACCCTACTTTTGCTGAGCAGCTGTGATAGGCTCCTTAGACAACACAATGGAATAAGTGGGTATAGATGATGGATGGATTTAGTAAATTATTTGTAAATCATTAACATCACAGCACCATTAAAAGATTTATGAGTAGTTCAAAGAACAAACGGATTTAAGGTAAAGGCACATCGAGAAAAGTTTCCATCAGGAAAAAGCATCTTATTGAGAAAGCAGATATTAAAAAGTCACTGAGGAGCAGCAAGCAGGTACTTGAACCTGCTGATTTTAATGGAATCCCAAGAATGTCGCCATGCAGGATACTCCTGAGGCCTAATCTGTATTTCAGCCGCCCTCAACCAGCACTCACAAACAGAAATGTTTTAGCATAGACTGGATGGTCCAGAAGGGAAGAAGTTCTGGGTGGTTGGCAGACAGCCACCATGTCTGAGGCAGTCTACAACATCAGCAAGGTGGAGGTGGTGTAATGTTTTGGGCTGGAATGATGGAGAGTTACATGGTAGGTCCCATTTAGGGTACCTGAAGGTATCAAAATGGCCTCTATAAATAAGAGCAGTTTCTAATTAAAGAGGAACAAATACCTTAATATTTTTTTAAATGCAAGACAACATCCATTGAACGCTTTACCACTATAAACGTAAAGGGAGAAAATCTCATGTGGTCACCATCATCCCCATCCGTGTCCAACCTCATGGAGAACCTGTGAAGCATTCCTAAAAGGAATGTCTATGTAGGACAGGATGGTATTCAAATATTCACAGACTTCAAAATTCAAATGGATGAGAGCAGTGGTATCAAAGCAGGCTCCGATGTTAACATGGAACTGGATCTGTGAAAATGTTTTCAGAAAACGATCTACTACAGTACGTAATGCAAAACAAACAAACAAACAAAAACAAAAACAAAAAATACAGATGTATATTTTTTCAGGTTTTGACAACCAATTTAATGTTTTGAAACTGTTATGTAGAATGATTTGGAACAGCGTATGTTGAGTGATTTGCAATAAATAAATAATTAAATAAAACAGAATAAAATGAAATAAAATAAAACAAAAATGTTATTATTATTGGTAGTTTTCTTAAATAAATTCAAGATTAATACATAATGTTCTATCAATATGCTTTTATTTTTAAAAAGTCATATTCACCTAAAATCAATTGACATGAATTAGTGATCTTGTAAGAAAACTTAAGTCTTTACAATAATAAAATTAGCATCCATCAGAAATAGAGGAGGCAGTTATTAAAACTTCCTTCTGCAATAAAACCCTCTTGAAACTTTCCCAATTCCCAAGTATTTAAACCATGATAAAGCCTCAATCTTAAAGCCATGAAATGCAGCGATGGAAAGTTTAGAGGATTAGATTTAGCATTTTAAAAACATCATGTAGTTGTATATCTACAGAGATTATGTTAATTTTTGTATAACATGTTAAAAATGTGGAGAATTTTAAATAAGTCCCATTTACTGAACACCCTTACAAATCCCACGTGCTCTTCAACTATTTATTTTAAGGCACTGAACATTCATTTATTCCCAGATTGAAAGATTCCCACATTTAATTAATTAAATAATTAAATAATAATAATAATTCATATTCATATTCAAGTCATATTCACTGTCATTTGCATTGATCATTTGAGAGAAATGAACAAAAACAGAATAATATTGTAATTTGGAACACAGTGCATTTGTTTATGAGGCATTTTGTATTGACAAATACAAAAGAAAAAAAGGAAAAAAGAAAAAAAAATGTATTGACAGGTGAACCTGATGGAAAATGCTAAAGATAGAGTCAGGAAGATGGAAAATATTACAGATCTACGAGATCTGTAACATTTCAGTTGAATGACCTTTTTGTTACATTGACAAAATAAAATATAATCCTTCCTAAAATAGGCTCAAAAAACAGAAAAACAAAAATCTCTTAAGGTCCCAAAAACTTTATAAAGCCTTTGTAAGCCCCTGCTTTTCATTACATGAAGCAGCCATAAATGGGATATTGCACAACTACTTTAAAATATGTTCAGTAATTATTAAAAAAGAGGGGTATGGACAAAGTTCAAGCCCCATCAGACCTAAAGTGCTTCTAGTTTTTAATCTCAGCTATTTGTCATTGTTTCATTTGATGAATAAGGAGGGAAAACATGCAACATAAAATGCTACCATCTCACAATTTCTGTGACATTATGGACAAAAGACTTATTACACATTTTTTTTTTTTGAGACTGGGCTCAAAACCATGCTGCCTCAACTTTTGCAAAATAAACTACACAAAAGCACAGACTGGTGACAGCCTATAGCATCATTTTAGTTTTCATCTTCACACACGACTTTCATCAGTTCCTTCTAACCTTGTCATATTTAATTCAAGTAATCACACACACTTATATACACCAACCTAAGGGAAATGCCTAAGCAGCGGCAGACAAACTGAAAATTGTCCCCAGACTCAGGGATCCAGGAGACAGACAACCTCTCCGTGAGGTCAGCTCTTAAGTGTCAGATCAAATAATTGGATTCCCATTTTTCAGCTACAAGCACACATGGCCCACACTCAGCAGATCCCAGCAAGAAGGAAGAGGATCTAAAGTGGCCAGAGGGAAGAAATGTCTGAGCCAGAGATACTTTTTTTCTACAGCAATGTTTTAAAAAGTAGATTAAAAGCATCAAAACATAATCCAGTTGTACAGTCAGAGGCATTCAGGCAGAGACAAAGGCAATGGTCTTGTTTCAGTGGATTCAGAGGCAGCAGTTAAAACCCTGCAATAAATCATAATTTTGCATTCTCCCTCAGGTACAAAAATACAATATTAAACATCTGAAAATTTAAATGGCTCAGTGACCCTTTGATGCTAAAGGGTAAAATCTAGTTGATGTGATATTGATACTGTGAAAAGGACAAATGCAGCACATGACAGGAGGGGAAGAAACTGTGCGTAACCTAATAGAGGTAATAGCTCAATCAAAGCATTCACATTTTTCACGGTAATCTGATATTCCTAATAATCCATGTTTATGTGATTCATTTGATAATCAGGTTTGTCTGCAGGCCCATTGGGTGCATCTTCACACCTCAACGCAGGGAGAAAAATGGAAGCATTTGCAGGTTCTTATTGGTTGTCTTGTTGAATTTACTTTGATTTTCCACTACCTCCAGCAACAAGGAGAAATTTCTTGCATCCCAGTCTTCAGTACAACTGCTCTTGTAAATGTGCCAAATGGAAATATAAAAAATAAAAATGATGGTGTTGTTGAGACTTCACAGTGAACTGGAAAATCAAGTGTTAATTATGTTACTTGCATGTTACTTATAAATTTGACATTGCTCCTAGGCACTGCATTATGGTTAGATTAATAAGAAATATTCCATATTATGCAGGGAACAGAGACATTTTTTGCCTCCCATCTTCATTTATCTCTGCGGAAGCTACCCCTGCGGTGGTAATCAAAGGAATGAGATCAAGGCATTTCTACATCATGCTATTTATCAGCAGGTATCACTTGAAACACCGAGTCTCAGTTCATTTAATTTGAACTCTGATCCAGTGTGTCAAAGTGCATCTAATAACCACACAGCGAGTGTTATGAGTGGGAAATAAAGTTGATGAAATATAGGCTATTGCATGCCCTAAGGTTAGTCTGTTGTTCCTGTGAGGCTACATAATCAATGTAACATAATTTTACCATCCTATTAACAGAAGTTATTCTTTTTGTGTATTTCCCATTTTATCTATTCATCTCTAATTGTAAGTCTGCCTGGACTAGCACACATTCATCTTAACTGCAACTTATCTTGAAGCAGCAGAAATGCTATAAGATGTAATTAATCTGCAGAACCAAGATATGGATGTTAACTGGCTGCCATAAAAATTGCTTGTTAGATTTCTACCAAGTCTCTCACGAGCAAGTTGCTCAATTTCTTCATGAGTCGCTCAAGCAAAGACTTTCTTTTTCTTTTTTAAATCCAAACACAGAAATGAGCACTATGATGCTACCCACTGGTATGAAGTCTCGATTTCAGCATAGAGGCATTTAACCACAGACCGATTTCCTCAGGAGTCCAGCTAAATCAGTCAGGAAGATTTCAGGCAGTCAGTATTTTTGTTTTTTACATGCTTGTCTTTTGTGATGGCAAAATAGACTTATTCAAATAAAATTGTTTTAAAGCAGAACTATTGGACTTACAGATCTGTGCATGAAAAAGTTCCTCCTTTTTCTGCCAGAAGTGGTGCATATAGCGCACCATTACTGCACTATCACTGGCTGAACGGCTTGTCCCGCAAATACGGCATCAGGTACGGTGTCCAAACTTGGCGTGTAGAAACATCCTTGTTCCGGGCATTCATTTATGCTCTGAAATCATTTCCCCTGGGCACACAGGTGTTTCTCTGTGCCATTGAATTAGCAGACAAGTCGCTGGTAAGTGGCTGGTAAGTGGCTGGCAGTCGGCTGAAAAGGGGAACATTTCATGCCCAGATCTGTAGGCCGATTTTTTTTCTCAAAGGCATCTGTCATCCATCTTGTATTCTCCCTCTTCCCTGCGTTCTCTTAAGTCAGTAAAAGTCAATCCAGTGCCTTTCACTTTCCTCTTTTTCCATGATAATGTACTCTTGCATTTTTTTGCTGGCATGTGACTCAACACTGTAATGTAAAATGCAGCTGCACGTGATGCCCCAGACTGGAGGATTCCCAGGATGCTGCAGGGAGACGGCTACTCCAGGAGTGTTTATAATAAATGTCAGTCTGCCATTAAAACAAATCAGGAGTACAGAGTTGATGCCAGTAAGTGAAACATAAATTCTTCTCTCTTTCAAATTCAGTAATATTACATAGATAACATGAGGTGTGTTTAACCTACTGTATAACAGCTGATCTAAATTTAATATCCTGTGATGTCCACTGGCATTTGTGTTGTAGTGCAAAAAGCCCCACTGAAGACTCACACATGTGAGAGGAACATTGATGACTTCTATCAAAATATTTCAATGTACAATAGCATATTTAGAATATTTTGGCCTCAGGAACTCTCTAACCTCCTCACATCCCAGTTTAGGAGTTTGACTTCTGAAAGAAAATACAGTACACCCTGGCAGCCTCTAACCTGCTGTCAGATGTAAAAGCAGAAGTGCTTAAAAGTTCAACACTGTTAACGTCTTCTAGGAGCTGGCTCCAAAACATCTTTGGGTCTAACAGACTCTTATTCAAAGAAATAAATGTCAATACATTTTAGTTGTTATAGGGGACATTAAGTAAATTCATTCCATCTGTTCATAAGGGTAGACTTTCTACAAATAGATATTAATTTTCAGAGGAAAATATTTTTGTCAACCAGCTCCTGACAAATGGTGAAGCTGCACAGCAGTTTGTAAAGCAGTTGGTGATGAATAACTAACTACATCCATCTTTAAGGGACAGTAATATTGTAGATGGATTGGATTTTTGTAGAGAAAATAGATGCTTAATGTCAATTGCATTGTACGTTTGGTAGCATGACTGAGAACTGTCCAAATCTAATTTCTATATCAACTTAATTCAGTTTTGGGTGAGGGGGTCCTGGAGCCTAACTGCTCCGACTGCGCAATGCGTCATCCAACTGCGTAAGGACGGAGACCCCTCCAGTCTTCATAGTTCTCCGCCATGGTGCCTGATACGCAATGCAATTTCCCATCCGATCAGTAGGGGTCGCTACGCATGACTAGCCTGATCCTATGATGCCAATGGTCGGTAACCTCTGTGGTTATTTTGCTTCCGGTTACAGTGAGCAATGGTGTCCGAGACAGAAAGACTGTTGTTGTTGCTGCAACTGAATAACACTGAAACAGAGATACTTTTGATGCAAAAAATAAAGACGATGGGAAGAATGTGGTATTTTCTCACTTTTTTGGCCAAATCGTCTTTGGTTGGACTCCTATCTGCGTCTTCGTCGGCTAGCTGGTTTAAAAATGGTGCTGCAAGTGTTAATGTAGTGGTAGACTAATCACAGCCCTTGCCGTTTCCATTGTCCCTTGACAGAGTGACAGACACTTAAAGACAACAGAGAGGCTGTCTGACAGGCTCTCCGTAACCTACGTAGAGCACTTTACGGACAACTATAAATTAGGCTTATGTGGCAAGAGGCAGGGAACACCTGGGTGGGTCACCAGTCCATCACAACACGCAGACAAGTAACCAATCACACTTAATCCTGGAGTCAATTGAGAATAATTAATTAACCTAACATGGTAAAAATACCAAGGGAGAACCCACGCATGCACAGGGAGAACCAGTGTTGAATAAAGTAAAAAGATACTTGGAGAAAAGAAAAGAACTACTGGAAAATGACTAAGAAAAGGAAAGTCGAGGGGAAAATAATGGGAAAAGGAAAAAGAGGAGAGAGTATAAGTGAAGAATAAAAGAGAAAGAAAGGAAAAAAAAGAAGAAATGAGAAAAATTTATTATTAAATAAAGTAGTTGAGTAAAATGAGAGTAAGGGGAGTAAGGAAAAACAGGAAAAAAAAAAAACACAAGCATGATGCGTAAAAAAAAAACAGAAAAAAATAAAAAAAATCAAAAAAAACTGGGGGGGGGGGGATGGAAAAAAAAAAGAAGAAAGAAGGAAGAATAAGTGAAGGGGTGAGGGGAGGAAGTGAAGGAGCAGTGGAACTGAACTAAAGATTAATAAAAAGAAGATAAGAAATGGAAAGCGGTAACCGTGACTGAAGGACGGGAGGGAAAAGGAGTAAACAGCGTGAGGGGGGAAGGGGGGGTAAGGGTGGGCGGGGAGAAGGGGAAGGGAGAATCATATAATAAGCAAGAAGCAAAGGGAGGTTGGATGTTAGGTCGTATTAAAAGGAAATAATAAGGAATTAAGAGTAAGAGGAAAATTTGGAATTGGAAGTAAGGAAAAAAGAGGAAAGAGAGGAAGTAAAAAATAAAAATAAAAAAAAAGAATTTGGACTCCACACAGAAAAGCCAGAGCCAAGAATCAAACACAAGAATCCTTCTGGCTGTGTGCCAACAGTGTTTCACCACACCACCATGCAGCCTGTAAATGAGAGGTATCTATGATTATATTTGGAGGGTCATGAAAATGTCCCAGGGGAGGCAAGGCATGAAATTATCAGAAAATCATCCTTAAATAGAAGAGAGCTCCTCCAAACCCTCAATCAACACGAAAGCAGGGTTTCTATTGTTGTTTTTTTAAAGCAGCTTCATACATTTCAAGTTACAGTACCTGGGAAAGATGAAAGAATGTGACTCACCCGTTTTTTCTGTTATGACAGTAAATCATTGGAGATCCTAATTCATGAATGTTCTCGCCATCTTCCTCATGGTAAGCAGTAGGCTATGGCCCAATACTCCACAAAAGGCATCCTGTCTTCTCCTAAGCTCTTTTCCTTGATATTCTTTGGGGGGCTGATAGGTGAAATGTGTTCAAGACAACTACATTGAAAGGAGAATCTGACCTCAATTCTAGGCCAACTATTTCTTCTATTGAATTAAAACAGGACCAATGTAGCCTACAGTGCCACCATCTGGTGAAACTAAGAAGCCGAGTTTATTTGCTTCAAGCTAGTCAATAAATTTAAGTCTGACTAATTCCTCCTTCTGGCTTTTCAAAAGATCATCTTAGATTTTTGCCACTAGTAAATATAGAAGCCACACCATTGACTAAAAACACTGCAGAGCCAGTGAACATTGAGTAAAATAAAGTGACACTCAGAGGATAGTTGAGCTGCCTGATAGTATGAGATGAAAAAACAACACTGTACCGCAGATAAACTCAAGTGATGCAGCATTTTCAGAACAACTCTCCCACCAAAATTTCTTTTTTTTTATGTCCCACTAATGGTAAAAATCCCATTTTCGATCCACACAACTTTTTTTTTTCCATGTTCAGTGATGAACGTTGCACCCTCGTGGGAGCACTAACAGGAGACTGTTGCTCTTATTTTATTTTGCCAACTACATTTGCTTTGATAGCTGCATTTTATGGTTTGCTTGCTGTTGTTTATCTGCATCTGCATGACTTGAATTTAATGCAGAGTGTGGGGCGGTGAATTAGAGTACTGATAAAAAAAAAAAAAAAAAGAAACAAGCATTATGTTAAAATTGCCTCTCTTTTTAATGTGCACTGAAAAACAAGAAAGTATTGTGTGGTGGGGATTCAAAGATGCACTTTATATGGAACTTAATTATTCCATTATGGTAATATAGCACAGATATTGACTATACAACCAGTGTGGTTTAGTCTAATAAGGCTGCTGTTTATGAATATTGTATTTAGATGGTATGTTTGATGAGCAGGAGTTGAGACATTATTTCTCGTTTTAAAATAATCCTTCTATAAAATATGCAGCCATAACCCTTATTTATAGTTTCCATGTTGAAGAATATGTATTAATCTTTAAATCAATTACATTTAAAATCATTAAAAAAAAAGCAAAACAAACAAAAAAGGCAACTTTTCTTTCTCCAAAGCTCTGAAGATCGTATCACAGCCCATGACAGTGAAGGAAGATGCCAACTGAGCATTTCAGAGGAAATTATTCATAATGTGATGCTGCCATATGGAAACAATTTCATGTTATCTGTCAATGAAAAACTGAAACAATCACAGCATGTTTTGATGAAAAAACCGTCTTCACAGATCACAGATTGTGCTTATAATGCATCTGATCTGTGTGCTAAAGTCTAAGCTAAGCTACAGTGATCTGCATGAACAGGTGGATGAGAAATATATGAAACCAAAATAACAGGACATGAATCTTATCAAACCTCAGAAGAAATATGGATGTGTTGCCTGGTAGGTTTGGACAGGCACAGAGAGGCTGAAAGCTGAGGAAGCCCATTCACTTTGGATAATGTGTGAGAAATGAGGATGGACGCCACTGGATGTCAAACTCTGTAGGAAAAACTAAAAGATTATTGATCGGGCTGCCAGTAAACCCCACTGTGTAAGTGGAAATGCTGGCATGAGAGATATCTACAAAAGTGTCAAAACAAGCTGAGCGCAGCGCCGCTGAGCTGTTGTTCTGTGTGACCTGAGAATTCACAGAATCTGGAAGGTGCCGATGACAAAAACCCTGATTTTTCTGATGTCCAGGGACAATCCCTTAATTTTTTGTTTGTTTACTCAGTGTTTCCAAGTTCACTATAAAAGTCAGTGGCAGGAGCATTATTGCGATATCTATTAAAATGTGCCCACTATCAATCACGTACAAATATTTACAGATCAGTTTCTGTCTTTTTTAAAGAACAAACAGCTTTGAAATCCACTCATACCCTCAAAGATTTATCACCGAGTAACAGAACAAATACTGTAAACTTAGTGTAAAAATTAAAGAAATTTGTGTTTGTGCAATTATTCCTCTATCGGAATTCCAATTGTGTTGTATTATACATCATCGTAAAGCCTGATTAGTCATCTAACTTCATCCTTCTTGATGTTAACACTGCCTCCCACAGAGGCAGGATGGGGGGGCACTACCTACATGTTTTGCTGTGTTGCCCATGAAAGAAGCAACATCCTTTTAAGGTATATCTCACAGTAAAGGGAACTTCTCAGGCTTTCCAGTTATTGTTACCTTTAAGTGGAGAAATAATCTACTAAGCTAAAATTTCTATCCCCAACTTGATGGTCATCTTGCTTCTTATGAGCGATGGCAGCTTTGCTAGTCTTTTGACAGCTGGATGAGTGGGGAAGGAGTATGAAATAATCCGTCCATAAAAGCGACTGATGTTAGCCCTCCGCTTTCTCAGGCAAGCCAGCTATACAGATGCTGCTGGCTGTGATCTATTTTCGAGGTCATCTGTTTAAAGTTGGAGGCCCAACTTGGAGGCTCTTGTTTTTTCCGGATAGGGCTGAACAGGTGGTTCGGAGAGTTTCAGTCAGGACTCATGTTGTTCAGTGCTGTTTCCATGTGTTGAATTGTCTGATTGTGTCGGTCGATAATTTCTCAGTCAGCAGAGTGCTGTTTCAAAAGCTTGGCTACGCTGTGGTCCTCCACTGACTTTAAAAGTTTCTCTGTGTCTCCAGGCTTAGCGGTGCGTTAGTTTGTTCATTTTGGTTAGTTTGCATTTCAGCACTTGGGCGATTTTTTGGAGATTGTTCATCTGCTTGTTTGGCTTTTTGCTCATTTTGTGTGTGTTTCCACACAGGTTTCTGGTAAGAAATCTCCTTGAATGCAACATACTCCACAATTTCCAAAACCAGAAGTCTTTTGAAGTTTTATAACTGAATTATTTGACCATTTTCTAAGTGACTGCATCTGAAAAAAAAAAAAAAATCCCAATAAGATATGTCAAACAGACCAGAGTTTGGTATGCCCATTATACAGTACCTGTAACTTTATTACTAATTGACTCTACCTACAGTATAAGCTTTATAAGTATATTTCAAAGTCAAAATGGGGGAAAAAGGTGGACCTGACTCTGAAAGTGAATCATGTTTATCCACCTAAATGTGAAAAAATGGCCCAGCCTCTCTCCTCCGCGCTTCATACTTTTAAAAGCATGACATCATTATGAAGCAAATTCAAACCAAGTTTTTATATCTTTCACCGAGTGGAAGATATAAAAACCTCAATATAAAGTCCAGATCACTGAGTTCTGGAGTGACGGTTGTTTTGGGTTGTTGAAAGAAATATCACTGCCACTTCTTTCTTTTTCTTCTTCAGATGTACTGCAACACAACCCTTTCTCTGCACTCTACAGGCACACTGTCTTCAGTTTCACAGTTTGTTTTCTGCTCCAACTGTCTGCTGTAAAACAGACTGGTGTTTACCTTTCCCCATCATGTTCTGCACAGTTGTAGTTATTACAGGTGGACTCAACTCAGGGTGCAGAAATAAAACAGGGAGTATAAATCTCAACGTGACATTTCAGTTTCACATCCTTCACTCAGTTTGCGAGCATTTCTCTTTGATTTCCCATTTTCAGGTTTTGCATGAAGATTTTCGATAATAATGGATTTTCCATGCATTACAGATATACAGTGGGTATGGAAAGTATTCAGACTCCTTTAAACTTTTCACACTTTGATTCATTGCAGCCATTTGCCAAAATCAAAAAAGTTCATTTTATTTCTTATTATTGTACACTCAGCACCCCATCTTGACAGAAAAAAAAGAAATGTAGAATTTTTTGCAAATTTATTAAAAAAGAAAAATTGAAATATTCATAAGTTTTCAGACCCTTTGCCCAGTACTCAGTAGAAGCACATTTTGAGCTAGTAGAGCCATGAGTCTTCTTGGGAATGATGCAACAAGTGTTTCACACCTGGATTTGGGGGGTCTTCTGCATTCTTTCCTTACAGATGCTCTCCAGTTCTGTCAGGTTGGATGGCGAATGGTGATGGACAGCCATTTTCAGCTCTCTCCAGAGATGCTCAGTTGGGTTTAGGTCACGGCTCTAACTGGGCCAGTCAAGAATGGTCACCCAAAGGTCACTCAGTTTGGCTGCACGGCCGGGTCTAAGAAGAGTTCTGGTCGTCCCAAACTTCTTCCATTTAAGGACTATGAAGGCCACGGTGCTCTAAGGAACCTTTAGTTCAGAAATTCTTTTCTAACCTTGTCCAGATCTGTACCTCCCACAATTCTGTCTCTGAGCTCCTTGGACAGTTCCTTCGACCTCGTGATTCTCATTTGCTCTGACATGCACTGTGAGCTATAAGGTCTTATACAGGTGCGTGTCTTTCAAGAGCAATCAGTTAAATTAAACACAGCTGTACTCCAGTGAAAAAGTAAAAAACTAATTTTTCGTGTATGGATAAATTAAAAATGATAAAATAGGGGACTGGGAAAAGTGAAAAGAAAGCGACTGGGGGGAAAAAAAAAAGGGGGGAAAAGGAATAGTACTTGGCTGGAGTCTCTGATTGCTGTTTGGGACTTATGATGGAAGGGGGAGAATAGTCCTATTATTGTGCAAATGAACTGTTTGGTGTATTCTGCCTGTCAGTTGTTCTGTGGAGGGGTTTTAGTTGAACTAAAAGGATTAAATCATGAGGAAGAAAGCTGCTGCTATCTTGAAAAAGCTTTGAAAGAGAGAAACTGGGCTCTGATCGGGCGTTGAGTCGACAGGGATCACACGTGGAGGACGCCCGGGCAAGGAAGAAAACATAGGCTGACAAGTCTGCTAGAGACAAAGTCCAGCCGACCAGTGAGCTATTTTTTTAAAAAATTGATAAGTGAATAAAGGGATGTTCTAACGATACGGGGGTCCTCAGTCATTCACTAAACCCATCAGTAGAGGACGCTGGAAACATGGAACCAATGAAATCAAAGATGACACTTTGAGAGCTGGAGTGAAGAGATCGCTGTGTCTATTCTGATCAGAGGTGTGTTAGAGGGTTAATTAGCTTTGATGATACGTAAAGTGGATAGTTATGGCTGAGTGAGAGGGTATGGGTGTATATTTGCTCATCTCATTGAGGAATGTCTGTTATGTTGGGTGTTTTTATTTAAACAAAGTGATTTTTCTGTGATTTTGTCATTGATTTATTTGAGAGGTCAATTCGTGAGTTTGGACCTGCTGTAAACTACTGTTGACTGTTACTATTACTGATAGAAAAATATGGTTATGAATGATTTAATAAAGTAATGTTTTATTAAGAGAGATGCACCCTTTTGAATGTTGTGGAGGTTTAACACTGTTGAAAATAAATGTATAACACTCAGCTTGCTTTTCTTTTCTTTTTTTTTCTGGGGTAAACTGATGCCAACTCATAAATCTTCCCCCCCAGGGGGGACCGCGCCTCCTCCTTTCTCCACTGTTATTTGGCACCGGCGCTCCTGAGGGCTCCTCTGGAGAGGGAAAGGGCACTGTCCTCCTATTGGTAATATGAGGGAATGTCGGGAGTGTCACAATTGAAAAAAAAAATTCTTCTGCACCCAGTTCCTCGGGTGGGTGGGAGGGGGAGAGAAATAATCTGAGGGCAATTACAGGGGAGAAGGTCCGGCCGAGAGAGAATGGAGAAGGAGGACTCGGTCTCGGACGCCTCCGTCGGGCAAAATGGGCTAAATTCGGAGTTAGCCGGTTAAAACCATCTCAAGGAGGATCACAAGAAATGGACAGCCTGTGAGTTAAAAATGAGTGTCACTGCAAATGGTCTGAATATCTTTTTGACCATGTAATACTTCAGTTTTTCTTTTTTAATTAATTTGCAAAAATTTTTACATTTCTGTTTTTTTTCTGTCAAGATGAGGTGCGGTGATGAGTGTCCATTAAGTAATGAGAAATAAAATTAACTTTTTTTTTTTTATTTTAGCAAATGGCTGCAATGAAACAAAGAGTAAAAAGTTTAAAGGGGTCTGAATACTTTCCGTACCCACTGTAATACACTCATCAATATGAATTAATCCCCGTCACTTTTTAACCTTTTGTATTTATGCAAGCATGCATCACAGCTGAACAGAATAACTTCTAGTTTGAGATGTTTGAGAGAACTTTCAGGACAGTTTCAAAATCTCCACATGGTCCAACTAATATAATTTGGATGTGTGGAGGGCAATCATAACTCTCTGATCCATTTCTCGTGGGCATGCCTAAAAGGTCAAAACCAGTGGTTAGAAATTCATGAGACTATCAAGCTTGCTTTTGGTCAAGACATCCCATTTGCACCTCACTGATATATGCCAGGTGACCGGCAGTTGCCCAGGGCCTTCTTGTGCCTCGAGTGCACTTTATATCTAAAGTATATTACATGGAGTAAAAAACTGTTTTTTCCCCACAAAACTGCAAATCTGTGGAAGGAACCCTCAGCAAGCAGAATTTTATTTGAAGTATAAAGCGATACACTGTATCAATTCATGATTGGAAATACACACCATGCACCTTAAATAATAAACAGAATATTATAGAATATACTAAGAGCACATCCCGGATACATTCTTATCATTTACAAACTTTGCAAACAAAGAAATGTATTGGCGTCTACATATGAAAGCTACTTTGTGGTTACAGAACATTTCTGTTTCAGTGAGCACAGATTGAAAACCTCGGAGCAATTCTTTATATTCTGTCTGGCCAAATTAATCAAAATGTATTCCATGCTGAAATATGAATGCTCATTAACGAGTTATGAATCTTGTAGCACTAATGGCAGCTGGATAAAAAGGACCTGCATGCGTGTCCCGGCACAATCTCCCACTCTCGCTACTTTGTCTGCAAGTCTCCCGGGATCCCAGGGAACTCATCTATCTGTAAGGGGAAAGAACAAGGTTTTTTGATTTTATTTTTGGCGTATATAAATTATTCAGAGTGCATCCCCCTACATTTATCTCGGATGGAGCCCGGCTGCTCAGTTGGTTTCGAACTCTCTCGAACTCACGCTCCATCTGTCTTTCTCTTGCTCACCCTCCGTGTTACACAACCCCCAACCTCTACACGGAGCAGATAAGATCTGTCTTTACCTCATCTCAGGAACCTTGGCAGGCACTCTCAAGAATATTGATCATGACACTGTTGTGTGGCAGACCTCTGCAGCTGCAGCACACAGAGCAAAAACTCTTTTGGGGCGCATAGACAAGGATTTTGACTCCATGTTACCCTGTCAGCTTGGTTGCCCACATCTCAAAGCAAGAAAAGATTTCACGTGGAGGTACAAACATAGCGTGAGGCTCTCTGGGACTTGTATTAAGGACTCTGAACAGTGTCACTGAATTATTAATCTAGAGCGAAGTTGAAGCTAACTCTTTGTCTTGTCCTACCCAACTGGCGAGACAAAGGCTCTCTCAGACCAGCCTGGAAAAACCAGAACACAAAAGAGGCTCTACGTCACTGTTACTCAGGTGTTTTTGAACAACAAATCTGACACAGAGTTGTTTAAGTAAAGCTCAGCTGTGGATGCACTGGACAGTTCCCTGGAGGGAATCTACTGTACAGGAATCAAGACTATGAAGTAGAGCAGAGCTAAAAAAGAACAAGTATGCAAAAGAACTTGCCTGCTCAGCAAAAACATTCCCTAGATGAATAAAAGCTCAACTAAGTTAATCCTGTGACAATCTGAAGACGCAGTGCTGCACATTACTGCTTTGCATATCATTATTCAAGCTGAACTGTCAGATATAGTAGGTCCCATCACAATCTGCAGCAGCCTTATGGTATATTTATGTAGATCTGCAAAATTCAGAGTGAAGTCTTTACACATTCTCCTGTTGCTGAAAAGGCGAGATTATGTAGAACCTTGGTGACTCATGAAGCCATAAATCTCACCTTCAGGTGGGTCAATCTGCTTCTTATTATACACCCAAACAAAAAGAGATATTTTCAGTTATGATGAACTTGTCAAGTTGAATTCTGAAACTATGTGCAAAAAAAGAATGTAGACAGTTCTCTAATAGTTAGGCCCTGAATTCAAAACATTTGAGTCAATTAACACCTCCCAGTTCATATGATTAATTGAATACCGATGTACTGGAAGAGTTGTATTTTTCCAGCCTCAGTGCTAATTGAAGTTGAGTAAACTGTAAGTGGAAAAGAAATCTTTGCCTCTAGTTACCATGATTGTTTCAAAGAAGCCATGAACCTTGCAGCTCTCTAAGGGTAAGCAACCTCGTAAGAAAATAATTTTCTGAGAACATTTCACATTATTCACGCTAAAAAGGGTCACTGGGTTTTACGCAAGTAGAGTTTGAATTTTTAACATCTTTTTATCGTTTTTCAAGGTTCACTAGTTTAAGCACACCAGTCTGATTTAACAAAGCGCTCTTACAACCTCTAACCTGAAAATTTCTTAGTTGGCAACAACCTGTTCTCATTCTCATGTAATGTTATGTAAACAGTACTGGCATCTCTGAGGCCCAGTCCATATTTGCACTTATTAAAAGTATGCAGGAAGATGAGCACTATCCTTATATCGAAAACTCTCTTGTCACAAAGCAGATGAGATGATTGAATGACAAAAAAAACCCCAAAACAAACAAACAAAAAACAGCCTGAGTAATCTTTTGGAAAAGTCCAGATTTATGTGGTAACAAATCATCCTAATGTCATGCTACATTTCTTCACTTCCCATTGAAGTAAATCTCATAAAGATCAGATTTAGGTAATGTCATGTTGCATTTACATGTGCAACAAGTTTAAATAAACTCCTGAACATTAAAGGGGAACACTGTAGTGGCACGCACTCATTTAACCTTTTTAGTGTTTTTTAAAGGAACAAAAAAGTCCACAAAAAGAGAGGGAGTATGGAGATTGTGGTATAAGATGTAGATCTTTCACCCGAGAGCAAGGGTTCAAGTCCTATCCAAGGCTTTGGTAATTTTTTTTCTGCTTTATTTTCTTGTTGTTCCCCTGCTTCCCTCTCATTGTTTGTTCAAGTTAAGGAAGAGGTCATGATACAGCTTAAATTATGGTTCTTCCACGAGATTAACCCTTCGCACAGAAATATGACACTAAGGGACACCTATATTATTATTGTGTGAATCCAGGTCCCAATTACAGTACTGTAAGTGTATTTCTTTAATTCTTGTCAATAATAACTTAAAGGTAGACACTTTCACTGCATTTTGTCAGGATAATCCAGCAGATTAAACAGTACACAATGATAACAACTACCAAACCTATTATTATAAATCATAATACACAGTGTAAATTGCTTTATATCTTAATTTTATCACCATTATATTGTATATACCACTGAGCCTTTGCAAAAAAAAAAAAAAAAAAAAAAATGGTGGTGAGTGCCAGCTACAAGAGGAATAAAATTTGTAGTACAAATAACCAGATTAAGAATGGCATTCAATCCACATGTTTATGATAAACAAGCAAACAAACAAGAAATCTGAATAGAACATGCAAAAATCTGTTATAAACAATGCTTGAATGAATATCAAATATTGTTTCAATATGAAATAACCTTACTAATTAATGGTATATGGTATATATTTTATACTATTATCAAATCTCTGTTTTTGACTTGTGCAATGGCTGAGTGACATTGTTATCATCTCACATCACACAGTCACCAACAGTGTTGTTGAATCATTCTCTCAGCAAGTAACCTGTAATCAGCAAGGGGGCTTGTTTGCTTTTGGCTTTTGTGGAATGTTATGGGTGTTAAGTAAATTGGCAAACATCTGGGATAGTATGAATAACCTGAATTTTCCACCAAACTTGAAATGAAATAACACCTGCTGTGCAGCTGATGAACGCCGTGCTCATGCAGTCTAATAAATACTTGCTCATAATTTCAAACCGCTCTCATGCTGAGAGGGGACAGCAGTCAAGGTCTCACTGCTTTGAATGGGGGCATGAAAGTGAAAAAAGCATGAACATCATGAGAGAAAGTTTGCGTCATTTACTGCATATGCTCTTCATTCAGAACTCATCTGAAACTGCAGTTAACAAAGCAACGTTTAATCTTTGATTAGTTCACAGACTATTTTTTGTTTGAAGGCTTTGATTCATGAAGAAACACACTAACTGAAATTAGATTTGACACAGACTTTAACAAGCATCAAGAGTGAAATTGCACTTCAAGGATAAAAAAGTTATATGTTATATATCTTTTCAAAGGTATCTACAAAAGGAGAGAGCGTGCCCATCGATCTTTGAAACACTGTCACCAAGGCCACATTGAAATACGAGCCAGTACACAATCTGCAGTGCAAACAATTGACAACTCGGAGGGATCATGCAGGTGGGATAAAAGAAAGTGATAAAAAGGGGCAAAATTATAATTTTCCAAGTCATCAAATGTGTATTAGAGCTCTTCCATACTAACATGCACCAGATGTATACACAAACAGCTGCTTCTATTCAACTTTACTCTCATGGTAGAGATTTCAGGTACAAAGACCATGCAGCAAAAAATGCAGCTGCCAGCTAACCAGAAGAGCAAAGAACTGAGGTGTTTGCAGATGAATGTAGGTAGTCAGCCATAGCTGATAAGTATATATACTGTACTGTATACAGTGTCTTATACTGTATATGCATAGTAGAGCAAACCCCCATTTAGGCGTATATACAATAGAGATAATAGCAATTTGAGGAACATGAAAGAATCAGCCTGTGCAAAAGTCAGCGGTGCAGCACACAAGTATTGAGACAGTGCGGTAATGAGTGCAATGATGCTTAGTGCTGTAGTGTGAAGTTCAGCAGGGTCACAGCCAGAGGGATGAAGCTCCTCCTAAGCCTGCTGGAGGAAAGTGGAGGCTCCTGCGACGCCTGCCAGATGGGACCAGAATAACAAGCCTGTGATTAGGGTGGGTGCATCTTTGATAAAGCCTTTGCCCTGCCCAGAAAGCATTGCTAAATGTTCTCAAAGTGGACATGTGGCAGTTCACACCACACACTGCAATACTTTACAGGTGTACGTCCGATACACAGTAAATGCCACAACATGCAGAGACTGTGTTGGTGAGCATGCTGTCCCTGATCAAGAGGCCAAACTCCATTAGTTTCAAGGATGACAGATGAAATTACTCAAGTCTAATAACACACTTGTTTTTTTATAATCAGAATGGAGGAGCCATGGCACTATATGAAAATGCTGGAGATGTAGATACTAAGAAATCCAACAAATCCCCATTTTGAAATGGTCACATTAGTTGGTAGCTACTCTTAAATCTCTTCTGATAGATAAGGACCATGTTGCTGTCAGCACAGCAGTGATGAAATATCAAAGAGGAACTTTATAAGTCTAGAAATAAACACACAAATCAGTGAACTGATCACTGGTTATATAAAAAAGGAATGTACAATTATTTTGATAATAAAAAAGAAAGGGTAAACTTAAAACAGCTCAGTTCACGGCAAGTAGGGAAAGACTAGAGGAGGAAAGCTTATTCAATTTAAAGATCTCATATCATGCTGATATACATTTCCTGCTTTGGGACAATTCCATTCATTTTATTTCATCATATTGGACTTTGCAGCAGCACCTTGTGTCACCATCTGTCTTAAATGGCACATTTAAGTTCCTGTGCCTCTGAGGTACACTTCCCTAAAAGCCCTGATTTGTCAGCTGATTGATCAAAAATGGTGAAGTGCTGTGCAGCTAATCATTCTTTGTGTCAGGGCGGCCCAAACAAGCCATTACACAAGCATTATGCAAATGTGTTTAATGGTGGAGTTGTCAAGTCAGAAAAGCCAGTACTGCCAACAAGGCGTTTTAGGCATCTTGGGAGCAAGCTAAATAACTCATTGAAGGAAAATCTCAAAAAGCACAAGATGGCCTGTTTTATGGATGAGACCTGCCTGACAAAATGTGTGGAAATTCCCTTAGCAGAAATATCTTGAACGTTAGGTAAAAGGAGAATCGCATTGTATTACTCCAAGCTGGAGTAGAAGGTAAGTGCAGCTAAGCAGGAGCCGTTTGTTGCGTTTGCAGAGAGCTTCTTTGCACTCACACATTGGTGGCAGTCATGAAGTTTTTTGGGACAACAAACTGCAAAGATGCAAAGATAGATTAATAACAACTACACGGGCCCTTAGCTTCTCAGCGCTGGCTCTAAATACAGCCATGAATTTCATCCAGGCCAGCTGCCCCTCTCCTCATTCATCCTGCTCAGTGTGACGGAAAGATTGGAAGCAGTTCATCAGGTGGGAGATCAGTTTTGAGGGTGACCTCTTTGTTTTCCCAGTCAAAGTGAACTACTGTTGCTGCACATGGTTCAGCACCCTGGATGAGTGAAGAATAAGGTCAATGCAAAGGACATCAACACAGCGGGAGTGCAGCTTGAGGCAGTAATCTAATAATATGTCTAATTGTAGCTCCAGACCCATATGCAGAGGAAGAAAGAATTCACTTGGGATATAAAATTCCTACCTGGCCAAGCTTCTAAAGCTTGAACTAGCTCATATTTTACAGGAAAACATGCCATGAAAACCAACTTAAAGATGGTGGATGGGCTGTGGAGACAGAATAATTTACTTAAAAGAAAAACAGAACCAATATCTTTTTTTATCCATTAAAATCAAAGAGTTACATCCTGTAAATAGCCCCAGACACTCTCCTTTAATCTCCCCAAAACAGGAACAAAAGTAAGTGATGGAGAAAATACCCTCCGCAGAATTACGCTGATGACTAACGTGGTTGGGAACATTAGGGCTTATTCATAATAAGGCTTATTGGTAATACCTTTCATTCAAGGCTCCTTAAACACCTGCTTTTCACCAATATGAGCTGGGTAATTGTGGGATGATGTCAGGTACATGTGCCTGAATTAACATATGATTAAACTAAGCACAATCAAACTGACACTGAAACCTTTCCTTTGAATTCAGGCCAGATAAGATTTCTAGATGGTCTATTAAAAAGCATGGCAGTAAATTTATCAAAGCTGGGGAAAAAAATGAGTCTTTTGCTGGTTAGGTGCCAATTGGCAACACACTTACTCAAATGCCACAAGCATAGTCCATAACTTCCCAGGTGTTAATGAAATACATCTTTTACATTTTTAAAACACTACAATTATGATACATAATGCTGTGCAATTAGAAATTTGCTATTCTGCATGTTTTATCGAGACTAATGTATAGCATATGTAATTAGAAGCAGCAAGATAAATGCATACAGGGATGCACCCTGTGGACTCACTCCTGCAGCATCTGAAGCATTTTTAGCCATGCAAGAGATAATGTTGGAAGGATAGCAGTGTCAGCTGTTCTTTTCCTATTTTAGTTCATCCTAAAATATTTTACCATTTACAGTAAAGGTTTCTGTGACATTTTGCATACATTTGTATTTATTTATCATCTTGGCTTCATAATTTTATTATAGGAAGGGCAAAGGAAGACTACTTTTAGCTTTGGATCAGGATTGCCTTCTTTAAGATGGTCATTGTGCTTATTCAGCATGCTACAGACAGTAAGTCCTGTGTATTTTACACCCCGGCTAGCCCCCTGTAATTAAAATGGCTTTGAATGACCTTACTATGATGCTAAAACATTTTTCTATTGTTATTCAATGTAACGACCTCATCTACTTGTAATCTTTACAGTATTCTGTGGAATTGAGTAACTTGGCTGAAACTTTGCTCGCTGCCACATGAATACATAATTGAAAGTGTTGAGATTTAAACCCCTATTCATTGTTAAATAGGATGCTGCAAGATAAACATCAAACATCTAATATCAATGTCAGTTTGAAAGAAAAGAGCAACCTATTTGTGTATTATATAAACCAGTGTATTATATACCTATA